>JAMAHW010000032.1:272651-382477 GCA_023627715.1 Periconia sp. R9002 | reverse complement strand
CCCCAAAAAAAGGTTCCTTGCGCCTACTCTACATAAATCTCAACTAGTAGGTAAATCATTACAACACAAGTAAGCCCAGCCTTGAGGTAACATATACATCCATACGTATAATGTTATTCCAACACACCTAGAACACAAAACATACATCACTAACTTCCATTCCTACCCCCTCCTCTTCCCTCCCTCTAACCATCCCCCACACAAGAACATAAATAAATCCATGTACTTACTAATATACATACACAGGCGCGATAACACCCCCTAGAAAAACGCACATATCAATCCAATCCTCCTAACAGCACTGTTCCATGTACGAATTAAAAAGCTTCTATAACCTCCCTACGCAATCTAGCCTACCTACCTATCTAAATTTCATCTCATAATCGCCTAGTACGTACAACACTAAGCTAGCTAGCCTACCTGATACATAACCCTCCCAGCGGCGTGTCACTCACCTCTCTCTCTCTCTCTCTGTAAGTAAGTAGCCTACCTACCTACATATACGTAACTACAATTTTGCTTTTGATATTACGTAGATAACGGAGACTAAGTGAGTTTTTTTTTTTTGTTAATGCCCCCCTTCCCTAAACTAAGGATATATTTGATTATTTTTTAATTGTATGCTTACGTTTTTCTCGGTTTTTTGTACACATCTTATAAAGCTTGTTATGTAGTATTGGAGTTTTTTTGTGTGTCGTCTCGGAGTTTTATGTATGGTCGTTTTAAGAGTTTTTTTTTTTGTGTGTGGCTTAACGATTTTTGGATGTCGTTTTAGAGTTTTTTTGTGTGTCTCACAGTTATGTATGTATGTCTCACAGTTTTGGTACATATATATCTGATACACATTTCGCAGGTCTGTCTCAGTTTTTCCCTTTGTTTTCTCATTCGATTACATAGGTAGGATGATGAAGGTTAGATATTTGATGCTTTCGCGCTGAGTAGAGAGATAGATAAGATATAGTGATGCATGCCATGCGGAAACGCTCCGCTAACACGCGAGTGGAAACGTTCAAAAAAAAACAAAAAAAAACGTGGACATGAAGAAACCCAAATAAGACCCTCCCCCCCTTTAATAGCAAACAGCGCTCTCATATGAGATTAAGAAAAGGGTTCAAGGGAAGGAAAGGGAAAAGAAACACTTCAGATCGCTCGCTCGCTCAATGCATAGGTACCTTGATACCCGTGTAACCAATTCCCAATTATCTAAAAAACAAACCATGGATATCACATTTCAACCTCACTTAAAAGGGTACGCTTCATACGTCCGCTTGCATATGCAACGACAGCACATGATTGGAACAGAATAATACGATCCAAAAGAGAACAATCACACCTCCCCAGCAATCACACTCCCACTCCCCACACTCCCGCTCATATCCCAATAGTTGCGGCCCGCGCGCCCACTCCCACTGCTCTTCTTGCTTTTTCGCGTGCTCTGGCTGGCGCAACTCGTCGAGCTGCTCCTCAAAGCCTGGCTGCGCCGGTTCGTCGGGGGAGAGTAATGTGTTTTGAACACGACGGCGGAGGAAGAGGAATCTCTGCGCTTGTGGTTGGTGGAGGGTGGTTGTGGGTGTTGTTTCGAGGAGCTAGTCGGAAGACTATTTTCCTTGTTGCGGTTAACGAGGGGGTGGTGCTGGCGGATGATGGCTGCTCGTCTCGCGGACGAGTACTCGTTCAGTGCGGAGGCCGACTCTGCGGGATTGTGTTGGGAGCTACGCCAGGATGGGGACGGCGCAGGCGAGGATGATGTGCTGGGTCGACGGGAGGAGAAGCGCTTGACGAGGAATTGGAATACCATTTTCACGTCCAGTTCTTGCTCCCAGTATTCTTGGTCACGTGCTGCTTCCTCGGCGTGGTTTACGGGTGCGGGGGTATGGGAATGGGAGGCACGAAAGGAAGACAAGGGATCGACGGGCTCGGGTTCCTCGTCAATACCCCAGAGTGAAGCTTCGCTATATGCGGCGGAAGCTTGCTGGCCGGGGAAGGTCGGGGTGAATTGGGCGGAAACTGGCGAGGCTGCTGAGGGAACGGACGCGGCAACGGGTGAAGGATCGGGTTCGGAGGATGCGGAAGGGATGGGTTGTATTGTAGGGAGTCCAGCGTAAGGAGGAGTTTCTTGAGTGAGTCGGTAGGTAGAGAAAGCACCAGGGTGCTCAGAGAGTTGGTGGACGAGAATCCCGAGTTCGCGAGCGACGCGCTCGAGAAGTCGATGTTGCCATGCGTCGTCAGGGAGCGATTGCCCATCAAAGGCACGTAGAGTAGCGTCTATTGAAGGTCGAATTTCAGAAGCGTCTAGGGGTACGGACATTGCCTCCTCAGGCAAGCATTCGCCGAAGATGACTGCAAGGGTGTCTTCGTCGATGCCCATCAGATCACGGATCACCCTCCTGGTCAATCGCTGCCAGAAAGACAGACCCTCGGTGCTCTCATCGGATGTATCGCTCTGGCCGTCTGACATGGACTTCGCAAACCGCGACAAAGACTTCGCAGTGTCTTGATTCGCGCTATCCGTCCGACTTCGAGCACTGCTTACCATACTCATCCTCCGTCTCCGCCTCGTCTCCCTCTCAATCTCTTCAAGCAAAGCTTTGCTTTGATCCAGCCGCCACTTCTCGATCCTCTGCCGCCGCTCCTGCTCCTGGCTCAGTTCTTCCGTCTCGTCCAGCGCATCAAAGCGCCGCTGTAAACTGGACCGCCTCCTTGCCTGCCGTCTCCGCGGCGCTGGCCTCTCGAACTGCCACATGTGTTCCTGTACGTTCGCATTGGGTTGGAAAGTGCCCAGCCCGTCGTGGGTAGGTAACACTGTGTCGCCGCTTTGTTGTAATCTGCTCGTGGGTCCGGCATACTCGGACGGCTCGTGGAATGCATAAAGACCATCGTCTAGACTGTCCAACTCTTCACCTTCTTCCGTACCGTGCCATGTCCCGGCATCGTCGTCTTGTTCAGAATGGGCTGCCGTGTCGAGAGATCCAAAATCGCTGACGCGCGACAGTCCAGCGGTGCGTGGGGTTCGTTCCGTGGATGTTGTATGCGTGCGGGCGGTTGTGGAGGGCGCTGTGGGTGAAAAAAGAATCCATTCTTCGGATTCTTGTAGAGGTCGTTTGAGTTGCGGTGAGGAGGCCTGTCCGGTTTCTAGGGGCGGGGGTTCGTGGTAGGAGAGCTGCCTCGATGACTGAGGGCGATGCTGCTGTCGAAAAGCCATTTCAGTAGTGGAGAGGAGGGAAGAGAAGGTGCGAAAAGGAATGAAACAAAACAGGATCCCGTAGTCTCAACCCTCGCGTCGAGGTTGTGGTGGTATTTTCAGGGTAAGGTAGGTACACAGGGTACCGCAGGGAATGGACCTGCTGTCGGGCAGCGGTGGGTGATGGGATCAAAGATTAAGTACGTAACTGTGGTGGATGGACCATGTCATCTGGCGCTAGGCGATAACGAGAAGCGCCGTTTCAGACGGTGGAGCTGGTCATGCGGGTGCGCGGCGACACAAACAAACAGGCTACGAGAGCTCGACTGACAAAGTGGAGAAAAGTGATGCAATCGTCAAAGAGGAGGATAGTTTGGCTGGCTGAAGGGAGGGACGAGAAGAAAAGGGAGCAAGAAATGGCAGAGAGGGAGGGAGAGCCTCGCCGGGGCTTACTGTGCAGTGTAGTACAAGGTAGTACGCAGTGTAGACCACCCAACTCTCACCTCACCAACGCCTGACACGTCCCAACCCAAATAATACCTAGGTACCTAGATGATGATTACTTATTCCGCCTCATCAACAGCCTTACCTCTCCTCACGCGAGCAAAAAAAAAATATGTAAGCTTATAGAAACCCGAACACCGCAAACGCACATCAATCTCATCGCAGTCATCAATGTACATACAAACAAAAACACGCCATCCCTCGGATTGATGATGAGATTGATGATGGATGGTGAGAAGATGAGTCAAGTGCTAAAATAACTCGATACGCGGCGGGCGCGCCATGTCGCCATTGTCATGTTCCCCCTGGAAGAATACATGACATAGGAGGTAGCCCATCTCTCTCTCTCCTCGGCGGTATTCGATGATGATGTCCAGCTACAAAGACGTTGATTTCCTCACGTCTTGCGCATCATCACCGTTCAAGCACGCGACCACACGAGATCCACCGGACGTCCTCAGCTAATCCCACGCCATGCATGGAGCTGTATCTATGTACATATGCGGCTGATAACTGATGTGACTGGCAAGGGACGTCTTTGACGTGTCGTGTCCAAGACTCCCCGAGTGTCCCCGCGGCGCGTTGACGTTATCGATAAGAGAGTGCGATAGTACCGCCGAGAGAGCGGGGCATCTAGTCTAGTCTAGGTGTAGGCCCATCGCGCGCCGCTGATCATCATGCTGAACTTCTCGTTTCCTCCTTTTTCTGTTTCGGGGCGAGAGACTTGTCGCTACTCGAGTGAAAAGGGGGAGGGAGGGTGTATACGAGAGGGTAGATAACTTCGCGGGTTGGGAATACGAACTTCTACCCACCGGCTAGCATGAAATGTGCTGCTAGGCTGGGTCATTCTATTGATGCTTAATACAAGTACATCAAGCTAGGGAATGCTGCAACGAAATGGTGCAAAGACGGGATGAGATATTTTACACGTAGGTAAACAGGCAGGTACATAGAGATGGGGTGTGGATTTCACATTCTTGGTATCATTTCCCTCTCAGAAAAGATGGATGCAAAGAAAGAAAGAAAAGAGAAGAAAAGGGATATTGGCAGGGAAACCGAGCGCCTTGAAAAAACACAAATGATTCTTATCAAAAAGAGTCAAAAGGAATGAATAATGAACTTCTTGCGCCTGCTTGAAAAATAAAAACACCCCTTATCGCTGTCGTGAACGTTCGTCTAATGATATCAACAGTATGTAGATCGTGTCTGTATCGTGTGTAGTTGGTTGTGCGGGACGCGTACCAATATCAAACTCAAGCAAACTCCCGCTCCGGCCCGACGAACCGCCGAACATCCTCAACATTCATCTCTTCTCCTTGTCCCAGGTCCGGCCACCGCTTCATTTGCGCCCGGCCCACTCGCTTATCTCCAATCCATTTCTTGAGGACGCACTCGTCGTTGCCTTGGCAGATATGCTGCCGACCCAGATTCTTGAAGCGTGGCCCCAGGGGCCCATTGACGTAGTGGTATTGGCCAAGAAAACGGTACTGTCGCGGATCGCTCAGCGGGTAGAACTTGTCGCCCCAGTGGCCCCAGAAGTAGAACCATTTCCAAGGTACGTCTGGCGTCAGGTTGGACGGTTGAAGATAGTCTCTACGGTAGTCGTAGGTATACGAGTAATAGTTGAGCGTGGGATCCCACAAAGGGCCCCGGTCGGTCATGTCGTGTAGGATCCCGCCGGGGAGGATGTATGGATGGACCCCAGGCGTCGCATACATGGCGTGGGAGCCTGTAGCAGAGAATCCCACGGGCTACAACCAGTCAGCTTCCGCACAGCAAGCAGATGCACAGTGAACAACTTACCCTCTTCCCAGACTTCTCCACTGCTTCCCACGTATATGCTTCTCCGAAACTGTGCTCGCTAAAGAATATTGCTTTAGGTACACCGTGTTGGAAGCGCACCGTAGTATGTTCCCAGTCGCCCACGTGGTTGCCAAAGACGACATTGAAAACCGAATTACCCTTGTTGAAGCTGTAGAAGAAGAACCAAAACGCATCCACCACACCATCGTCTTTGGGCACAACGATGAGCACAGCAGGCGCGTCGCTTTTGCCTCCCACGACTTTTCGACCACGCAGATCCAAGCGACGCCGATGAAGTTCGGATCGCCAGTCTTTGTCTTCTTTTACAAATTCTTCGCCCTCTGGAGTCTTGGTAGGCACAGGAATGCCAGATGAGACTGAGCCAGTGGGCCGGATGCCTCCTCGGTCCTTGGTGTCTCCTACGCCAGAGAAAAACCAATCCGATTCCTCAGCTTCTTTATCCTCTTCAAAATGGCCACCTAGTCTACCACCCTCATCCGGAGCTTCCTCATTTGGGTCGTCGGGGACATTGGGGATATTGCTTTCACCAGCTAGCCACTCTGGCGGAGGTCGTTCCTCCGGGTTGTCATCGCTTGTAAGATATACAAAACGGCCCCAATCGTTGAGATGGTTCAAATTATCAAGAGTAGGATGGTCGTCAACAGCTTGCAGAGGCGTGTAGTTAAGATGAGGTGTTGTGTGATAGAGATGGTCGTCCATGTCACCGGGCCAAAACTCCTCACCCGAGTAGAGGTGGATAAGCGGTGCATGATCTAGAACATACTGAGGAATCTCACGGTCCCCCAACTCAGTTTCCGACCAATCCTCAGGCAGCGCATGTGCATCCTTTGCGAACGCATCAAGATCTATTTTAACCGTTTGACGTTCAGTCTCATCCTTGCTGACCCAGTGCGCCTGGTTCAGGTGCGCCAACCCGCAAAGCCCAAACCAGTTGCAAACTTTCCTATCGAGCCACGACTGGGATGACCCAACAAAAGACACATTGTCTGCACGCTCCGATGGTGGAGTTATCTTGTAAAAAAGGACATGCTGGTAGAGTTGAGAGAATGTAAAGAGGCCGAAAAAAGTTCCACCGGCGGCGATGGCTGGCTTTCGGCCCTTCATCTGATCGTCAGATAACCCCGAATCGCTATGCACCGATGCGACACAGCTTGCTGAGGCAGGCTGGCTTTGTTCACACGAAGGCTGGTCTATAGATATCTGAACAATGGGGCGAGAAGAATCGTCAGAAGCGTCCAGCGCTACGTTCGAAATCTCGCGGGGAGGCGTAGGCGCAGATGCGACGACTGGCAGGTGGGTTGGAAAGACTACGGTGGAGGAGATAGAAGCGGTCGAGGGCGCATGAGGGAGAAAGCCCTGGAGAGGCACCTGGCCAACTCCATGTTGGGCGTAAGGTACGATAGGCACTACGTAGTTAGCCTCAAGACCAATTGAATGACAAAGGGAAAGAATGATGTACTGGAAACAGTGGTGGATCCGATAAATCCGACGCCGATCAGCAATAGTTACAGTACATAGGGCTCCCTCCTACCGACAACGTTCAAGGTGTGGTCGACTTAGGAAGCACGCGGGATTGGTAAGCGCATCCAGATGCAGATGTGGGGACTGGGTTGCACGCGGATCTAACGGGAGATAGGGTCCAAATCCCAGGAGTGGTATAGAGAATAGAATAGAGAGAGTGGGCGGAAGAGTCGGGAAGGACAAATAATGACTTCAAAATGCCGACTTGCCGCGCCGGAGGAGAAAAGGTACGATGTTGGACGGATGGATGACCGGCTGTCACAAGATGACGTTGACCAACGCCAGCAATCACATTCAGACGACGGTAAAGGAATCAACACAGCGTCCAGAGCTCATGGACGAGATTGAACAGCAGATGCAGACATGGAAGGGTGAGGTGAATGTAGAGAGACTCAGATCTATGGGTATCAATCATCCAAAACTTGGCCATGGGCCGCGAACGCAGAGAGAAGACGTGCAGTCGCTGTCCCGATGAGTAGCTGGCTTGGCATACGTCGCCGCTAGCCAAACCACGCTAAACCTTAATCGCACCCTAGCGCCCTCAACCGCGGCAGTATCCGTTTCAGTATTCATACAATTGATGTTTATTACACCAAATCCTATTCCATCCGTTATTCCCTCGTAGTGTACCGGATAGCTAGTGCACCAGGCGTTATTCATAAATCAGATACCTATACCAGACATACTATGTAGGTCGTAGACCTTCTAATTCATAGAACATATTAGTCCTCCTGATATGTGACTCCCTCTGTACAACAATAAACTACTCGACATACATACATGCACAGTACTTCTACACCTTTTTTTGTACTTGAGATGGAAGGCATGTTAGGGGCAAAGAGGACACTAGGATGATATTTCTTTCTTTTCCTATAACGGATTGTCTACTGGAATATTTGTTTTGTCGAATTCTAGTACTCCGGGACCGGGTATAAGCCAATAGCCGCTTTTGCGTTGATTTGTACTGGGCGGGAAAGCCTTGCCAAACCCCACACCCGTACCGCTACGTTGAAGATGGGGAACATCTCATCCGACAGGGCTTTGTCTTCTGGGCGTTCTGACAAGAGATCGGCAAGGTATTTTCGCGCCTCCTCGTATGCTGCTTCGTCGCTGTGATTATTTTTGAAGATAATATAGCGGCATTTTTTCGTTCCATCAGGTCGCTCAGGGCCTAGCAACTTGAACGCTTGGTGGTGAGGGGAGGATATGAAAGTCTCGTGAAACCCGAGAAATCCGTTCTCAATGTTACTGTTAATTGTTAGATAAGCTCAATTGAAGATAAATCTAAGTGGACAACGTACCGCGAGAGAGAAAGTCCAACGCTGCACGTCTGCCACAACTGTTCTAGACATTTCTTCATGGTTTCATCAACGTCTGGAGAACTGGCTTGTTGCGCGATGCTTCCCATAGTCGATATATGTTGCATTTGCTTGAGATGTCTGGTTGACTGCAATTGCAAAGGATGTGCACAAACCGTTCCCATTGGACCACAACTCATTGTAAGGCTCTCCGTGCAGGGCGCCTTCCCCATATCCTCACAATCCTCCCCCTTTGTTTTTAAAAAGCCAAGAAAAAATGGATGGCCCCCCGGGGGTCCCAGACATCTGAAGTGGCTATCAATGGGTATCGCATCGCACCTTTGCCTTCCGCCTTTTTTTTTTTTTTTTGCATTTATTCCTCACTCCCTGCTTGGGTCCTGATTGGGTTTCCTCCGGGGATTTCCCTTCTCCTTTTGCTCTCCTCATTAGGTTTCATTCGCTGTGTTCCTTTTCATGTCCGGCATACTCTTCGGGGTTCTCCAGGTGTTGGCGGTGGTGGGTCAATTGTTGATGGCCATATAGGCTTTTGGATTCCCGTGCCGAAAAGGCGAAGAGCCCTGATCATCCTCTGAGATGTAGGCCAACTAGGAGATTCGTTCTTGTATACCTATATCGCAGTACAAAGTTAGTTAAACGTAACTAGGGTGGTTACAGTACATGATCAGTATCTCAATACGCCACGCTACGGAGTGACTCGATAACAAACGACACTGTGCCTGGAGTTCAACATACAGTGCACAAAACCCCCCAAGGATTACTGTCAGGGTAGGCTAGCTCCAGGATGCTAGCGCAGCATTCGGAAGTTCGAAGAAACCGAACTGCACCATACATCAACATACGTCTATTGCGTAGTCTCGACAAGAACAGCGGCAATATCCGCGATTAGTTGTTTGGTGAAACTTTGCGTCAAACGACGATAATAAATGACTGAAGAGGGCCTGGCGTGGTGACGGTCGCGCCCGGCGGACAGTGAAAGTGAAGGTGAGGGTCAGGTATGCTGTACGCCACGGCTGCTACTCTGACGTCGACCACCGCGCGCGGGCCCTCAGGTCTTGCTCCATTGTAGTTGCTTCATTGAAGCATCGGTAGTTCCAACTTCGCAGGAAGGAGCGTGATGTGCCTTCTTAAAAAATGTACGAAAGGGGCGAGCTATCGTACAGGGAAACCATGTTGCTTCGCCGGCCTGATCGACCCTCAACTTCAGTAGGGCAAAGTCATTCGTGCGATGGTTATGTATCCACAGAGGGCCAACACGCTGGGAGTTCACATATTGGAAAGATAAATGAAATGAAATTGGATTGGATCCCTAGAGAGTATTGCTACCCTGGGTATCGACACAGATGGGGGAAAACAGGTGGTAATCATCGTGAAGATAAATAACTATCTTTTTTAGTTTACTTGTTACGTTTTTCGTAGGTATGAAGGTAATATCTATTTATCTATTAGTTGATTAAGAAGGATAATACATACGTAGTGCATGTAGCCTTTTTGACGGCGTTTGTGTATCGCTAAACGCCCTAATTATGTATGTTAAGCCAACTTTATAAACCCCCCAAAAAATAGGGACGAAATGAGCTGTGTTTATTTACACTACAACTCAGGGCCGGTCTTTGGTGTTTTTCACACGTCAATATACATCAATCAATCCATCCATTTCAAGTATGAAGTTGAAATATTTGCAAAGTACATAGATTAATTTTCCATGGATTCACACACATAAGCGACTGCCTGCCCCCAAGTACGTACACAGCGAGCGAGCGAGTGAAGATTCCCCTTTTTCACTCTTCCATTACAATAAGAGAGAGAAATAAGAAGATGGTAAATAAGAAGCACCTTGAATAATATAAAACAAAAAAACGACTTGGGGGTATCGCGCAACCATCCATCCAATCTGTTCATCCCAGACACTAAACACATGTCCAAAACCCAAGCATCAAAAAGAAAACAAAAAAAATACATAAGAGTGCGAATAGAAACCTTTCCATACACCGTACGTCCCGGAAAGAGCCTTCTTCATACCACACAAACCGAACGCAATTGAAACCGTGAAAAGTCGTATGTCAAATTCGTTGTTGCAGTAACACGTAACAAATCCCAACTGCAAATTTTGGACATTCTACATCCGTGTTCCTCGACTAAGGGCTGCTGGGTTTACATGTTCTCAATGACGTGCGAGTTGATAGCGCTCTGGAAACCAGGGTTGCCATGTCCGTACTCGTTCGACGCGCTGTTGTTGTTGTTGCCGGAGTTCTGTACGCTATATTTGCTGGGGCCTTCGCCCGCGGCGTCGGCGTGCGCCAGTTGGTCCTGAACCGTCTGGTTCTGGGCTGGTAGGAAGATGACTTTGCCTGAGGGGGGATGGTTAGTGAAATGTTCGAAAGGTGGTTGGAGGGCGCGCTTACTGTTTGCGGTCTTGGCCATAGCTTGCATGGCTTCGAGGTAGCGGATTTGCATGGCAGGGGCGCTGGACAGAATATCGGCGGCTTGCCTCATGAGCTGTATATGGAATTAGTATGTGGTGACAATATGGGATGAGGTTAAAGGGAAAACGTACCTTGGCGCTCTCGACTTCGGCACGCGCAGCAATAACCTTGGCCTCACCAGTTCTCTTGCTCTGCGCAGCCATGCTGAGCGAGTCCTGGAGATCCTGGCTGAAGATGATATCCTTGACGAGCATGGACTCGACTTCGACACCCCATCCTGCTGCAATTTCCTCGATGATCTCACGGATCGACTGCGCGATCTCCTCGCGGCGCTCAATGACGTCTTGGAGAACACGCGCGCCGATGACGTGGCGCAGAGTGGTTTGCGTGCGTTCGATGAGGGCTTGGCGGATGTTGGAGATACCGAAAGCGGCTTTGTGGGGTGAGGTGATGCGGTAGTAGATGACGGAGGTTAGCTGGAGAGAGACGTTGTCTTTTGTCATGCACACTTGTTTTGGGACCTCTGCGGATTGTGTATTAGAACTGATGCACTTTTGTAGAGATTTTCGAGAGGGGAAATACTCACCAACAATCTGAATCTTGACATCGACCTGGATCAGATTCTCGGATAAAGGATTGATCTGAACAAGTCCAGGATCCACCGCCCTCTCGAATCGTCCAAACTTGGTCACCAACCCGACATTACCCTGGTGCACCGTCTTGAAGGGATTCGGGCACAGAATGCAGCAAGGAATGGCTCCAAGGGTTCCGATGCAGCTACCGAAAGCGTGCATGGCCTTGGGATACCATCCTACGGTACTTGGATCTTGGTCGTCCGCTTTGATAACGCGGGCGTAGGAGGGTTGGAGGTCTTCGCGGCGGGGAGGCTGGACTTTGACCATGGGCTCATCTAGGCGATGACCGTTGATGGGTGCTTTGCTGTTGTTGGTTCCGTTGGTGCTGGCTGCAGATGCCGTGGCTGGTGCTTGCGAAGTCATGGTGTGTATAAAGGTTGTTTTGGATGCGACTGCGACGTGCTATTATTGATGGATTCTTATGGAATGCGGTCGCGATGAAGGAAACGCAGATGGTCGCGATCGGTTTCGATGCGATATTACGTGAAATGGGATGATTGAATGTGTACGGATGATGAATGACTATTGTCAAACGTTAATCTTTCGATGATGACAATCAGGGAGCTTTGGAGTCTTTATATACGAACTGTTTCTGACAAGGGTGTGTAATGGGAGCGGGGAAGCTGCATACAAGCTTCAGTGGCATGCGCGCACCCTTGCGCCATGTTACGCCCTGCAGTGCCTGCTTTCATGTTTGCCGTATTGTACGACGCCTTGGCCACCTGGCCTAGTCTGTCATCAACTAAGAATTTGAGCCAAAGGGGGCTGTGTACTGAGGCCTGACCCTCATGAGGTGTAAATCACTCAGTACGCTGCAGATCCAGAACTAGGCATCAATAATTTGAATTGCACGGCTGCTACATCGCTGAATTGATGGAGAGATGTAACAAGGAATCCTACGTGAAACTGTTCTTCACAAAGCCGAGTTTCGAAGTTCTATTTGCTGTAACCTGTTTGCTCTAAAAGCTGAGCGTAGAACATCACTCCACCACGTGTGGAAGGGAGATCGACCAAGTCTCCAAGTCGCCACGCCCGGTTAATACGGCCGCATCCTTACAACCCAAGCAGCCAGTGATCCATCGCCCCAATCGGGTCCGCGCCGGTGAGCATCACGAGACTCGCGCGACATCAAAGACATGTGGTGCTAAACCCTCTGTAGCCACCGAGGCAGAATTGCCCTTCGTATACTGCCGTTCTATCCTTTCATGCACGTCAAGACTATTGACGTTTGTTCGATCTGCCGACCGATTTTCCTGTAGACCCAAGGTATAGTTGAGAGATGGGCCAACTATCGGGTTGCTGCCAACGATCATGCGCCGTACTTGCCCATTGCGCGATGCTGATTTTTGGGTCTCTTTGTTCGCTCAGCCCTATGGGGCTGGTTAGGCTAAGCGCATTGGGAAATTGACCTCGATCATGACCTAATTCCCCAGCCTCGACGGCCAACTCCATCAACCATCAAAAGTTTTCGAAATGAAATACAATGAGGCTGGTGATTTGTTGGGGGTGAAGAAGCCCAATGCCTGAGGTGTCAGCGAGTAAGTGTCAAGGCAAACATCTGTATCTCCACTGGTAACATGTTCCAACCGTTGAGAGCAGCCTTGAAACCAGAGATTATGCACAACGTCTGCTTCAGGTAGGTAAATTGGTTGATAGCATATCCCACTACTCGTCGAATCGTCCACCTCCCTCTCAAGAGTTTCCGCTCTCGACGCCTCCTTCGCGCTCGATTAGGAAATACAATCTCCATCCCGTGAAAGAGATCAACAACCATGCATCTAAAAAAACGCCCCATCCGTCCATCATCCCTCCACTCTAAAAAGTCAAATTAAATCAGTTACCTCCCTGCGCCTTGCGAGATGGAAAATCTCGAACAATTTTTCTAACGGCGCAATCAATGAATGCAGACTTCGAGGGGCTTGGCAAAGTCGACCGCTCCCAACAACCATCGCACCGGTGAACTTCACGCTGCCCCTGTTTTCAGGCCCACACATCAAGAGCACTGCCTCACAAACGGCACAAACTCGATGACCTACCCCCGTCGCACGTGCGGTTGAGGCGCTTTTCACGGCCGTATTCGCCGCTTCCTTGCTGAAACTATGTTGGTGCACGGCGCAGCCCTTGTTCGCTAATGGAGAAGATGCGTAGAATCACTCGGGTTGTTTTTGTTTTTGCGACATATGTGAGAATCTTGTTGGAGAATTGATCGCAATGAAGGGAATGAGATATATTAAACTTCCAGTAGGCTTCTCAAGCTGGCTGACACTATACAGTTGCTCATAGTCGGTCCCCAAATGCGCTCATAGTCTATTGTATAGACAGTCACATTTTCTTACCTGTGTTAGCGCTTGCACATGTAAGATTAAGATTGCTAGAGATTATCAGCTCCTCGAGGGAGTGGCGTACGAGTTGAAAAGGGGGAGCAATTGTGGCAGCGCACTGGGTCTGGGAGGCTGTTGCGGCGGATATGAAGAATTTCGTCCAATGAGTAAGGCGAAATCGAGGTGTTGTTCTTACCGGTGAAGAGGGATTTTGGTAAGGTAGGCAGTGGGGATAGAGCTGTGTCATGCAGTATCATTGAGGGTTGTTCGGCTTGCATCTCCACACCACTAACAGCAGGCTTAGTCTATTAATTGTTCAATAGTTTGAATTGCCAACTCACACAATGAAGCTATTGAGAAATTGGATGCTTCGCAATATCTGGGCATCAGTCTCCTGCGCGAGGCTGTTTTTCGTCGCGCGAGAGCACAGCTACCGTCTCGATACCAAGTAATGGAGTAATTGATGCGAAGACTGCAACGAAGGAAGAGTCTCGAATTCTACTATACGCCCCTGATATATGTACAGATTTTTTATGAAATGTCAATCAAACATCCTTCCACGCCCATCGATTCCCCATCCACCTGACCAAGTATACAAGTCCAACCAACACAGGTACTTCAATCAACGGCCCGACAGTGGCCGCAAGAGCCTGATCGCTATCAGCCCCATATGTAGCCACTGCAACAGCGATCGCAAGCTCAAAGTTGTTACTCGCGGCGGTGAAGCTCTGCGTCGCCCCGAGCTTGTAGCCGTACCCCAGTCTCTTACACACAAGCAGCGTGACAAAGAAAATAACCATAAAATACACAACCAGCGGCGCAGCAACCCTCACCACCGACACAATCTGATGCACGACCCGCCGCCCCTGCGAGGCGAACAGCACCAAAATGGTGTACAAAAGACCAATGAGGGACCACGGTCCCACCCACTTTAAAAACACCCTTTGGTACCACTCCGCACTGACCAGGCTGCGCAGTACAAAGCGCGTAACGATGGCAGCGCCGAGAGGGATCCCAAGGAAGACGGCGACGCTTTTGGCGACTGTGTCATAGGAGACTGCTACGGCACCAGATTCACGGCTGATGACCTTGATGAAGAGTAGGGCAAGGGGCGCGTAGAGGATCATTTGGAGGATTGAGTTCACGGCCACGAGGATGGCGCAGTATTCTTCATCCCCGCCCGCGAGACCGGTCCAGATAAGTACCTATTCACGTGGTAAGTCATCGCATTCAGGTGAAGTGGCTGAGAGACGTACCATGGCAATGCATCGCGCGAGTCCGACGAGGATCAAACCAACTCGTAATTCGCTTTTGTCGGGGAGGAAAGCCCACGCAAGGCCGAGCTAGAACGCAGTCAGCCTTTCCATAATTCCTTCCAGAAATCTCCGAGGTCCATCCCAATGGTCAAAATAACAAACATACCATGAGAAGCGGCGCCACGATCCAATTCACAAACACGCTAAACCCAATCTGCACCCACAGCGCCTTTGTCCTAAACAACAGATGCAAAGACTCGTAGCGCACTTTGCACAGGATCGGGTACATCATGACGAGTAGTCCCAGCGCGATAGGGACAGAGACGCCTACGAATTTCCCCTTTTGGAGCGCGGGGCCGGTCGAGGGGACGAAGTTTCCTAGGATGATGCCGATGGCCATTGCGAGGAGGATCCAGACGGCGAGGAAACGATCGAGCCATCCTAGTCCCTTGATTACGGAGACATTGGTCGGGGGCCGTTGTTCTGGTTGGTTTTCAAGGTCGATGTTGTGTTTTTCGGTGGGAAGTGGTTTGGAGGGTTGGTCGGTCGCTGTTGGCGAAGACATGGTTGAAAATTTTGGAGGGAGTTGTGCGGTTTTGTCTTCGCAATCGATCCCAAGGTACGAGAACTCTTGAGAGTATTAAATGTTTAGTTTATGATGTATTGGACTAATTTGCCTAACTTTTGTATGATTTTATAGTGGACTTTTGGAGTTGAGTTCAAAGATAGCGTGCAGGGATGTGCCCCCTCGGACCAATCACGTTCGATCAGTGAGTCACTACCGGAGAATTTTGACGGCAAACTTCTTTGAGGTCTGGAGGTCGATTTCCTTGCATGGGGTTGATATCACAGTGCATTAATCTTTATTGTCAAACTATCGACAATCCTGAGGTTCATGAGCTAGAGTATCCTAAGCCTCAATTACCCTCTTCATACATTTTCTAGCTACTGCCTGAACATCTTTGCGTCATAACGGCATCGACGCGCTCCTTGATCTCCACACACGTCGACATACCATTCACATCTCATCATACATCTCGAAACAAGTAATACGCGCACCGACTAGCCAATCAATCACAACATTTACGATTCATACACGTTCATAAACCTTGGAATCTCCACACGCGAGCCACGTGCGCCCAGCACTACTCAAGACCCCCATCGTTCATCGTCCGTTTTTTGCTCGAACCTCAAAACGGCATAGTTTTCCGAAACAAAATCCCTTGTTCTTTCATTAAGCTCTCAGGCTCGACTTCCATGGCCCAAGACTCCAAATCCAAACCAGACGACAAATCCCGCGTTCGTGAAAACCAGCGCCGCTCCCGCGCCCGACGGGCAGAACTCATCGCCGACCTCCAAGCGCGTGTGCATGCGTACGAGCAGCAAGGCGTAGCCGCCACGCAAGAAGTCCAGGTTGCCGCGCGCAGAATAGCCGCCGAGAATGCGAGACTAAGAGCTCTGCTGGCAAGAGTCGGGGTTGAAGAGGCTGAGATTGAGCGTTGGGCGAGGGGGGTCAACGATGTACCTGATATGGCAACATTAAATCACGAAACGTACCATTATCATGGATACAGAACAAAGGAACGAGGGAATGCAACGCAAGTATATCAACAAACACCATTCGATGCCGAAGCGCGGGTATGTTGTGGCACTACCGCTCATCAACAACAACACCAACTGCCTTCCCCAACAACAGCCACGCCTCCATTTCAACTCCATCTACTTCCAGAGCCTACCATCAACAACACACCGCATACTTACTCTCCCCCACCCACCCACGCTCCCTCGTCCCCCTTAGAACAAGACCAAGATTGCCCAAACACACTAACTTGTTTCTGTCCACCGCCACCGCCACCTCCTCCCCAACAACCCTCTTCAATACCTACACCTACATCCCACACAGAACCAGACTCAGAACCCCTCTCCTCCGGTCTCGAAATCTCCTGCACGCAAGCGGCGCGCATTATTGCCGAGATGCGCGGCGGCCAGTACCACTACGATTCTCCACACGGCATCGGTGGGAGGGAATCAGACAGGGAGCGAGAACAGGAGGAGATTTGGAGGGAATTGGGGTGTCCGCCTCGTCGTTCGAATCGTGAGCTTTGGGTTGAGCGAGGAGGAAGAGGCAGTGAGGATGTGGGTGATGGGAAGTTAGGGGTGGTAGAGGGAAGCGAAGGGAGAGATTGCAAAGTCCGCAATGCGGTTGTATTGGGTGTTTTAGGTGGTGTTGTTTGAGCGAGCACTTTGTCTTGTGTTCATCGTTTGTTCATGGCAGTATGTATGATGTAATATGATAGGTTGTGTGTGGATGAAATAAGCAAAAAGGGGGAGGGGATGCAGCATGTAATATTCCTCTGGTTCCTACCCGATTGCCCTGTTCCCATTGAATTTCATTCCGGATGGAAAATCAGAAACACAGAAACAAACAAGAGAATGGGAAGATCTCACTTAAAAGAGTAAAAAATCATTGATGAGGAACAACATCGGGTGCTAAGCTAAGATACACATCCTCCCATACCCTGATCTAACTAGCGAAGCTTCTGGCCTTGGCGCTAAGCCTGCACTACTGCTACATGTATTACCTCACCGTAAAGCGTGTTTGGTTCCCCAATACAATGCACTGCTGCCATGTTACGAAAGTCGTTCTTAGCTCCTATAAGACCCTTCTTGAACGCATGGACTTTTACGGCAAAAATGTCGAATAAGCGGTCTTTTACTTGTGATATAGACGCGGAGCCTTTGCACCGATACACCCGCGGTGGTTACCACCCCGTGCATCTAGGCGACGTTTTGGCAAAAGGTAGATATGAGGTAATACACAAACTCGGCTGGGGAGCGTACTCTACAGTGTGGGCTGCGAGAGATCGAACGTATGGTGCACAGCTCAACGCAACTCTGAGATGGCATCTTAAGCTTACTTTCACATTGTGTCAGATTCGATCGAAATGTAGCAATCAAAATCAACACCTCTGCACGCGACTCTGCTACCCGTGAGCTTCATATATCGAGAGAGATCGCTACTTGTAATACAGGAGAGCGTTCTTCCCATCTCATCCGTTGGTTGGACGACTTCGAAGTTCACGGCCCTAATGGAACACACATGTGCATTGTCACCGAGCTCCTAGGGCCAAGCATCGCCGACCTCGTCGAGAGGAATGAATTCAGACATTACAGACTGCCAGCTAAGTGGGCTAAGAAAACAGCAAAGCAGCTTCTTGCAGCGGTCGCCAGCCTTCACGACAAGGGAATCGGGCATGGAGGTCAGATTTTATGAATGAACGAAGGCGCAGTTCAGAGCTTCAAGTCTGACATCAACACAGATATACACACCCGCAACATTGTTTTCAAAGACTCGAGATGGGACCATCTATCCAAGGCTGAACTACTAACTCAGCTCGGTGAACCAGAAACATCCGAAGTCTTTTCCGAAAACCCTGAGAAGCCTCCGGATTCCAGCTTGCCTAGATACATAGTCGAGCCGGGCTCGTTCAATGTCAAAGCTTCACTCCCAAGCATTCCCGACATACGACTGATCGACTTCGGCGAAGCCTTCACCCCCACCAACAAACCCAAAACCCTTCACACCCCGTTAGCGCTACGCGCCCCGGAAGTGGTTTTTGAAGACAATTGGGATTTCCGTGTTGACCTGTGGAGTACAGGATGTGCCGTGAGTAAAAACATCACGTGATCCAAAAACATCCATGCTAAGGAGCTTTACACAGATTTTCGAACTGCTCACAGGCCAGCCTCCCTTCGACACAATCATGGTCACCAAGGACATCCTCATCGGGCAAATGGTGGATGAGCTCGACACACCCCTGCCGGAGCGGTGGGCGGCGAAGTGGCAACAATCAAACTATGACAACGAAGGGGAGCAGCATTCGTTGGAGGAATGGTTGATGAAGGTCTACTTTGACGAAGAGAGGCAAGCGGAATTTACAAAAGAAGAACTGCAGGGTTGGGCGAAAACACTTGGGATGCTGATGCGATTCGAGCCTGCGGAACGAGCCTTGGCTGCTGAGATCCTGCGTGAGGACTGCTTTAATAAATAAATCACAGATGTTACAATATCGGCTGGAAAGGCTAGTTCTCTTACCCGTGCTCATTCCACGCGTGCTGGCGAGGGGGGAAAAAAAATCATCACATGCTCAACCATTGTATTTCGCATGGCATTAAAGAACCTAAATGTTTTCCGTAGTCAACTTCCAGTACTAGTATATTTCAAATTCTATCACTTCAAAAAAAAACCCCCAAATGCTTCCTCTCTTAATAGCTAAAGAAAAAGAACTACAGACCAGTGTTCCAATGTCAACCCAGTATGCACTGTAACCATAATTACCAACAACTACTAATTAAATTCCCTCCTACAACCCCATCCACACTCATTGCTCCCCTCACAAGCTTCCTCGTTCTTCCTCTCAACCCATCTGCTCAAGCTATAGTCAGAAAAACTATATACAAACCTACGTATTCTCAAAAACCGGTTTTTAGCGTGAAGGAGAAACATAGCTAGACCGGTGGTGGTGGGTGGAAGGTTGCCATACAGGTTAACACCAAGCCCATTTGCCAACCCGGAGTTAATAAAGTAACCGAATCAGAAATCGACGCTGGTCGTGTTCATACCTTCGAAACACTCCCATTCCGCGCCCGCCATCCCTTCAACTTATGCATGCTTACATGCACCGGCGTTTTTTTTTTTTTTCCATTTGCGGCTCCAACGACAAATAGCTCAATATTATATCAGGGACATTTGTCTAATAAGAATAAAAGATTGATGATGTAAGAAATCAGATTTTCGCCGATACCGATACACCGTATTGTTAGGCAACAATCCGAGTTTCATGTTGCAGCTGAGGAGGGGAAGGTGAACTCGTATATTTTCCACCGGTATGTTATTGAATAGCAAGAAAACTAAACTCGTCAAGGGGTGGGGAGAGCGGAGTTATCCATCCCTATTAATAATAAAAAACGGAGTATTGTTGCGTACCGTTGTCGATAAGGAGGCAACAACTAACACAAGATCTTACGTTGCAGTCGCTGACTCCGTGGTGCAGTACACATCAATGTCCGAAGACTTGGTACGTGTGTTTTCGTACTTGCTCGGGGATGTTAATGCTGTTGGCTGAAGTGACCGAGTTGAGAGAAGCTGCAAAGACTGTTGGGACATTCCTATTAACTCCTAGATACAAATTGAAGTCGGGATGGGCGTCCGTGGGAGATGGGGATTATGATGATGTTTGTTGAGGTCTTTCAAAAACTCACTAACATTTCCAACACCCTACTTTTACCTACCTACCTACCTAGCATATACACCAATGCCGAAAATATTTATCCGCATGTATACATAATTACATATTCATAACACTATTTACATGATAGTATAATAGCTTTCTTGAGTACCTAGTACAATACTGTGCGATGATTAATTTATACTTTCCTCACGTAAAGAGGTTCATTCGTTTCATTCATTTACATCCCACGAATGCATACCTAGTTACATACACATCAATACAAATCCCAGAGCGTAGATAAAGAAGTAATCAATTTACTCATCAAAAACCAGATTTTGCGCTACACAACATACATATACTCATGTAGGAAACACGTAGGTACTTAAGTATGCAACCGGGGAAGCGGGTAAACAAAGTAGCAATGGCTTTAACAAATTCGGATGGGGTGGTATACTCGAGTAGGTAGGTATATTAAACAAGTTATGAAAGATGAGGAAAAGAAAGAAACTCGTCTTCATGCCCAAAAGAAAAGCAAATTATACCGTCATGTCAATCATTACTCATAATTAATAGAAACAACAACAAAAAAGCCTCATTCAGAAGGAAAACGAAGAAGAACAAGAACCAAAAAAAGTATCCCATCACCAACAGGATGCGAGAAAAGTGAAAGAAGAGAAGAAAATCTACCGAAACAGCCCTGCCAGCACACTCTCCAACGTATTCGCCAGCGGATCCTCGTCCTTCCTGCGGCCCTGCTCGTCGAAGCGCGGCGGGAGCTCAATCGTGCCGTCCGAAGATACGGAATCGACGGACCCATCCCGGCGCGAAGACGACTTTTGGTCTGCCCGATCGTGCTCCCTCGTGCGATGTCTACTCCGTCGCGGCTGCTCGTCATCGGAGTCTGGGCGCCTATTCTCATCCCCCGCCTCGCCACGAGCGTGAGAGTTGTCGGTCTTGGGTGATAATTCATGAGGGGTGAGGTCGAACTTGACGGACTTAACGTCAGACGGAGCTACGGGAGAGGGCGCGACTGGGGAAGGAGGTGACCGATTGTTGGTAACGGGCGAGGGAGACAAGGGCATGGCGTATTGATGAACTTCATGGTGGACAGGGGCGGAGCGGGGGGCAAAGTCCT
This sequence comes from Periconia sp. R9002, assembly GCA_023627715.1. Taxonomy (NCBI): domain Eukaryota; kingdom Fungi; phylum Ascomycota; class Dothideomycetes; order Pleosporales; family Periconiaceae; genus Periconia; species Periconia sp. R9002. The sequence continues at coordinate 361,127 of JAMAHW010000032.1, read as the reverse complement.
GGTAGGTGGGAGAGCTGGCGTAGGGAATGTACCCCGAACGGATGGGCTGGGATGTTTTTAGACGATCTGCGACGGGGATAGCGTTAGCCGGGCTAACATTCACATCATGGGCAGGCGTAAGCCTGTACCCACCACGCTCGTTTAGGTGCTCAAAAAGGGAGTCATATTGCTGAGCACTCACATTATCATCCGCGCGCCGGTACCGAGAATCCTGGGGTGCATACGGGTTGCCGGGTTCGGGGGTGTACGGTGGGCCGTTGTCGATGTTCTGCGGCGGGACCGCGTAGTTGTTTTGCTGGGGCGGCGCCGGATAGTCTGCGGGGTTGTATGGAGGATATTGAGGGTCTGCAGGTTGGTGGGGTGGAGGAGGGAAATAGTTGGTCTGTGGAAAGTAACGGGGATCTGTGCCATCGGTGGTTGGACTGTAGCTGCCAGTAGAGTAGGCCGAGTCTTCTTCACGTCCTGGTGACGGGATTAGCGCCCTACGCCTTGGTAGGGACAAGCTATCACTTACGTTGTCGTTCCTTCTCAGCCTTCTTACGATCGCGACGCTTAGCCGCCTCGTGAGCTGCCAAACCGGCTACTCCAGCGACAGCGGCCGTCTCGGCTGCTTTTCTCGTCGTGCTCTTGCTGCGGCTGCGGCTACGGCTTGATCGAGAGCGATGCCTCCTTCGTCGCCCATCGCTGGACGATGAAGAACTGCGACGCCTGTGCCTATAGTCGGCCGGGTCGCCGCGATCGCGGGTGGCCCGAACCGGCACGGGATCGGAGTAGATAGGGCTACCACCGTACTCTACTAAACCTCCGTCACTTGCTGTGCTATGTCGCCTAGCGGAGCGTACTGACTTGGATCTTGACCTTGACCTAGATCTTGACAATTCCTTTGCCTCCTTCTTGGCCTTTTGCCTCTCATACAAACCAGTGACCGCTGCGCCGGCAACACCAGCGGCAGCGATTGGAATACCTGTCCGAATACGGCTACGACTCCTTTCCCCTTTACGTTCGCGAGACTTATTCCGATGATGCTCCACAATGCCAGCCACTGCAGCCGAAGCAAGGCCGACTTGGGCGGCGCGACGGTTGCGATGTTCAGGGTTGAGTGCGCTCTCGCTGGCTGGCCGGCTAGCAGATCGACCTCTGGAGCCTGAACGAACTCGAGACCTGGAAGATTTTCGGCGTCTGGATCTGCTGCGGCGATCTTCAATAATGGTGGTGTTTCCATTGTTCTTGCGTCCGGCAGCATAGGCAAGGGCTCCGATACCTGCAACGGCTGCAAGCGTGCCGAGGGTCTTGACGCGTGACGATGACCTGCTCCTGTGGCGAGATTTGCTCCTGCGGTGTCGTCTCCCTCGGGAGTCACGCTCATATGAGCTCGACCTGGAGCGAGATCGATTGCGCACGCGATGAATGACTTCTGCGCCCACGGCACCCAAAGCGCCATATCCGACCGCTTGGCGGACACCATGTCCTGGATCTTCGCCCTGCTTCTTGCGGTGGTGCCTCAAAATCTGAGCAGCTCCTATTCCAGCAAGGGCACCTCCGGCGAGATGACGCTTGCTCCCGGGACTAGAGTCGCGACCCCAGGTGTCTTTCTCCTTATGAATGTACACGACGTCGTCTTCACTGTAGGCGTCACGTTCTCGGGCATATTCGCGTTCGTCGTAGTAACTATCTTCCCGTCGTCGGCCTCGATCAATCTCCTTGACCTTGCGCTCATAAAAATATTCCTCGTCGCGGCGGGGCTCCCTGCGCTCGACCAGTTCGTAGGCGGGCTCTTCACGACGTACTATGATCTGTTGTGGAGCCGGTTCCTGAACAATAATGGGCTGGGGCGCTTCATTGCGAATAACAATGGGTTGTGGTGGGGGCGGCTCTGGACGAAAAAACTCGGTGGACCTCGAATACCTCTCCAACTCGCCGTACGGCTCTCGTGCAGGCTCCAAATCGTACTGGCGTTCTACGCGATACTCCCTCACGGTGGGTGGTGAGGGAGAGCGTTCCACTTCTCGTTCGATGCGGTACTCGCGAACCTCGTGGCGAACTGGCGAGGGGGAGCGCTCGACATCACGCTCGACATAGCGGTATTCTCGAATCTCGCGTTCCCGGCTGTCGTCATGGTCGTGATGGTGGTGACGGTGGTCATCTCGGGCGCGGTGGACGAGGCGCATTTCGGACTCGTAGGTATCTTCTTCTAGAGAATGATCGGGGATCTTGTAGCGCTTGACGGTGGTGTAGCTGCGCCCGCCATGGGAATGCGAGTCCCAGTCGCGTTCGCGCTCCCGTTCGCGCTCTGCTCTGAAAATGGTCGACATGGCGCGTGAGAAGTGGTAAAGGGAGAGGAAGGGAAGAGAGTGCAGAGGAAATGCAGCGGGGAAATCGAATCCTGTTGTTGGTGTTTAATCGAGTGCACAGGGGCCAAGCAGGTAATGACTAGGTTGGCACGTTAATGACGCTGGGGTTAGATTGGCGTGCAGCGCAAAGGAGTCAGGACGAGGTATGAGTGGCGGAGGAGCGAGCGGGGCTGAAGCGACTGGACGGGGTAGAGGGACGAGGGATGAGGAGGATTCAACAGTGCGCAGTTCGCAGCAGTCCCGGCGACGCGGGCGGTGGTAGAAATGGGCGGGTAGAATGAGGGAGAGAGGGGGATGGGGAGAAGTAGGTAACAGGATGGTAATAAGAGCAGGTGCAAAGGAGCGAGGCGGAGACGGGATAAGAGGAGAGAAGAGTAGGTAAGTAGGTGTACTGGTAGAACTGTCTGGAGTGTTTGTTGCTGCTGCCCGGTTTAGCGCCCCCTCGCGTGGACCGCGTGGATGATGTCACTCACACTCACTCACTGACCCTCCCACACTCACACTTGTCACGGACACTCACGATTCCTCCTTGATGATGCACTCGTCGGCGCAACAACTCTACTCTCAGTTCATGCGAAATGGTGAGCAGCAAACATGAATTCCCCCGGCGCCTGCCGTATATAAGCTGCGCTTTGCGGCTGCTGGTGTAATATCATTACTGCCTGGCTCGCTACGATCCCCCGCCTCATTCAGACCAGGCTACATGCCTACATTTTACGCCCCCAAAAACCTGCAACTGCAATCAACCGGATGCGACGAGAACCTTCTTTGTCGCCAACCGGGCCACCAGCCCACCGCTGCCACACGTCCTATATACTTGTCATCCACCACGCTGCTCTCATGCAAACGCCCGTCTCGCATAGCCACCCCGACGGTGAGACGACATGAGTCAGGAGATGTGAAGCTGACCTTTTTGAAAAGCTCATCGCCCTGCTGCCCACCTCACTTTCTCTCCTTCATGATTTCTCTGACAAACGCTTTCTGCCCTCTGTCTGCGCCATCTGCCGCCTAGTACATGCACCTCGGCATGCTCGGCTGGCTACGTCAAGGCCACCACAGGGTCTCGTGTCCAGGTCAACCATGTTTCCTTTTCTGCTCGTCAACCCCCATGAACCCTATCAATGTCATGCCCAACCAAGGAATCACGGCAACCTTCCGACCCTCAGCTGCCAGTGACCGGATGGTGGCTTCATGCGCCCTCTTCCGTCTTTCGTCCAACGTTACCCTGCGTGCTTCATACATACATATGTATGTATGTATGTAAATTCATACCAGTAGCCATCCATCGGTTCAATGTTGATCCGCTTGCTGGCCTAATTCTATTCTAGGATTCTCCTTGCAAACTGCTTCATGGGTTCTTTCTTCACTCCAAAAATGATTTTTCCGGTCAAAGTTTGACAGCAATCTTGTATCTCTGATTATTCCGCCGGATTGCAACAGACCCATTGGTTTTATAGGTGAATCACGTGATTTTATTTGGCGCACTGTCATTCACCGGCCGTCCAGCCTCGAGAGATCAACTACCGAACCTTTGGTACGCCCGGTGTCCTTTTTCGTATTGCATTATCTACATTCTCGGTGAAGAGATGCATATCGATGGACCGCGTCTGTTTGGTCGCCTATCGCTTCCACAACCGGCCGGGTACATATGTATACGGCACCAACATGCAGCAGTATTTGAAGTTTGCCCAATGCATATGCAACGGAAACCGCCCATATTATCAGTTTCAACGTTCTGCACGTCTTGCGTGGGCATACATACATGAATTCGTATGTATATCGGATCATCATCTCACATGCAAATAGCAAATAGCGGCACGTAACCAGCTGTGCCGGCACATCGCAGCCTAGAGGTGAAAGGATCAAATTCACTCCTCGTCTTGTTTCTCATCTGCCTTCTTTTCCATTGGTCGTCCTTTGCAACGTATTCGGCGAGTTCAACCGCTGTTTGGGTCGTCGTCAGCTTAACATCCCAAGGTAACGCTCAGAGTCCTTCGCGGTACCCCTTTGCCTCTTTCTTAATCACCACCACTGAAGAACTGTAAATTTGGCGGCTTCGTTGCCTACCTAGAATAGTAGCTGACTCTAGATTCTCATTCTGGCCACATACACACTCCCACAGGTAGACTAGGCACCATCAGACAGAACCGCCCCATCTCCCCGGTTCCATCCCACATTTCGGCGGTTACCGCGTCCAGAAGTACCGAAACAAGGCAAAAACAGTCCGCAAAACAGTTGCTGCGAGTAATATCATTGTGCCTAACACCGGTCCTACCAAAAGCTTGGTCACATACGTACCATGCAGTCCTCCACATCGACCATGGTCAGTGCATTCAACCACTTGTGAGACCGTAAGCCGCATGGCATTTGTTGGATATCTATTTGTATCTTGCCTCACTTGCCCAATAGGATCTTTCCCCGCGTTGCCTGGAGAAGTATGGACGTTGTACAACACTCCATTTCCCAATGAAATGACTGAATGATGTCGATGCATATCTTCTACATCCCAAAGCCGCGTACAACAAGGACATTAATAATCCCCATCAAACTCTTTCTTCTGTAGCCATCCTTATCAGTAATACATACATGCTTACTACCCTAAAACAAAAAATCAGACCGCGATCTGCCGAGCAAAATAGAAGGCACCAACCACCACCATCTTCTCTTCACATCAATCTCAATAATGAAAAGCATAGTGTCCATCTGCCTCAATTACTTTTTTACAAATGTACCTATATTACACTTTACGTAGAAGAATCTACGCATTCTTTATCCACTTGCTTTCTCTCTTTTACGTATGTGCTGGGTAGGGCTAAATAGAGTGTAGTGTTGCTATCTTCTTTTTCTATATCCTATCTTCTCATTCCACCTTTTTTTTCCCTAAAATTTTACGTACACCGTAAACGAACTATCTACCTTTCTAACCCTACCTACCTGCCCACATAAAATACATCTCACGAAACTCTACGTACCACTATAACCCCTTTCCACTTTCCCTTCCTTCTCCTTAGTTAATACCAAACCCCCCCCCTCTATTTTCCTCTATAAACCCTAAAACGTAGAGTATATATACTCTCTTCTTTTTTTCTATCTTTCTTTCTTCTCTCCCTTAGTAAATACAAAATTAGTCTATTTAATAGTGCCCCACGTAGATAGTAGTCAGCGCATTACTTAACTTTAGTAGTGGGTAGGAATAACAATACTATTAAAAGTGTTTTTCTCTCTTCGCAAATCAATTAGTGTAATCAGTTTACGGTATCAACATAATCAACACTTCCTCTAGGCAATAAAAAGGAACTTTAGAATCCACCGAAATCGAAACGCTAATTTCTACTACATGTATGTATAAAGATTGTGGACAGTTTTTTTTAGACGTTTCTAATAGGGTTAAGGGTTAAGTTAAGGGAAGGCAATAATTAATCTTAAAAGAGAAAAGAAAGGAAGTAAGGGTATGATAGGAAGTAGACTAGGGGATAGGATTAAGGGGGTGTAATTACATGGGTTTATGGAACAAACAAGGAACGTGAGGTTACTTCCGCACTACAGCAAGACAGAGGCAAAAGCTACGAACAAAGCACCAGCGCCATCGCCAGCAAACAACTGCGCTGCCTCGCCGGTAGATACAGCAGGGCCGGGGCCACCGTTGGGTTTATTGGGGGAACCTGGAGAACCGGGGGGACTGGGAGAACCTGGGGCACCGTTGAGCCCGCCAGGTGCTGTGCCGTTGGTGGTGGTTCCGTTGGTAGTAGTAGTAGAGTTCAAACCGTTAGTGGCGTTGGGGGTGGAGGAGGTGGTGGGAGAAGTCCCGTTGATGCCGGTCTTGGGATCACATCCCTCGACACACTTGATAGTAGCGCACGAAACCCTCTGACCGTTCGCATTCGTGAGGACGAGGGCTCGGTTGCCGATGAAGAGGCTGGATAGAGGGTCGAGAGAGATGTTTCGCTTTGGGTGGCTTTTTATCCATTGATTCGTGTTAGCGGTGCTCTTTCGCAACAACCGCGCAGGTTACACTTGTGTTGAACTTACGTATTCCCATTCTTATCATCCGAAACCGTGATCGCGGTCTCCCGTCCAACACCCACAGCGCCAGCCGCGCACGTCGGTCCGCATTTCAGCGGGTCGAAGACATTGCCCGCGGCCGCGCAATTGCTTCCCGTGGCGACGGGGTTTTCGAAGATTTGGTACTCGAATGGCCCGCCGTTGCTCATGCTCACGCCCCATAATTCAAACGCCATGTTGACGAGCTCGCCGATCTGGTTGTCGTCTAGGATGGGGGTGAATGTTGCGTAGCCTGTTACGTTGAACCCGGGCGCGGGTGATAAGGTTGCGTTTCATGTTACGGGGTATTTTACTTGCGTCAGTTTGGGGGTCTGGGCGAAGGCGGTGGTTGATAGGGCGAGGGTGATGGTGAGGGAGGTGGAGGTGGTGCGCATCGTGTTGGTGGGGGTATATATTTTGGTATTGAATTGGAAGAAGTGGTGATGGGGGGTAAAAAAAAGAGTAGAGAGTGGGAATTTGGAAAAGGTTTGCGGAATAGTAGTAGCGAGTGAATTGATTGCGTGTGAAAAGGTAAAGAATGATACCTCTGCCCACGACACCCACCACGTTTATATACGTCCGAACATTCATCTCCAAGAACCACGCCTCGTTCATTCTCACCACGCAACACGCATCACATTGTCTAGCTGGGTACCTGAATTCTCACACTGGGCGCTGTAGTTATGCGGCGAGGCATTCACGAACGAAGTCCAAGTACAGATGTTGGATGTGAAAACGCTGCACTCAGACCAGGCACCATTGGCCTCATCGAGAAAAGCTATTGTGTAGTATACATAAGCAATGCTACTCATGGATAGACTCGACATTGCCAGAAGCAGAATATGGGTCGTTAAGTGCTTAGTCTGGCTACCTGTTGCCAAGGAATCGGTTTACTGATTTCAAGGCTGAGTTGGATTTATTTATTGGGCAGTGTTGCTAGATTAGTCTTGCTACGCCGTAACGACTCACGATTCAAGACCACGCGTTAGCTACACACACGACGCTAAATTGTTGTCACGGCAGGACTTTGCGGACAACTACGCCGTGAGGAATCAAGTCAATGAATGAAATGTATTATTATCGTGAGCGCTATTTCACGGGTTTGAGCTTTGTCTGAGGGTAGGTCACCAGTTTTGCACACAATGAAAAGCTAAAATGTCATCTTTTTCCAATCCAATCCGAGTTCAACTTTCCTCCTCGAGTTTGACGCGTACCTCTACGCGAACGTTTTCATTGCGCTTGGGAAGGAGACAAGGGACGAAGACTTGCTCTGACTGATCTTCTTCGACATTATTTCCAGATTTCTCCAGCTTCTGAGCCTTTGCGTCCTTAGCTTCAGAGCTTGAAGGCTTCTTTCCTCGTCCTTCTCCACCTTGCTTGGCTTGCTGGTGAACTTTTCTTGATTTCACTCGACGTTCGTTGGTCAGTTATGAACTCTTATCCCGCATTTTTTCGAGATTTTACGTGTCCCACTCATTCATTAGTACATACGGACCTTAACAACATCTAGAGGGCTGGTGAAGGTGACGTGCACGTGATAGGCTTAGACATTTTGAAACCATGCGGCAATCGTTAGCAAAATATGGGGTAACTAGTGCTATTCCTGCGACAATGTAACAAGTAGATCGCGTCATCGACACTGGTAGAAGTTCCAGACAGAATGGTATTGTTTGTTATACATACGACACTTTGCGTTAATTTTCTCGCTTGTTCCTCAACCATACCCTAAAAGACTAAAACTTCCTAGGGTGTGACATGAACGGGTCTCTACTGCTCTATTTACAAATCGGCAAATATTTCTTGGCGCGCCCTACATGTTGTTGTTGAATTCGTGCATCACCGACCAACTAAAGCATCTACAAAATCAATCCCACATTATATCGGTTCTTCTCTAAGACTTTATCATCCAAATTACGAGTTCTTCAAAAGTGAGCACCAATGCTGCACTTCGCCTCGGATAATTGGGCCGGAGCTCACCCCGCCATCACCAAAAGTTTAGAAACTCACGCGAGTGGCTACAGCAAACCATATAGCAACGACGAGCTCGACAAGGCAGTAGAACGACGCTTCAGCGAGATCTTCGAGCGCGATGTCGCCGTCTTCTACGTTGCAACCGGCACCGCGGCTAATTCTCTTGCACTCAGTCTGGTGGGGAAGCCGGGTGGTATAGTCCTTGCGCACCGCGAAGCACATATCGTCGTGGATGAATGCGGTGCGCCTGAGTTCCTTTCTGGCCAGCTTCGCATCGCGACTGTTGATGGAGCAGAAGGGAAAATTGACGCAGGACTGCTACGCAAAAAGGTCGCGTCTATGGACGGCGACGTACATGCTGGACGGGCCAACGCTATCTCCATCACGCAGGCCACAGAAGCAGGGACTGTGTATTCCCTCGATGAAATAGATGCCATTGCCGCTGTTGCGAAAGACTTTGGCCTCCCGCTACATATGGACGGTGCGCGATTCGCGAATGCTCTGGTCTCCTTGAACTGCACACCTGCCGAAATGACCTGGAAGCGTGGAATCGATATGCTATCATTCGGAGCCACTAAGAACGGATGCTGGTGCGCAGAGGCCGTCGTCCTGTTCGATAAAACGAAAGCGAGCGATTTCCCATATATTAGAAAGCGTGCCGCTCAACTGTTTTCCAAGTCTCGGTTCATTTCAGCGCAGTTCGATGCGTACTTTCGGGATGACCTTTGGTTGGATCTAGCGGGCATTGCAAATCTCAGAGCTGTACATATCGCTTCAGCAATTCTCCAAACGGAGTCTGGTCGATTGACAAGAATGCCGCAATCCAATGAGGTATTTGTGGTCTTTCCAAAGTCACTCGTTGCCACGTTGAAGGAAAAGGACGTTATTTTCTACGAGTGGCCGACACCAGCGAATTTTGAAATTGGGGAGGACGAGCAGCTTTGTCGATTTGTTGCGAGCTTTCACACGACTGATGAAGATGTTATGGGATTGTGCAAATTACTGGACGAATGGCGAAGACAGAATTAGACACTAGATCCATAGACAGCTTTGTTATGTTTCTGACACTACTTTCAACCAGGCCGGGGTATCAATCATTAGGATAATTTAGACTCAAGATTAGTAGTAGATGTCAATTTTGGAGCCATGGGACCCATTTCATACACGAACATCATCCTGTTGCCTAATGCTGGCTGCCGAGGGCGTACCCCGCCATGCAGGAACAAACATCCGTTTTGTTTGCTACCCCTGGACTTAAATATGTGAGCATATCAGCACCTCGTTTGCAATTCGTTCAATAAACTTTCAGATCCAGACGACAAACTCCGCCAATCTCAACTATTCCGGCGTATCAACTTTACAACAAAAGAACAGTTAGAAAACTTTACAGTCAGATCTTCGCAAACTAAATGGAGCGCTTCTACCTCGATAACATTGCGAGATACCACTTGCTCGTGGGAGCGCTTGACCCAATACCAAAACCACGCATTTCGACAGGAATAGCCGGTGAAAACATGCTAGTCAGCGCTAGAATCAAGCCTCTTTCGCCGGAAGAGAGTTTTCCTTCCGCAATCTTCCCTCGATCCGCACAACAGAATGTGGTGGACATTCATGATCTCTACAATCACCCCAAAGGGCTTCCTACACTCAAGGTAAGGCGCATATCACTTGAAGCCAATCATAGCTATCGCTAATTGCAAATATCTGTAGTCCTACGACTACCAGCTTGACCGAATATTCGGCCAAGAGACAACCACAGATGAGATCTTCCAAGACATCGTGACCGACTTAGTCCCTTTCGCCTGGAACGGCGGTATCGGAACCCTCTTCGCCTACGGTCAAACCGGCTCAGGCAAAACCTTCACAATCAGCAGAATGGAGCAACTAGTCGCACAAACATTAATGGCAGGAAACCTCGACGCGAACCGGGATATCTACCTAACCATCATCGATCTAGCAGGAAACTCCGCCTTTGATCTCCTGAACAACCGTCAACCCATCTCACTCCTCGAAGACTCTCAGGGCGTCACGCAGATGATGGGGGTTACCGAACATCAGATACACAACAAAGAAGACATGAGCGATCTCATCGAACGCGCAACGTCCTTCAGACGTACCGCACCTACCCTCAGAAACGATTCTTCGTCCCGTTCACACGCCATTTGCCGCATCCGTATCAAGAACCACGAGACTGAGAAGGACGGACTCTTATACCTAATCGACCTCGCCGGATCCGAGGCCGCCCGCGACGTCGCAGCACACGGCGCAGACCGCATGCGCGAAACCAAGGAAATTAACAACAGCTTATCCGTACTCAAAGATTGTATTCGGGGGAAAGCCGAAGCAGACGCTGTTTCGTCGTCTGGGAAACGGAAAGCAGGAGTTAAACTACCGCATATTCCATTCCGACGCAGTGCTTTGACGAAGGTGCTGAAGCATGTCTTTGATACAAATGGTGCTCGGACATGCAAGACTGTCGTTATAGCTTGCGTGAACCCGAGTATCGCGGATGTTGGACCTAGCAAGAACACGTTGCGGTTTGCAGAGATGTTGCGGGTTTTGGTTCCATCGAACGAGGATCCTGATCCGGATATGCCTAGCAACTGGACGAACTCGCAGTTGAAGAACTGGATCAAGGAAAATGTGAGTTTATTCTACTCACTTGTCTCCTTCTCATTTGATATGGCTAACGTGTGCACGTATGTAGTCAGGAACTCCGCCGGTGTTACCAAACGTGGTAGCTCCCCGCGAATCAGGAGCTCAGTTTTTCAATCTATCGAGTACAGAACTTGAGTATCGCTGCCAAAAATGCCCCAATGTGAAGCTCCGTCATGCCAAAGCCTTTCTGGCAAAATTACGGCAACTTCAGTTGGAGGCGCAAAACAAGATGGAGCGGGCGCAGGGGAGGGAGACTTCGGGGGCATATGAATCGGTGACTGATTCTTGAAATTCCAGTATGGTCCAGAAGAAGAAACTCGGATCTAGCATTGTCGGAGGGCGTTAGAGATTCTATCATCCTATATTGAGGTTTGCGGCGCTCATGGTCATCTGTGCGATTCATTAGAAAAAGATGGCCTGTCACTGTTTGGAAAAGTTCCGTTTTTGATCAATCATATGTGATTCGTCTCGTGACCAATAGTTACCCGTGTGCACCTCACCCAGCCAAGGACATTCATTGTCTGAGATATTTACCTATTGTTTATAACGTGACTGACTACCCTAATCGATTGCGAAAAGGAAAATACTTTTGATGTGATGACGTCCTAGAATACTGACTAAAAAAGTATTTTTGAGAATATGCACGCGTGAATAGCTGGACTCATGCGACTATGTCAGGAGTCTAGGTCAGCATCTGAATGAAATTGAAATTTAATTTGATCATCACAGAGTATTGCTGACCTTGGTATCGACACAGGCAGGGGGGAGCACTTAGTAACGTCCTCGGCCAGGACGGGCACACAGGCAATTGTTTGCGCACGTAAGTCAGCATCTGTATTTGATTAAAGCAAGCAATCGTACGCTCAGTCGACTTGTGCACACCTTTCTGTAATGAATCATCGTTGTGGGTACCGCGAGTCATTATTAATATAATAGTACCAGAAGTGGATGATTTTATAGTACCACAGTACAAAGGGCAATGCCTACTCATACGAAAAAATAATAATAGTATAATAGTATATGTCATCGCGTGGCATTGTATTTGCCGGTAGAAGGAGTCACGGGGGATCACACAAGAAGAAAGGGATTAGTGGGGGAGGAGTCATTATCGAGCCATGGTTCTTAAACAAACATTGAACCCCAGGTGCCTCCACAAACCATCGATCAAGTATTAATAGATACTTCACCTTCCCCCATTTGCGACCATGCATATTGCTTAGTCATGGTATATAATACCTTTTTTTTGCTACGCTCAACCCACCACCGTCCAAAATAAGCGGAAGCTCTAACCTCAACCCCCTTCAATTTAGGTGACGTGCAAGCCACTGTTGTGTAACCTTCCAAGCCTGTTGCCCTTTTACCCCACACCTGCTACCTTCTCCCCCACGCGCGCTTTTGGAGAGCGCAGCCGATAGATACATCGACAAGATGGCAACGCAACCATCAATAACGACAAAAGGAACCCTGCAGTCCAAAGGCCTTTTAAACCTTCCAAATGAACTCCTGATCGAAATCGTTTCCTGTCTCAGTGTGCCGGACATTAGAATTCTTGGTCGATCCAGCCGCGAGCTTCGCTCTTTTACCACCGATTATCTCAACAGGTACTTTTATAAATCTGGGGTTTTCCGGCTTCCGCCTGAAATCATTTCCAGGATTGCTCAGTACGTACGGGTTCCAAAATACATCAGTCATTTTGCCCAGGCTACTCAGCGCCATTACTCTTTCATCACGAAAATACTCGCTGTCAACAGCATGAAGCAATGTACCCACACGAGGGTTCTCCAATACGCAGCAGCTAAGAATATTATACCGATAGCTCGAAAGATGATAATGCTGGGTAGCGATGTGAACAAACAAAGGGTGACGAATTCCATAACTGCACTTTGTTTTGCAGCCGCTCGTGGCCATACCAAGATGGTGAAATTTCTATTGTCATGCGGAGCGAGTCAAACCATTGGAGGAGAACGAAGACCACTCCGTTTTGCTATAGGTCGCGGGCATGTGAGCGCAGCTATCGTTCTATCTCGCGATATTCTTCCTTGTAGTACGAAAGTGGGTGCAAACGGCGAAGTCGCTCTACATTTGGCATGTATAAGAAAACTGGTCCGATTGGTATGTCACTACCTTGGCGACCGTCACGCCACAAATCCATCTTTGAAAGATGTGTACAATGACGCTTTACGTACCGTTGTGAAGCAAGACCTTTCCTCGAATATTATAATCAAATGGGAGATACATCAAAATGTATACCAGATAGTGCTGATGCTTCTACACCACGGCGCAGATCCCCAGGCGGCCTCAGATATTTCCTCAAGACATCCGGATCCACGAATAAGAACCATATTGGCAAGTCAAGTACCTCAAAAGACACTCAAGGCGAACTGGGAGGAGGTTATTGGGAGAACATGGTTATCAAAAAACGAGGACAACGATAGGGAAACGCATACGGACATGGACATGGACACAGACACGGACACAGATACGGAAACGGACACGGAAATATCTTATACACTTCCCTCCGGCGTGCGTTCTGAGGCTGGCTTGCTGGAATATCTAAAACCCTCGAAAAAACGGCCGGGAAAACCGTTAGATGACTGCCTAGTCCCAAAGAATGAGTTAGGGGACGATGAAGACACTCCCAATGTCTCTGCAGCTACAAATGCTAAGAGCCAAAAATCGCGCAGTCCACACATTTCAGAAGTTACGAGCCCCTTTGATGTCTCTTCGTACCCACAACTTGCTCCAACAAAGGCAACTAGTCAAGATGAGCACGAGCAAATCTTGGCTGACAGTCCAAAAGCGATTGAATCTCTTCCCTATCGCCATTCGCAACTAAAATCAAGAAAGGACAAGATACCCAAGGATCCCACCACGAAAGAAGACTTCCCAATGCTTGGAAAGGCTGCACCGATCTCCGATCGAAGCAAGGAGAGTATTTGGAAGGACTTTACGAAAAGGAATGCTTCAACAAACGAAGAAGACGACCCCACCAAGACTGCCAAAAATGACGATGATGTCAAGAAATCGGCGACACGAGCATCCAAAAAGGACAAATGAAAGCCTTTGGCCATTTAAATCTCAAGTACAGCAGTGAAGCAAAAAATGACCGAATACTCTAGGGTAGGTGCCCAGAATAGGCCTCCACCCTCCAACGGCACAATTTTCAGAAGAAAAGGAGTCGAGAAGGACGGCGAATGAGAACGACGAACCAAAAAGGGTTTTGTTGATTAGGCGTCTCCTTTCAGAATACAACAAGCGGAACACGGGAGGGATATCAAGAGCGGTCAGCAAATTGCGGTTCGCAACTGATTCACGCGTTTAGAGCGTAGGAGGCACCACTGGGCATATCCTGGTTTCTAGGCAGAAATCTATGTTCAAATTATGAATCATTGTTCGTTTTCACCTCAAGATCAAATCCAGTCTATACTCCATTGCCCACAACATTTCCTAAATAATCTTCAATGTCCTATCTAGGCCCTCGCAGTGACTGGCAGCTTACAATAAAATCTCGTAGCAAGTTGAAAGGAGCAGTATAACCTCTGCTGTACAGCAGAAAAAACATCAGACCAGTCACAGCATCCTCCAAGCTAAGCCTCACATAGGAGGGACAGCATAAGAAATCAACGTTAAAAATGGCCCCCACTGGGGAGCCTGAAGTGGGACCAGTTGACAAGACCTGATGTAGGAAGTCGGTAGTGACGCGTCCACTTCACAACAGCGAACGCTGAGATCACGACATGGTCAGCTTGGAAAGAAACGATTTTGACCCGTAAAAATCAACGGCGCGGTTCCTCTCTAAAAGAATGAGAAGAAATCCAAAAACATGACTACATAAAAAGACGTACAGAAGAAGAAGTTCTTTACGATATTATCAGACTTCAATGTTGAACGGTCAAGCTAACGCGCACGTGGCACGCCGATCCTATCCAACCAGTGAGCGAGTCACGTAGCTAAGCTAGCTAGCTCTGCACCGCCACGACAAAAAGCATCATCATCATCGCAAACATTGGCACAACTAGTTAGTTATTTCTCGCCTAATAGCGAAAACATCGTATATACATTCCACAAACGAAGAATAAAACCTGCTGATCGAATCGCTACCTATGTCTTACACGAAGGGCGCAGCTCCCTATAACACTGTGTGGATTGATACCAAGAATTATGCATCCAACCACGTTCGATCCCGAGAAAGCGTGTTCTCGTATTCGATCGAGGGACCATCTAGCCAGCGCAATGGGCTGAACGAATTGTGTGAGCTGTATGTACAAGGCACGCCCCCCGAAAACGAGGCAGTGTGGATGATGGAGCTTGAATCAACAGTTAGTGTTGTGGATTATGGGAGGCCTTTTTAACACACACGGGAAAGATGGGGTTTTTTTCATTCGTTAAGTTAGTGTAAGGCCCCGTTGAAGGATTCTGGAATGAATGAATCAGTGGGTTGGTAAAGTGCATTCTAGCGTCACTTCATCTCGTCTTTTTTTAAACGACGAAGCATGGCTGGTGGGCTGTTTTTTTAGTTTGGAGTGGAGGCCTTGGGTAGGTAGGTTCGAGCTTGTTGTTTTTTTTTTCTTGTTTGCGGGGTTATATATAGTAATGTGGTTGTAATGGTGGCTGCTTCAGCTGAAGAAGGCATTGCTCTCGAGCAAGTAATAAACTTTTTGTTCCTTAGCTTTCCAAACCCTTCTTTTCAAGAAACTTTAAAAGGAGGAGACGGGAACCAACCTTCATCTCCTTTCGCCCTGTTGAAAGTGCAGACAGACAAGAATACTTTTTGCCTACCTACCTACCTACACACGCCCGTCACTCGTCTCGTCGTCACCATGCATACCCGCAGCATCAGTGACACAAGTTCCATGCACATGCCTAGCACGCCCCGCCGCGTGTCTAGCTCCGACGACTCAAACGCTTCATCCAACATTTCATCAAACTACTCGGGCGTTTCATCAAACTATTACTCCAACACCTCATCCCCCACCACCACCAGCTACAACAGTAGCAACACCCACCCTCACTCCTTTACAAACCAAACGCCAACGTCTCCGACGTCTCCACCTCCCCTCATCATCGTCAGCTCGGACTCGATACCCATCACACAACCTAGCACACGTCCTCTCCCTGCACCTCGAAATAGGTACTACGCGCAAAATCCCGACGTCGCCCCCGTCTCGTCCGTATCGTCGCAGTCGGGTGATAAAGGAGGAGAAGAGCGTTTCGAGAAGAGGGGAGCGAGCGAGCGACGGGATGTTTGTAATGTGGATTTGAGTGAAAGGAGGAGGAGTCTGGGAGCGAAGGAGAGGGTTAGGAGACTTAGTTTGAAGCTTGTTGGGTTGAATCGGTGAAGGGGGGTAGATGGGAGAGGGAGATATGTGCACGGGGGCACGATGGGGTTGTTATGGTGGATGTGATGTTCGATTCTTCTTCTTTTGCGTTCAAACGGCATCTTGGGTTATGATGAGGGGAGGGGAGGGAGGAGGTTGGTTATAGGGAGGGTAATGGATACGACGATCGCTATCTTTTTGTGTTTAACGGCCTTTCACTATTGGAACGAGGAGATGAGAGAGAGAGAATACCAGTACGGATTGCATTGAGAAATTACTACTAGAACGATATATCAACAAACTCACTCGAGACGAAAGTGAACACAATGAACCACATCTTGGATAAAGCAGTTTTTCCTCCGGTAATGCAATGTTCTACTGCGATGATGCAATTTGTCGCCGGGCTCAGTTTTCCGTCTTCTTCTTCGGTGGCGGGATTTGAACGAGGCCTCGTTGCTCTTTGGTCCGCCACTGTACCGCTTTCGCGATCTGGTACAGCACTTCGAGCGTTGGCATCGCGACACCGGCTTCCTTTCCTTCTTTGAGCGGCTCTCCGAGCAGATTTTCGAATTCAAGGAAATTGCCCTAGTGCAGAGTAGGAATGTTAGCAGGATGTTTGTTTCAGGTAGTTTCTCATCTCCCTGCTTAAACTCCTAACAAGATAATTCGAGAGGATTGTACTTGAGAAGAAAAGTGAACTCACCTTCCGCACATCGGCGAGCATACTCGGACTGAGATACAACCACAATGCATCCATTTCAATCATAGTATCCACAACATCATCCGCCAAGTGAACGCCCGCGCTCTTCCTCGCTGCCTCGACAATCTCCCGCATCGCCGGACGAACCAACCCGTCAATAGCGCCATCCGCCAGGCGAATACGTCCCGTATCCAGACCCGTGATGGCGCAGATAGGGTTCAGACACGCATTGTACACCAGCTTGCGCCAGCGATCATGCAGCACGTTGGGCGAAAACTTGCAGTCCGTTTTCCCAGCTTTGCTGTATAGCTCGACAAATTGCCGAGCTGCGTCGTCGGAGGCAGTGCTGGAGTCGAGGTTAGGGTTGGCGAAGGCGCCGATCATGAGGCGGTCGCGGTCGTCTTGGACAATTTTCCCTGGGGAGGGTTCGGCGCTGCCGATTAAGCTTACGCCGCTCAGGACGATGGTTTTGGGGTGGGATTCTAGGAAGGGCTTTTCAATGTTGAGGCCATTTTGGATGAGTACGAGGGTGGTGTGGGTGTTGGTTGATGGGAGGGCAGACTGGACCAGGTCGACGACCGTGGGTGGGATATCCGGGATGTTTTTGGTGGATAATACGATGTAGTCGTATGGTTTGATGTTCTCTTCTATGATGTTCGGGACCGTATTGCGAACTGTGATGGTTGTTAACATATGTTTTCTCTCGTCATGAAGGATCAATTATCAAAGGGCATACCAATGCTTGGTTTCCAACCCTCGATTGTGCCATGATCACAACTCTCGATATGGAAGCCGTTCTCCTTCACTGCGTTGTAGTTCGAACGTAGGACTAAAGTGACATCTGTCAAACCCCCAGCCTGCAAATTCAGGGCTGCAATTGTCCCCACGGAACCGCCTCCGATGACTAGAACGCTTTTCTTCTCAACATAAGCCATCGGGATTGTTGATTGATACAAAGTGGGTGACTCACGGTGCAGATATATATGGTGTTGAGCTTACTGGGTGGGGGAGGCGTAGTTGGTGGGGTAACTTAGCTCGCTCACTCCAATCGATAAAACAACTTTGAGTTTCCAGCTCCAAATGAACAAACGAGAGCACACGGCGGAACAATTGCAAAAATTGGCATTAGAATGGAAACAATGATGAGGCCTTCAATCGAGCTCCATTTGATGCATATGTAGGTTACAGTCCATAATGTCGTGACCGGCATCTATTTTATCCCTCCCCAGAACCATGTCCGCTGCTTCGCCATGCTTGTTTGTATCGTATGAGTCGATTGGGATAGCCGTCCCATCCCTAGTCACCATGGAAGACTACGCCGAGGGCCCAGCAAAAAAGAGAGAACAAGGGAACATGCTTAGAAGACAAGAGCAGCACCCTTGGTCTTCTTGTCACCACCGAGCTCGAAGTGCTTGCATCGCTTGAGGGCAAGTTGTGCCTTGGTCTGCGCATTGTCAGATAGCGTTCGGAGATTGAGAGCGAGATGACGTACCTTGCACTGGGTGCATTCTAATCGGAGCACGACCTTCTTGGTGGTCTTCGCCCTCTGCAAAGGTGTTAACATAGTTCAGGATAGAGGTATGCAATGACTGTACCTTGTGGAAGACGGGCTTGGTCTGACCACCGTAACCACTCTGCTTGCGGTCATAACGACGCTTTCCCTGGGCGAACAGCGAAGCTTTTCCGGCCTTGTACTGTGTGACCTTGTGCTGAGTGTCTGCCAGCTCTTAGTACGGTGTTTTTACTTGAAAAATCGAGTAGCACTAACGCTTCTTGCACTCCTTGCCCTTGCAGTAGGTTCGTCGGGTCTTGGGTACGTTGACCTGGGGGCTGTGTCAGCTATGATTTCACATATTCAACCATGCTGCATCTCGATGAGCGCATCCAACGAGCTGACAACATGAATGAGCGGTTCGAAGTGGTCGTGTTCTGGCCGATGGTGATCATTTGCGCAAGTTTTGGCCTTGAAACGGGCAATTCGTAAGGTCCGACAGATGGATGTGGCGATCGTATATTGGAACCCATCCAGTTCTCGTGAACTCTGGGCGTGCTCAGTATGTGCGGTCATTCCACAACCTTTCGCAGCCATTCCTTCACCTTCCTCAATCGTATACTCTCAAAGGGCATCCCATCTTTACATCCAACGTTGTCCGTCTCTGCGTCAGGCCGCTTGGCTCGTCTGGGGGTCGAAATTCGCGAAGTCGGGAGGGCGGCTCATTCATGTTGCAGCTCGTCGCAGATGTCTTCATCGCACAGCACAAGAAATCAGGCATGCACAACTTACCATTGTGACTGATTTCGCGCTGTGGGTTAGTGGGCGAAGGGTAGTGGGTGTTGTGATGGACTGTAGTCGTGCGCACCATCGAAATTCACTAGTTCCATGTGTGCGGACTCGGCTCTGTATTAGGTAAGCATCTTCTGCCACGCCCAATCCAGCTAGCCTCAAGCGCATATGTATCCACCATTCATGTCAGATCAATGGCATCATCACCATCTATTCATGTGGATTTTGCTGAATTATGGACATTGGACATAACATTAATGTAGCGCTCTGGTATCATGTAGCAATGAAACTAAAGAAGGAATGTTCAAGAATCTCGAAAAAATCATCAAGCATGTTAAGTTGCCTGCTTTCAAATGCTTCGCAAAGTAACTGAAAGCAAGCAACTCAATATATCGGATGACCCTCATCCCACTGCTTCTTGTCTTTACTCTCTTTGGCTTCCAGGGGACTCTCCTGTAGCCCACCCAAACTATACCGTCCACCATCGCGTTTCCCGCTGCTATGCCCTTCTTCAAGTAGGTGAACAGGTCCCGTCCACTCCCACATGCGCGTGATATCGCCACTTTGTCCTTCTCGTACTGCAGCACGAACGTTGGCGTTGTTTTCCACCTTCTTCTGTACCTTTTGCCACAATTTGATTCTGCGGGCTGCGGAGAACTCATCTCTCAGGACATCGTCCCGAAGTTGGTTCATACTCAACCCGCGATCCTGGTATGCACCGGGATCATGGCGCGCCAACGCGGCTTGGTTAGCAAGGTGGTTGAAAACATCGCTTGCCAGCTGCTTCGCGCGAGCCTCCATGGTCCGGTTTGTTGTGAAGGAATATTTTCCATATGACCCAGACGCAATCGTGAAAAAGATGATTACAACTGTGAGAATATGTCGTTCCAACGTTTCTCGGAGGGATCGCTTGATGCTGCAGGCAAGGGGGAGCTCTGCGAGAGAGGTTGAGGAGAGTCGCTGTTTTCCAGTTTCTCTATATCAGTAAGAAGAGATCTGGTTAGTAAAGTTCGGTCAGACAGCGTATAATAATGAAACAAGGGAGAAAAACTTACCCGTCAGAACTCGCGACTACTTCCGTTCGTCTCGCTGTTTCGCCAATAGCTTTTGCAAACAAATCTTCAAACGCCTCGTTCGACATTCCCTTCTTCTTGAGTGCGCTAATCTCCTCCTTCAATTCCTCTACGCTAACATCGGGGCTTTTCACCACGTTGCCAGCAGCATCAGGAGTTTGGCATTCATACTGCGCTCTGCGAGACCGAAGCACTTTGACTGCACGATCTGCAACCTGGTTGATTTTTCGTGTCTTCTCTGTATCCGGCTCGCATGTAGGCGGTAGGGGAAGCAGACCGCCCAGAGATAGTGGATGATCCTTTTTTACAAAATCGTCTTCACACCTGACCACCAAGTTTCTGTAGCAGTGGGCATGTGGCGGGCATGGCTCGCATTTCAATAAGTTCTCGGCCAAGAAATCCGGGATTTCCACACCAGCTAGCGACGTCGAATAATCTTTGCCAACACCACAGAAACCTACGTCGAACTTCTCTTGACGCCACAGTCCGCCAAACAAGACCGTCGCAGAAAAGAGTAGTGTAGAAACAAACGCCTTGGCTGTGCCTGCGGCCTTGGTCCGTCGTTTGCGCCGGACCGGAGGGGAGAGGGCCGTTTCTCCATTCTCTTTGCGCTCTTGCGCGATCTCCAGCTGCTCCTCAGGAGAAAATTCTTCGCCAGCATCTCCGCTATCATTTGGGATATCTGCTTCGCCCTCTGTCTCGGTCCGCCGGTAGGGCACTTCAAAGGTTTTGCGCGTTGGCACAACGGCACGATGGTCTGTTTGCTCAGACTTGGGTTGAAATGTTTTACGGCGACCCGCTTCGCTTTTGCGCCGTTCTCTGTGTTCGAATCCAAGCGTCTTCCTTCGTCGATCACGCGATTCCGGGACCATCGGAGAGCTACCGCTTTGGAAGGGATTGTCCTGGGTGAAGGGGCTTGTCGCATCGTTGCTGTGCCATGCCTCAGGATCCGGCGTCGGCTCCTTCTTCACAGCTGGTACACTGCTCTTACGAGAACGCCGAAATGCAGGTTGCTGTCCTTCGTCGACCTCTGCTTCCCGGGCATGTTTTGTCGGTACAGCCCGAGAAGGAGTTTTTGCCCGCCGAACCGGTATTGGCCTCTCCACCGCCTCCTCTGTCGTCGCCCGCGTGGTCCGTCGAGACGTGCGCCTCGGAGGCTCATGCGCGATAAGCGTCTCGTCTTCCGTTGCAAGATCGGGGGTTGAGTCGGTCGTGCTGGCAGTGCTAGAGGGCACATCTTCGATGCCGCGCGTGGACCGCTTGGTCCGCGCGTAAGCTCGTTGAATATGCGATGCCTGGGGAAGGACATGCTCGACGAAGAGACTGACGAGAGCGGGTTTTTTTGCCGATGAAGGCCATTTCACGCCATGCTTCAGCAAGATGCTGCGCAGCTCGGGGACGAGGATCTTGTTGGGGTCGACGTCGGGGTCGAAATACCAATATTCGCCGCGTGCATCAGCCATTTCAGCGTAAAGCTATCGCTCGGTCGGACAAAAGACAGTTGAAGTGGCTCACGTTTGTGTAGAGGGTGAAGGAATGAGCAAGCGACGGCTTTGTTATGGGTGATGTCAGTTGCGAAGGCAACAAGGCGGTGCACGGGCCACTATCATACTGCTTTTTCTCACCCCACCAAGACCCTGTTTCGGGAGCCTAACTCTCTCGGTATCGCTACATGGTAAACTCTCGTTCTCTTTCTTATTGTTCATCAATAAGTACTCTTGAGAGTTTCCAAAGTTCCATCAAAGGTAGGACTTCATTATCGTGACTGCTCCTTACCCTCCGTTGCCCATTCGCGATCGGATGTCAGTCATCCGTCAAATCGATGACATCAGTGCACATCTTAGTGCCCGAGATATCAAGATCCATCCTCCTGTGGGCTGATATTATGTTTGGGGGTGTAGTATGACTGCTATGCTTGAATACAGGCCGATTTATGAGAGTTTTGTTCCTCTCCGACTCTTCGTCGTCATCGGTATCTGACAATGTCAACGTTTCCAACTGTGCCCCTTTTGTAGGTTTCCCGAACTTGATAGAGCTTCCTAGTCTCGAGGGGGTTGCAAATGGTGTCTGCCTTGCCATGGCTGGGCTCGCTGTTCCTTTCTGTGCCCCTGTGCCTGCGGACAATCGCCTCGTTTCAGAGAAATCACCGGATTTCGTCGTCGCCGTTGTAGGTGTCACTTTCATCTCTGCAGGTCGTTTACGGGAACTTTCAGTGTCGTTGGGAAGCTTTCGCTTCGCAGGAGTTTGTCTTGGTGCCGTAGGTGGATTCTGCAAGAGAAGTTGGGGGAGTGCCCTTTCTACCAAAGCACGAGGCGTGTATTTAAACTCTACTTTGAACGTAGATTCACACTCCTGCTTCTTGAATCTAGTGTCAGTTTTGTAAGGCTGCACCTTCTGCCATTGGTTGGCGTAAATACTCTCCGGCAACGAGGTGAGACCGAAAGGCGAGAATTTTACTTTGACAAAACTAGAAATAGTTTCATTGTCGGTGTCTTTTTTCCTTCTTTTCGGAACCTCGATTGCATGAGTATTGTCGTCACTCGCCGAGTTCAGCAACCATCTTGTCAGCAAGATGGGCGTGATACGCTCCATATACAACTTCCCAAACTGATTGAAGTAGCCTGCACTTATTGGAAATAGTTTCCTCTCATCGATGATATGGGGTGGCCGATTTCTAACAAAAGGTAGCTTCATCAAGTCACCATCCGAGGAAGTCTTTGGCTGCATATACTTCTTCAGGACTTCGAAAGAGGGATAATCCAAGGGAACGTTCAATTTTCTCCGGTTCCAAGGCTTCGCAAGGGTCTCAACTAGTTCTTCTCGCCATTTCCTGCAGTCGAATTGGTTTTTGCATGTAATTAAACTTCGGCCGAGACCATGTGAAATCAGCTGTTTGGCAAGGACAGCTCCGCAATCAAGCAAGCCTTTCCCATAATCACCGCCTACCAACATGGCGAAGAGCACGAGGGCAGCTTGGTCGAACCCAAGCCCGATTTGTATGTCACTGCTGCGCAGAAGTTCAGCTGTATGCCACTCCTTATGAGAGGACCCGTCCTTGTGGAAGCGTAACAGCAGACTGCAGCCAAACATCAGAGTATCTGAGTCTTCAGACCAAACTGCATCAACGTGCCCCTTCATCTGCAACATGGAACACTCCGCCTCCGCCTCGCCAGGCGCTTCGTAGTAAGGGATGTTCAAAGCATCTAGCATAGTAAGTAAGTCTTTGTTTCGTTCGTGATGCATCCCAAAGCCACGACCGTTGAAGCCACGGCTCTGTTTAGGGGCACGGTTTTTGCCGTCAAAAACGATCAGAAGCTCGATATTGAGGGCTAGCAGGGTGGTGATTAGGCAGTAAATGTTCTTGACATCTGTCCGTGCTGCATCTTGGCCTTGGAACCCCCCTTAGCGGAAGATCTATCATCCAAGAACGGACACTTACCAATTTTTCGGAAATATGCAACCTGTTCCGGTGACACGTTATTGAAGATCCACCCAGCCACATCAACAGCGATCCTGAACGGGCGTTTATGAGCGTCGTAATGATCTATGGAGACCCGTGCCAGTTCTTCGACCCGGATGTGATTTTTTAGGTCCTCCCAAATTCTGGAACGTCAGTCACCAGTGATGTCATATCACATACTATTTGCCGAACTTACGATGTTATCCCCATGATACAAAGGTTATTGACGTATGCAGCTGAATGTATGAACCGAGTACACAATTGTGGATGCACGTCAATTGTGGATGAAAGTTTGTTTCAACAAATAATTCATCAAGATAATGTGTGCAATCAGAACGTAGAAGAGGGAAAGTGAGAAAGGGGGCTCAATGGTGTTTGAGGTTGCTGCACGCACGTCGAAAAGGATCATTAGGCGACGCGGATCTGACACGTAGTCACGTGTCAGCTCCATGTTCCCTGCGCATATGCACAATGCAAAATCTAATATGTACGTCGTTAATGTGCTATCCTTCTTACGTGTGTTAATACCGTGGGCGAATCAATTGCGTCGTGATGACAATCGATATTTTCGTACGTCTGTACGTACTGTACAGCCATTGGCGCGTATGGCATCTTCTCTTGGCGTGATCAATTGATAGCACTTGAGGCGTGTTGAATTTGATTTTGGATAATTTATGCCTATGTAGGTAAATAAATAACATGGTGTCGTATGTAGGCTCATCAATGATCCTTTCATGTGTGACTTTACCCATTTACGTATGTAGTCCTGCTGTTTGCTACATGATTTCTCATTGATGTATGTATTATTCGATGAATATGCCATGTTTGGAGGATAGCAGATCTGAATGAAATCAATTGATCATCTGAATGTTACTGGATTGACAGAAAAAGCTGGTCATCTCGTATTACAAAAAAACTTGAACACACTATTGACTACCAGGATCTATTACGGTTCTACCGTAAGATTTTAAACCTCGACAGAGGTATAAATATACACATCGAACCCAGCAAGTGCTGTTCATCAGAAATTACGAAAGCCTTTCCCATTCAATCAATCTCCAGGCATGTCCTTTAACGCCATTCACGGATTTCCCACTCGTAAATCTTTCATTTCATATTCCCAAATGCGCATAACTCAAGGCATCTCAAGAGGCTTTTGCGGTGGGGCCCTATGGACAGCTTTCACACCTTCTCCGTCGCCCATCTCATGCACATTGTCGCTGGGAAGTTCATGTGGCGTGGTTTGCGCATGCGAACCGTATTGGATCGTGGGCGGTTTCGCAATCTCGCCATAGTAATTTCCCTGGTGTGACGGGTCGATCGGTTGTCCTTTATCTAGGTGGTCGCCGTTTTGCGATGTGCCGTATGGATTTTTCTTTCGCTTCATTCGATACATAAAAGCAATGGCGGCCGCGATAAAGACCAGGCCGCCGATGACACCAACGACGATACCTGCAATAGCCGCGCCGGATATGGAAGAAGAAGATGGTGGCGGTGAGGGCGACGAATTATTTGCTCCCGCGGTAACGGTGGGCGAGCTCGTACTGGGTGCGTTCGATGACGAGGAACTTGCTGAAGTAGTCTGGACGCAAGCAACAGTTTGGATAGTTGAAGCGAAGGATAAGCTGGTAGGTAGAGTACGGACAGCAGCTGTAGTACACCCTACAGCGTCCACGTTGCCCTTGAAGAAACCATTGAAACCGGGCTCACAACACCAACCGCCCTTGTCGACCGTGCCATTTCCTCCCCATAACGTCCAGGTCGGGTCCGGACACTATAATATAACGTGATCAATCACTGCTAACTAACCGGTAAATGGGCGTGCGGGAGAGAGATGCTTACCTGAGGTTTCGACTCTGCATTCTTTCTGCAATCTTCGCCTCCCTTACAACAATAGTTACCCCCATAGTCTCCTTCGCCAGCGCATACCAGGCCATTTGGACAGCATCGCAGTTGTGCCCCTGAGCCGCAGTTGACGGGCGCGCTCATAGGGCAAGTTTTCTCTTTAACGCGAAGCGCCCATCCTCCCTGGTAGGAACACACATTTTCGGATTGAGACTTGACCGGTGCGAGAAAACCAAAAAGAAGGATAAAGGATATCGTGAGCATAGAAGATGGTCTTGTTGCCATTGTTAGAAATATGTCACTGCGGTATCATCTACTAATGCCGCAGTGAGGAACAGGACCAATGTTCCGCTCTTTAGCAATCAGAACGCAGATTCGAGAAGAGGGTTTTTAGAAGTGGGTGAAGGACAGACGGGTTTCGAAATCCCGGTGCGAATGGAGATTTCTACCCAGCCCTAATTAGTAGTACCCGAAGTAT
Organism: Periconia sp. R9002; assembly: GCA_023627715.1. NCBI lineage: Eukaryota > Fungi > Ascomycota > Dothideomycetes > Pleosporales > Periconiaceae > Periconia > Periconia sp. R9002. The sequence goes on along the minus strand of JAMAHW010000032.1, from coordinate 334,948 downwards.
CCACGGTAGTACATGGTAACAGTGGGGGGCGCTGTTCTGCCAGTTATAGATTTCTACCTGCCAATCAAAGACAAGTATTGTCTAGGAAGTCTATTTGTGAAACGCTAGCCAAGAGTCGTGAGCGGGTGCGTCGACCTGCACATTGATGTCGGGGACTCGGGCAATGGGGTCGTCTCTAAGCCTCAATTCGTTGTGGGACTCAAGCCGGAGGCCTGACGAACTGCATGAGGAAATAGAATACACTCAGCTCGATTAGGAACTATTAACGCAAAATTATGTAGCACGGACTAGAAACTCAGGCCACTCTCATACCGTGAATGCCGATCCGGTTGGGGGCCTAAAGCCCTATAAGAACTCGGATAGCTACCGGCCTAGGCGAACCACAAATCAACGTGGCAAGTACAAGTGAATACATAACTATTTGTGCATTTCGATTTTCCCTCGAACGACCTGTAAATGCATCGATGGCAGGCTGTTACGACAACACATAATCAGGCCGATTTTTGATATCAAGCCAGAATTGATAACAGAAAGGATTTTTTAGCATCTGATACAACAGGCTTTGATGGCCTCGACTGCTATAATCTCATCATCGAAAAATATAATCAATTGAAAGCATAGCTCATCTTCCAATGTCCTTATCAAAACATATACCGTCCCCCCACGAAGCAACGCGCCGGCTATTCTTCTGAGACTGTTGTATTTATGAGGCTGTTTTGAGTTTTAACTCAGTTCGCAAGCGTTCACGCTGAAAAGTTCTTGTTTCGGGATTCAACACCTCAAGATGTAGTGCCGAAAGAAAATATTCTTCATCGGAGAGATTGTCTTACAGCGGACGATAATCTCGTACTACAAAAGTGAAATACAGCCAAGTTCTAACGGTTACCCAGCCGAGAGTGGGAAGAATTTTCACTCATCGTCAGCCATGTCCACAAACAACGGCAACGACGAAAATAATTCCCTTGACCATGTCATGTCATGTCATAACAAGCCACCTACACCCTCGGGAGAGAGGGAAGCAAACTTTCAACAGGTGCTTGTGCCATCAATATTGATTGTTTCGTCGCGTTGTGCCCACGGAAGACGTCGGATTTCAAGGCGTATTTCGATGCTCAAAGCCAACTTGAGCTTCATGATTATCAGTAACTGGCGTGATAGGGTGTTCGTGTAGTGGTAACGGCTAAATCGGAGCATTCGAATCATGCCATTGAAGGATAGTCGTCTCGTATACAGAGAAGATGTGGCGAATCCCAAGCGCATGCTGTTCACGTGGCGCTGGTTGCCAAGAAACGTCCAGCCTTGGTGGGCGGAGCACGACTCGTATCATCAAATGCAATACTGCCCACTCGACAGTTGGACCGGGTGACTATCCAGGCGACTCCATGTCTCGGGTTGAAGCTTCATGGCTATACAAACCGTCGTGATCCCGTCACAAAACCTGGACAATGTGGACCTTTCCACTCCTTACTGACCCCGTTTTTTGGTAGTGCAGAAAAGAATCACTGCATGAAAAGCGCTTGACGATGTCGAAGTATCCTACCTACCAGAAGGCGAAGTGGAAACGCACTCTTAGTTTGTTCGCCGTCTTGGCCGGGGTTGTACTAATTGTCAACATTGCGTTTCTCATCTGGGCCATCACGAACCGGAATCTCAACGATGGGCGAGGGACGCTGTCGGAATCTTCTTGTTCTAGCATCCGGAAGGCCAATACTGGGATACATTTAGTCATCAATATCTTGAGCACCCTACTGCTTGCTGCCAGCAATTATTGTATGCAATGTGTGTCTGCACCTTCAAGGGAGGAGGTCGATGAAGCACACCGCTGCGACGATTATCTAGACGTTGGGATCGCGAGCCTACATAACGTATTCTCGAGGCACCTGCAAAGAAGAAAAAGAGTTCTATGGTGGATTCTGGGTGTGTCGTCATTTCCCCTACATTTGTGGTCCGTCTCTCTCTCTCAAGACAATCCTCACATCATTTAGTTTGGTTGATGAGTGCTAAATGAGAACAGTTACAATTCCGTCATTTTTTCCTCTCTTTCCACGCAAATGTATGCTGTGTTCCAACTACGTCCCGATATACAACAATCGATAGAGCAAGACACGTTTGTTCCGAAGAGATACGTATCGTATGAGTACGAAGCGCGTGACTTGTACAAGTCGGCCTTGCAACAAGGAAATCTGCAATATCTGGACAATCTGGCCTGCCTTGACGCGTACAGCCGCGCTTTCCAATCGTCACGCGGCAATGTGTTTCTCGTTCCGGCAGTCCCGGCAGACAACTCGACAACGATAAACAAGGTCGAGTACGACCACACGCAAGTGGTACGATCCACTGGGTGCGGCACCAAATCCGGGAACGATTGGGTCTTTGGACAGTTCCGCGGAACCAGCAGGTGTTTCTGGCAAGAGGTCCAAATCCACCTTCCAGTACTGCAGGCGAACAATGCCTCGGATTGGCAACCGTTTGGGACGTCCATCAGCCATTGCTTGAGCCAGCCTTCGGAATTGCAGTGTAAACTGCAATTCAGCATTCACCTACTCGCCATCGTCATCGCATTCAATGCTCTCAAGTGCGCGGCCCTCGTACTCGCGGTTTATTGGCTGAGAGGTCTGCCGATGCTTACCATTGGAGACGCAATTGCGTCTTTTCTTACGGTCGAGGATCGTACTACCACTGGGAGAGGCCTCCTCTCTCAAGCAGACGTTTTGCGATTAAAAGTTCGGTGGCGCGAACGGCCACCCATGCAACAATTCCATGCAGTGCATCGACGCTGGGCATCGTCTATTAAAAAGAAAAAGCTATACACCTGTCTCGTCGCGTAAGGTATGATTGATACCAATTCCTACACTTCTCACTGACACATCTCCAGTCTATCGGGCGCAGTCGTTGTTCTCGTAGCCCTTCTCATATGGGGTTACACGGCGGTCATGGGCACGAAGTCATTTTCCTCCATACTGTCTGCGGGACTGGGGGTTTTGGATCCTCGCATGTTGATCCAAAGCGGCACACCGTCGGCTGGAACTGCAGGCATATTCGCAAACGTTTTCCTCGCCAACTCACCTCAACTCCTCATCTCGCTCATCTACGTGTCGTACAATGCCGTCATAACCTCGATGCTCTTGCATCAAGAATTCTCGGGTTATCAATCCCAACGCAAAGGCCTCCGAGTATCAACAAAGCCTGTCGGGATGCAGCGGGACAGATACTTCCTACAGCTTCCTTATCGATACGGAATCCCTCTTGTCGTGATATCAATCATCATCCACTGGCTGGCCTCGCAAAGCATCTTCTTAGTTGTGGTGGAACCATACACCATGTTTAAATTCCACAGTACAACTTCGCCTTGTTTTCATTGGCCTGGACGTCGCGGATCGTATCTAGCCGACGGGGCCAGCTCGCCGGGATACTGCGGCGAAGATTTCATCACATGCGCCTATTCCCCTTTGGGAATCTTGCTGGCTTTGGTCATGGTCATCATTTTATTCGTTGTTCTTGGATCGTCGAGTATGAGGAGGATGGATCATCGTGGAATGCTAGTGGTGGGATCGAATTCGCTGGCTATCTCTGCTGCATGCCATGCGCGGCCAGATGAAACAGCAGCACAAGAAAACGCTGTTCAGTGGGGGGATTTCATCGAGTGCAAAAGAGAAGAAAATACGGTTGTCATCGGACATTGCGGGTTCTCTTCTAGAGAGGTCGGTTTGCCTAGTGATGGGACGTGGTATGAATGAAAGTTGCATCGAGTACATTGCCTTTCATTTCAAACCATGAACGCCCGAACGCCCGAATGTCCTTGCCAGACATTCTTTTAGACTTTGTAATGTTTTTGGAATTCACATGTTTTTTTTATATATTCGTTATATGCATCTTCCTCTTCTCCTTCTCCTTCTTCCTACACAATACCTTCGTCTGTACAACATACATCATCAAATCACCACCACCCCTTTCCCTCTCAATAATTAGACCCCTGTCTATCATCTACACAAACCACGTTAGCCAAATCTCCCCGTTCCCATCCAACAACCCCCCTCCCCCCCAAAAAAAAGAGAGATGAGACTTACAATTCGCACCCATAGCCTTCCTCAACTTCATCGTGACGGCCTCGGCATCCAGCTCCTTCTTGTCGCTCGTCTGGATCTCGACGGCGTAGGTGCGGATCACCTGCTTGACCTGCCCCGACTGGAAGCTCATCTTGGCTTTGCGCATGATTTTGGTTTGGGGACCTGGAGGGGGGGGGGGTTGTTAGAAGAGCGGGGAGGAGGGAGAGAGGGATTGTTTTGAGGATGAAGGGGGGAGGAGGGGGAGGAGGAGGAAAGGAGGTGATTGTTTCTGGGTAATTGGATGAGGTGAAGAGGTGGTGACAGGTTTTTGGGGTGGTCAAACAAACAGTGTATATAATCACAAAAAAAAATTTATATACTGCCATGTTCCAACCCCAACCCCGTCCACCCCAATCCCCTTCAACAACAAAAAACAAAACAAAAAAAAACTCACCAGCCCAAACCACAAACACAAACTTAGTCCGTTCCGAGTACTCATCATTCCCCAGCTTCATCCGCACGTACGCGTACGCCGCCTCATCGTCGGCCAGCTCCTCGCACACCTCGCTGATGTCGCCCTCGCCCGTCTTGGCCAGCGCCAGCGAGTCCGACGTCGCGGATGCGTACTTGAGGATCAACCATGTCAGGGGCGACTTGTCGGATCGCACTTCCTCGTACGCCTTGGCGATCTCCGGGTCCGAGAGGATGTCGCCTGGTGGAGGCATTTCTCCAGGGATTTTAGGGGTGGAGGGGAAGGGTGAGGAAAGAAGGGAGAGGGGAAATGACTAAGGGGGTTCCTGGTGGAGAGGTATGGGAATTGAGGAAAAGGGGAGGTTTGCGTGGATAGGTACAAAGGGTAGGTATTGTGGAGCGGTGGAGGGTCGTTTGCACGGGGAAGGGATGTTGCGCGCGTTGTGGTTTGGTGGGGTTGACTTGAACGTTTTGGGGTTAGGGAGGGGGCGAGGGAGAACGTGAGCGTGGCTTGAACCGTGGCGGTGTTGGGACGTTACCTTCACGAGTTGCGGAAGTGGTGAGGCATCATGTGTAGTGGGGATGTTACAGAATGCATGGTTAAAACTTCTATTTCGGCGGTGGTGGGAGGGACATTGGCAAACTCCTTTTGTCGCTGGCCGGCCGTCCCTCTCCAACTCCAACACCATTCTAGCTCAAAGTCAAATGGATCAATTCTAATTCTTCGACCTCGGTTTTGGTAGATCGCTCTCTCGTACTTGGTATATCATCAGCCAGCTGCCATGCTGTGTATCTGCTCTTGAACGATGCCAGATTCAAATAGTGTAAGTACCCATAACCATTCTCGACCTCTTCCTCATGCGGTCCTTGCTTCCTGTCAACTTCGTTGTCGCGGTGTCATGGACGTATGGCCTTTCCTTGAATATTTGGATCGTAAATACATTGCATGCGGAAGATTGCTGCAAATGATACAGAAACCAAGTGATGAAACCGGTATTATGGCGTATTCATGCCATTCGAGCACATGACTGTTGCGCAGCAAAAGGCCATCGTGTGTGACCCTGTCCGAGTGCACAGTGCACAGCAATGGTCAGGTTACGAGGAGCATGTTGAAAGAGTGACAGTCTTACAACTTTGGTGGTCTTCAAAGTGATGGCTTCTTGTCGATCCAGGGAAACACATGCTGCAAGCCTCCACCTGGGTTCGTCTTGGATCCGTCCAAGTCTGACTCGGGAGCGCCACCTTTCGATGTGCGCAAAGGTTCGACCGAGGGAGTCGTTGGCATCTCATCTCGCTGAACCCGTGCAAACTTGTTGTCGATGTGGTTTGCCAGCCACTCGTGTTGCTCTTTGTGTAATTTCAGGCTCTTCTCCACTTCTTGCGTCAACTTATCAACCTCATCGGCTAGTCTCTCGTCCCGAGACTTCTTTGGCTCCTCTTCAACCTTCTTTTTCTCTACCAACGGTTTTCCGGCAGCCGTGGTTGCCCACAAGCTTTCCAGTTCCTCCAACCAGCCACACGCCTCGGCCAGCTTTCTGACACCAGTGTCACAATCTTCCAAAATCAAAACGTCATCTGCCCGAGAGCCCAAAAGTCCCACCTGTTCGGAATTTATGAGAAGCCTAGGGGTTCGATCGCGGCAAGCTTGCGGCAGTGATGCAAAGGGTTGCACAGTTAAACTGGTGCCCATAACTATGCATAGGTCGGCATCCTCTGGGACGAACCGATTCTTGAAAAACGATGTAGGCAACTGCTCGCCGAAGAAGACAATCTCGGGCTTAACAAGACCGTTGCATTCAGCGTTTTGGCATCTAGGCACGGACTTTTCCTTGATCGCTTTTTGCATCAGATCATCCGGATACTGGGCTTTGCATTCGATGCAACACTGCCGGGCAAAACTTCCATGCGCCTCGACTATCATGTCGTCGGGCACCCCTGCCTCTCGCTCCAAACAATCAATGTTCTGGGTGAAGAGCTTCAATAGCAGCCCTTTCTGGTGGAGAAGAGTGATGAACGAATGTGTGATTGTGGGTCGAAAACTACCAGGATAGAGCTCCTGGGCGAGTGTGTAGAAAGGAAGCGGGTTTTTGCGAAAGAAGTTTATGTCGAAAACGGCCTCGGGGTAAGGTAGATCGAGACGTTGGAGATTGGCATAGAGGCCAGTATCTGGGGAGCGGAAATCGGGAATGCCAGCTGAAGTGCTGATACCGGCGCCAGTCTGTAGACTCAATTCAGTAAAAATCGTCCAAAGTATGGTGAAGTAGGAGCCTACCATGACCACAATGCGCTTTGCCCGCCCATCTTTAATGTATTTCGCGATTGCCTCAAGTGAGCGACTCTCCAGTGTTTCCGGTGGAGTATTCTCATCCACCATGCGCGACTCTTCCTGGCCCATCTTCCTGTTTCGGCCTTTGCCACCGACTTTGCCTCTGCCTTTCTCTTTACTGCTTTTGTCGCCTTTCCGACCCTTTTCCGATTTGCGCCACGGTTTGCTCTCCTCGACCTGTTGGCGGTGGGCTTTGTGTTTGCGGCCTATTTTGAAGGTTGATCGTATTAAAAGAGGACGGCAAAGGTATGAATATACGGCGTAACGTGGCAGAATTTGCCTGGTGTGCGTTAGGGTTGGATTTGATTAGGAGTTTGCGAAGTATGCTATCAACCCCGCGTGAGGGAAGAAGGCAGCAGCGATAAATTGTGAAGCTTTGACCACATGTTTGCGTCACGCCAAGCCGACATCAAACATACAAAATCTAGCTACGTTTAAATTCAAAAGTAACATGAATATATTCGTGAGGAAATTATGCAATTTTCAGCTAATTTAGTATAAAAGATCCCTACAGGACATCGCTTACCACATTGCTAGCCTCAAGTGCTGTCGGCTACTCCACCACGAGACATTGAAACCGGGATGGCACATCATAAAAATTATATAGAAGTTTTAATAGTCTATTGAATATGCCGGGACGTATTAGCCTTGAAAACGTTTTCAAATTCCACGTCGGAAATACTACCGGCAAAACCACTCGGCCGCAATCCAGCGATCGGACATAGATATTTTCTCCGACACCGAAAACACCGCCTCACGTGTTGTTGTATCCAAGGGGGGATTTTTCTAGCTTTTCAGTCTTTTTGGATCAAAATACTGTAGAAAACGTTTCGTGTTTAAATAGATCGTGTCTTGTCTTGTACATGTTCGCCATGATTCAATGCTCACTTACTTGTATGACATTATTCACAATCTCACTATTTTGAACAACTCCTTAGGCTATACCACAGTGACGAGTTATGCCTCTCAGAATTCTTATAGTAGGTGCTGGTATTACCGGTCCTGCTTTTGCATCCTTCCTCCAGCGTTCCCCCATCACCAGCGCTCACCATGTCACCGTAATAGAGCGCAGCCCTGAGCTTCGACTATCTGGCCAGCAAATTGACTTCAAAGCACAATGTATTCCGATTCTCAAGAAGATGAATCTCCTACATACCATGAAGGAGCATACTGTAGCCGAGACCGGGCTCGAAGTCGTGGGCAATGACGACAAGGCGGTAGCCCAATTCGGAGTCAACCCAGCAGACAAACACGGCATCGCGTTGACCAGCGAGTACGAAATCATGAGAGGAGACATGGTCCGAGTGTTTTACGAAGACAGCCTTGCACAAAGGGCAAGGGTGGAAGAAGAAGAAGAGAAGCAGTCGGTCAAGAAGGGCTCTTTGACGTACGAGTTCAACAAAAGCATCGAGGCTCTGCACCAGTCCGCAAACTCCGCCGAGGTCACCTTTTCAGACGGCCAGAAGAAGGAATACGACCTCGTTATCGCCGCTGACGGGCTATCCTCCCGCACACGCCGTCTAGCCTTTGGTCGAGACATCAGCAACGCCGCGTTCAAGTCGTTAGGCATCCACACTTGTTACTTTGATATACCGCGAATCGCGAGTGAGGGCGGTTTAGCCCGGTTGTACTTGATGCCGTTGTGTTTCTTCCTCACACGAACCAGTGGCCGTCCGGTCACTGGCGCATACGTCTTTACTAAGAAGAACAGTGAGGCTCTGCGTGCATCGTACAGTAAGCCTATCGAGGAGCAGAAGAAAGTCTGGCTGCAAACCATGGAAGATTTGGACTGGCAAAAGGAGCGCTTTGTTGAGGGACTCAAGAACTGCGATAACTTTTATGCGCACGAGCAGGGTCAGGTGAAGATGGACGAACTGTACAAGGGACGTGTTGCCCTTGTTGGGGACTCTGGCTATTGTCCCGCTCCTTTCACAGGGTATGTATTCACCCCGGGGCTTCCGCACCAAACGATTGTACGCTGGAAATGCGCTGAATTCCATTTTCACTGACCTTCGTCTCGTCCCAGACTCGGCACAACATGTTCCCTGATCGGCTGCTACATTCTTGCGGGCGAGCTCGCGCGCCACGGCGACGATGTCGACACTGCGCTGAAGAATTATCAGAGGCTGGTGAAGCCGCCTATCGAGGAGCTCCAACACTTGCCCTGGCTCCCTTTCCCAGCGTCTCGATTGACCGTGTGGATCTTGAACAACATCGCCAAGTGGATTACCAAGCTTGGGATCGATAAGATGATACCAGATAGGGGCACGGAAGGAGGAACAAGATGGGCACTGCCTGAGTATCCTGAGATGAAGTATCACACCGAGTGAACAGAATTCGGACGAAGACAATCATGTCTTGTAATGTTGGCGTATGTGTATTTGTACGATAAAGTTGTATCAACTCTCTACTCAGCTTTATTCTTTGATTAATCCATCGGATTTTTAATGAGAGAATTTTGATCTTGGTCAACCACAGCTCGACATTCCAATAGAGTTAAACTATTCCGACGGAAGTGGTAAGAGTAAGGTCTCGCTACACATCTTAGATAAGCGTCGCGACTTACTGGCATATCCAGGCATCCCACATCGTATAGAGCTGAATGTCTTGGTTTGGTAGTTACAAAGGAAATTACGCAAGAATGTTGAATGGAGCAAGTAGGAACCTGCATACGAACTCAAAAGCCGTGTAATAATAGCTTGAGTTCCTTGCAAACCTGATTTAGCAAGCAGAAGAAGTGGAAGATTCGTTTGATGCTACCTTTATGTGGTTTACTGCTACACCAATCAATTGCGAAGAAGAAATGTTATTTACTGCGTTGAGCACGTACCTAACTGATGATATCTTTTTGGCGATACTTAACCTATGTTAATACTACTAGCAATGGTAATATCGTGACGCCAATCATCTATTCCACGTGCCGATATTCAAATCCCTTCCCTGTTCGTTAGTTCGGGTTGGCTTCTGCCCGTAGATGCCCGGGAAGGGGAAAATTGTCGCATAGTGGGGGTGAAGCTGCCAAGATCCAACATGTATATATGCATGTAGGGAGGGAGGGAGGCAGGGGAGGGGATTAGGTTACTATGTATGCAGGCAGGAAGAAGGGGACAATGTCGGAAATATCTGGCGGGAATTCGCTTTTTTTACCGTGTAGAAGGAAGAAGAAGAAGAAGACTCTTCCGTTTGTTGAAATAATTTCATCCCATCTACGGACGTTTACGGACGTGCTTTGACTCCCCCCTCCCACCCCTCCCTGATTTTTCCCCCCTTTTTACCAAAAAAAAGAACAAAAAAAATGTGAACAAGAAAACCAAAAAACATGCACGCTCTAGTTGCACCAACTCGACCAGCGTTTCTTCCTACTTCCTTCCCGACTCTGACGTGAAGGGTGAGCTCAGTTCCCACCAATCCGCTCATGCGTCGCCATCAAGCTACCAATAAACGTAGTAATAAGGCGCGACTGCACAGCCACGATGTCCTCGGGGACAAGCCAGATGGTGGCGCCCATCTTTCTGGCAATGGAGATGGCGAGCTTGGCGTTCTGGTAGCACTCATCGTCGTTGCGGCCGGGGGCGACGAGGTCGTAGTCGACGTACGAGCTCTTCATGCCCGAGAGCACGTCGAGGAGGAAGACGGCGTTGGACAGGGCCGAGTCCTTGAAGGAGCGGATCTGCGTGCCCTTGCCCGTGCCGCGCTTGGCCATGTCGTTGGCCCACCGGATCATGTCTGCATCCGAGATCTCGCGCTTGCCGAGCCGCTGCGCGAGCCCGTTGAGCGTGCTCACAATGTCCTTGCGCATCAGCTGCCACACGAGACCGAGCGTGAGGGTTCGCTGGCCGTCGGTGATGTCGGCGCCCTGGATACCGGGGAGGGAGAAGGCGTTGTGCTTGCCGAGTTCGACGGCGTAGTTTGTGTTTTCAAGCGCTTTGAAGCGCATCAGTTCCTGCCCTTCTCGAGGCTTGTTCACGTGGCGCCAGTTGACGCTGCCGGGAATGACCTTGTCGTAGGCCTGCAAAAGGATGGTGCCGTCTTTCAGGTCCTCGAAGAAGGATTGTACAACTGGTTGCACGTCCAAGGAATTCAGCCAAAGAGTGAAGACACGAGCCTCACGTTCGCCTTCTGCGTCAAAGTCCTCGATATCTGCCTTTTCTTCCTCAGTGATGGGATCGAGACCCGGGTGGGTGTTGAACAGGTTGGCCACGAAAGCAAGGTTGAGTTTGGGGTTTCCGGCGACCAGAGAGGTTGGGGTCAAGAATTTGCGGCATCCGAGCGTATCAGCGTTCTGGAGGACCTGCTCAGCGCGCTGGTGGAGATCCCGGGTTTGGAGTGGTGCACGTGAGCACTGGTCAGGGGCGAGCTGATTGAGTAGGACCGTGTAGTTCTCGCCATCTTTTACGTCGGTGGAGAAATTGGTGACCCTTTATCATGTCAGCGCGATTCAACTTGTAAATAAAAGAAATACTGAAATGTCGGCACTTACTTTCGGTTCCACTTGGCATTCTTGAGGTGGTAGTTGAACCATCTCAGGAGAATCTGCTCCGGGGGCAGGCGCAGGAATTGCTCCAAAGTCTCATCATCCTCCAACAGCCTGTACAGTTCGGGGTGGAGTTTTATGTCAATCTTGCCGAGAAGACCACGCCTAATGATTTGCCAAATCAAGCCCAGAATAAGATGCTCTCGAACCTCGATGATGTCGCCAGCACCAATGTTGACCACGGAGCATCCGATACCCTTGGCAGATTCAATGACGATGTTGTTGTTCTCCGACATGTGGAAGGCATTGAGCGACTTGATCTTTTTTCCCACTTTGTTCAGTACACGCTCGTCAATCGTATCCGGCACGCTGTCGTTGATGAGCTTGCACAGTACCAGGCCGTCCTTGCACTCGTCGAACATTTCAAAGGTATCGGTAGGGAAAGGTAGGCGGTCGCCAATATCAGGGTCACCAGCGAGTACAGCATTGATGTGACGGGTGAACTCGGTGCGCTCGTCCTCGTTGATGGTATGCGTCACGTTGGCAGAAGAGCCCTGGACCTGAATGCGACCACCACCACCGGTACTCGTCTTGTGGGCATGGCCAGGAGTAGGAGGTGCGGCTCCTGAACCGGTGCCAGCTCTGGCGCGGACAGGGCCGGTGTTCATGCGCTGCTGGGCGGGCGAAGACTGGCGAAGTTTGGCGATGAGCTGTGGGGCGGGGTATCATGTCAGTTGCGGAACGATGCAAAATGGCTGGAATGAATGTTGTCCCTCTCTGGGAATACGCACATCCACATAATCGTCGAGTTCCACTCTGCGCGAGCTATCGAGCTCGACTTCCTTCAGGGCCTGGCGCACGACGTCGTAGGGTTGGTGCTCCGACTGCTGGGTCGACTTGATGACGGTGGCCTCGTCGAGGTAGCCCTTGTCGTCTACGTCGAGCTTGCGGAAGGCATCTTGTAGACCAAAGATCTCGCCTTGGTCGAATTGGGGGTATTTTCTGGTGGTGCTGTGTTAGTAACGCCCCTACTGGTAACCGTCCGTTCCATGGGAACCCGGCGAGGGGCACGGAAGCGCGAGGACTCACCTCTGTAGTTTGATAACGTTCATGGCCGAAGAATAGAGAGGGTAGCGCGATGGAAGAGGAGAGGAGTATCCGAGGCCAGTGTATTATAGAAAAGCCTTTGTATGCCTAGCTCAGCCTCGTTGTTGCGCTTTTGGCTTTCAGAGTTGATGTCGGGCAGTGATATGACGTGGGGCGCAATGGGCAGCCAAGACTTTTCCGTAAGCCTAACTGAGTACGCCGCGTAGGCCCTAAACGACACACTGCCAATGTACAGTATTTTTCGACGGAGCAGTCTCAAGTAAGGATAATAATACCAACAGTAGACGCGTCACTTTTAGGCATCCATCACTCTTTCCATTCTCTATTACTGTAAAGTCAATCAATTCATGCACACATCACACGGGTCATCAATCATCCACATTGTAAAAAAAAACCACTGCTTTTGGATTCCTCATTATCATTTCCAGCCATGCCGCGGCCCCCTATTTCACCTCCAAAATAAACACAATCCTCCATCAATCGTCAAATAAGATACCACTAAAACCAGCTGGACCGACGGTCGCCTCTTCCGTCCAGATCCGCCAGCTAGAAAATAAAAAAAGGGGTGAGGTAAAATAGTAAGGTAATAAAAAGTTTTGATGCGAGCTCGGCAACACCAGCATGCATCCCACCTAAAGAGAATCATTCTAACCGCCAGGCTCATCTCCTCCCCGCTGGTATTCCGTCGAGTAGAGATGATACTTGCCAAGGCGCCGATGCAAGTCATGATGATGATGAATCAGGCAACAAGATTTTGGGCCACTCCGACAGAAAGTTTCTTCTCCAACGCCCCACCATGTATCATTCGTCGTCAAAAGTCCTGCGTGTGGGTCGCGCTGCCACTCTATGTTTGTGTGTGAGTCCGTGTGTAGAGAATTCATACTATATATGTTCGCAATGTTCATTTTTGCGTTTCGAAATGTGGTTTTTGATTCGTGTCTTTTCCGTGGGAATAGGTGGTGGCAGGCGACCGCACATCGTCGAGTTTCCAGGTTTAGGCCGTCACAAAGAAATCAGTGTGTGTAGAAAGTACAGAATCGTCACCTGCGACATTAAGCAATAAGCGCCAACAGCGACATCTCTTGCAAATGCCCATGCCGCATGCATGCAGGGAGTCGTATATCGTAAGAGAAGGAGAGGATCCAAGGTGAGGAGGCTCGAAACACACGGTTTCTAGTTGAGAGAAATGGTCGTTAAAATCGTGAAGGCCCCGACATGGAAAAGGTCGAGGGAAAGGGCAACAAAAGAAAATAAACAAAAATGAAACACACAAAGGAAATATCCACGCTGGATGAGGTCTGGTCGTCATCGTAGATTGAAACGGGGTCAAGCAACCACGATGGGATATGAATTGGTTGCCCAACGGGTGATTGTTAATCGTCTTGTTGGCAACACTTGATGACCAATTGTAGATGCACAGAAAAAGGACTGGCACCACCCGAAAAAGAGTTGATCAAGTTAATATCTCCCTATCTTCGGCGCTGCGTCATCGTAGTACGCGAGCGCTGAAGTCCGCCGTTGGGATCCTGGGCGTAGGGAGGAACGGTTCCACCGTCCATGGTCTTGCGCCTTTTGAGACCGTCGATATCGTCACCTTGTACGCTTCCAGGGCGCCCATAGGGATCTTGTTCGTCGTCTTCACGTCCACGCTTTCCGGGAGTGGGAACACCGTTGGGGGTGGCGTAGGCTTGACTTGGGTACTGTGGTACAGCCCCGGGAGGTTGGTAACCGTCTGAGGGTCCGTTACCGTTGGTGGCACGATTGTCACTCATGACACTGTAGAGGTTGCTGGAAGGACCTTGGCGTTGAGGAGTGGGATAACCAGAGGTCCACTGCGTCTGGCTAGCATTAGTCGTACGCGGAGTTGCACGCCCCGAACCGTTCTGGTGAGGGGAGCCAGTCATCTCTGGGGAGAGGTGGGCATGTTCACCTGCCATGGGGCCGGGAGCAGGATTCGATCCGTAAGCGTAGGGAGCACGCGCGCCGTTGTATGCAGCGTTGCTGTGCGTGTATTCATGCTCATTCTCATTCTCATCTCCAGCCGGCCCGTGATTGACCTGATGCTCATCCGGCTGAGACAACATGTTCTCGGTCGGCTTGACATCACCGTGATCTCCAGCGCGGGCAGGTGGCGCCATTTCCGATTTGGGGTAACCCATCATCTGTTGCGACTGGGTGTTGTACTGGGAGGGCTGAGAAGGAGGGGCGGAATACATGGGTCGGGAGCTGTCGTAACTTTGCGCTGTTTGGTAGCCCATGCCCTGCTGTACAGAACCTGGCGGTGTGCTAGCGGGCGTTGTAGGGACCGACCTGGTGTTGCTCAAGCCAGTATCGATGGACAGGGGCTGACTCCCGGGAACGTTTTGCACATTGGAGCTGCTCCATTCATACGAACTGCCCTGGTTACCCATGCCCATGATGCTCGACGCACTGGTGGGAGGGGTGGGAAATGTGTGTGCACGGTCGATACCAGGCCGGCCCGAGGAGGGGTGCGGTTGGATCGCATGCGGTGGTTGCGAAATGGCAGCTCCCACCGGGTTGCTCATCGAGTGGTGGTGGACGAGTGAAGGGGCCTGCGAGGTGTTGGGAGCTCCCGTCAGATATCGGTTGGATTGCATCGGGTCAGGTCTCCGATTGCGATCCACAGCAGCCATGGCCGCGCCGCCCACGCTTGACCTCGTCTGGTTCGACGGGTGGTAGAGGAGAGCTCCAATATCATGCACAAAGAGCGGATACAGCGATTCGGTGATTTTCTCCTTGTTGGCAAACTCGAGGGCACGGTCAAACGGAATCCAAACACCCTTCAAATGCATGGGGCCGATCTTGACAACATGCCTCGTCTTCTCGCTCTTCAGGATACCATCTCGACGTCCACGGGTCATGCCTGCAACGTTGAGAAGCTTAGTGCCGTTGATGAAGTGATTATCTATTTGAATGATTAGCCAAGACTTGCACGTTACGACATCAGCACCGTTCTCACTCACCTTCACGACGCGCCACACAAACGCCTTTGGCTTCCACCTGAAAGCAGAGGCTGCCTTCGTCCTCCCATAAAGTCGCTGTTACGCGAGGCTTCATTCCTGGCGGTGCTACTTGCCCAGTATGGTCAAACGTATGGGCCTGGTAACTCTGTGTACCTGCCAATCCAGATGGAGGTGCAGCGGAGCTCATCGCTAACGTCATCAGCTTCCCATGTTACTACACACATGAACAACAAAAGACTTACCAGGAAGTTGGATAGCCTGGGGCACCATGGCATTGCTCATCGAGGAGGAAACGGGCAATTGGGATGGAACGCCATTCGGGTAGCCGTACTGAGGGTAAGCGCCAGGGGTGGAGGCATATTGAGGACCAGGAGGTAATATCGACGACTGGGGAGGATATGAGTAGTGGGGCAGGCCGCCTGGGGCAGCCGTAGCTGGGGCGTGGGCGGTAGCAGCAGACATTTGTGATTGATGTACGTCAGGGTACGGTTGCATCTGGTTCATGCTGTTGTTGTAGCCTTCCGAGGAGTAGCCGTAGCCTTGCTGAGTACCGTACGGGGGAGAGCTTTGCTGCGAGTTCACATGCACTGCCTGACCGTCACGACTCAGAGACTGAGGAGCCTGTTGGGGAGAAGGAGTCTTGAACCCCGACGCTTGTCCGCTCACAGATGCGGAGTAGGAAGTGTTGGAACCCGCGCTGCCGTTGTCAATGGACGAGGAGCTGAAGGATCCACCCCGAGGCGACGAAGATGTGGACGATGCGGCCGCGTGAGGCTGTATCTGAGGAAGGGTCGGCAGTCGTTCGCTGGACACGGAAGGTTTCGGTGCGTAATTGGGGTTGTACCAGGTATCGACTGGTCCTCGGGCGTGAACCGACGAAATCGATGGCAGAGCCAGCTTTACGGTATTGTTTCAGCGACGATGGGACGCGCTGGAACGGATTGTGAAGGTTCCCACGGACTCTCGGGTCGGTTACTTGGATAACCGAGCACAAGATGATGGGTGGAAATGCTGCAGAATGCGCGCGGGTAACCGGAGAGACGAAGGTTATGATATAGCCCGTTGTGGTGCGGGGCGGTAGCTACTGCCTAGAATGCAAGTCAGTTCTGTTTGCTCTTTCCACTGAACGAAGCCGGAGGTACAAGCCAAACACGTGGGCAAAACCAACCAACGCGGTGCGCGCCAGGATTGAGAGAGCACAACGCAAGGGTTCTGTGAAAGGGAATTGAGGAGGCTCCGGTGCACGAGGGAGTAGCGACGGCAGAACCGTGGTGGGCTGCATTGGATGGGAATTTTGACTGACCGAGGGAGTTGGTGAAGCGGGCAAAGAGCGGACGGAATGCTCTCTTACACGCGTGGGGGCGCGAAATGGGAACGAAACGCTGCAAACAATGCTGACAGAAGAACAAAAAGCACGTCGTTAGGTCGTCGCGGTCGTAAAGCCGGGAGAGCGAGTTGGACGGGCGTCCGTCACCAGGTGGGGAAGGCGAGCTGTGTATGCGGGGGAGTCGTTTCGTTTCAATCGAGGGGGAAACAATTATTGGCAGCGTCTACAGTGGTAGTAGTAGCAGCAACATGCAAGACCCGGGAGCATCTGCTGAAGCGTATCGACGGGCGGGCAGGCGGGGTTGCGAGGACAGAAAATGGCAAAGCAATTGCGGCGCCGTGTTGCGATGATGGCAGTGGAGGTGGTGGTGGAGGTGGTGGTGATGGTGGGTCGTTAGCGGTCGTTATGTCGTGGTGGTCTCGCTAGCTAGTACGACTACTGTGCATGTAGTGACTACAGCTGTGGGTCGGCAAAAAGAGGCTACTAAGCGGGCAAGACGAGATGTCAGCAGCAAGAACATGCAAGCCGTGCCAACCGCAATGGCATTGACTTTTGAGCGTGTGCAGGAGGAACGGTGGCGGTGGTGGTGGAGGAGACACTGATGCGAAGGTGGGATGGTGGAGGTGGTGGTAGTGGAGGAGGAGGGATGGGATGGGGAAAGAAGAGAAAGAGAGGAAGAGAGAGACCAGGTCAGGGACAGGGGAATAAGACGCGGGCAGTTAAGTGGATGGAGGCAGGCAATGCAATAATGCACTGACTGAGAGAGAGTGGATGGCGGGCGGGGGAGGCGGAGGTTTAGAGGCGGAGGTGGTTGGGATGAGGCCCGCTAGCGCCGCGCAGTCTACCAGAAAGATAGGCGAGCCTTTTTGCTGTCTGTCTGTCTGTCTGTCTGCTGGTGCTTGCTGGGGGCGAGGCGACAGGCGAGGCGAGACCAGCGCAGCGCAGCAAACGCACACGCCCGTCGTCTTCCTCATAGCTGGGTTCGGTCCATCTGCTGCTGGCTCGCCATCCAACCCACGGCACTCCAACCCGCCGGCGCTTGCTGCATCATGTACAGTATACACCTAGGTACAAACCAACCAAGAAAATAAAAAATAAAACAGTCATGATGGTCGAAATACACAAACATATTCGACCGTGGAAGGATGATGATGGATGATGCTAACGGGAGACTCACGCTCTGGGGCCAACGAGTACGCAGTGCTTGGTGGTACTGTTTTCTGTGCGGCGCTGTGCTGACAACGAGTGGACGCGACTGAATTCGGCGACTAGGAGCTTTGGGGGAGCTGGAAAGGCAGGACTGGTCGTCTTATCTGCTGCTGTATGTACTCTGCTCCGCTCTCTTCAATTCTCCTCTGCTAGTGGGCGGGATCGATAGAGGATGGATAGATGGATCAATCTCTTTTCGTCTCGTCTTTTCTGGTTCTGCGTCTAATCCCTCTTCTCTTTTCTCGTCATCCGGCGTGACGGACGGTAGGAATACGTCGTCGGTTGGGGGGAGTGGAGCGAAGGGGGGGAGAAGGAATGAGGATTGAAGATGGAGGTCTGAGGGAGAAGGGGAAAAAAGAGGTGTTTGGTTTGCACCTAGGTCGTGTTTGCTTGCAGTTTGCAGTGGCAGGGCCGGACAGGGCCAGGTTTAGAGCAGGGTAGGGTAGGGTAGGGTAGGGTAGTGTAGTGGACTAAGGTAGGGAAGGGTAGGGCCGTGTGGAGAAGAGAAACAACAACGACTTTTTTTCCTTCTTCTTCTTCTTCTTCTTGTCTGATGGTGCCGTCTGCAGTGCAGGATTGTCTGCAGGCCCTCGAGCAGACAAGACTTCCCAGTTGGTCGTAGCAGCAAAAAAGGCCAGCGCAGGTGGCAGGCCGGCTAGGAGAGAAGGCTGACGGCGCGAGAGACAGAGAGGCGCACAGCCCGCCCTGCAGTCCCTCCGGGGCCGAGCCAGGGGGGACCCTCGCAGGTGCATCCGCATCAGCGCAGAAAGACGGGCCATGCTGGTCAGGCTAGGCTGGCTTGTCTGGAGTGGAGTCCTGTCCTGCGCTGCGCTGCACTGCGGTGCGGTTGCGGTGCCGTCGTCTGTGGTCCGTGGTCCTTATGCCCACTAGCTAATCACCAACTACAGTACCCAAGTAACTACGGTATTGTACTTGTAAGAAGTAGACCGTGTATAGTATGTACAAGTGTGGTAGTGACGAGGGAGTGGGAGTGTGGTGTGGGCGTGTGGGCTTGCGTGGTGGAGTGGAGTGGAGTGGAGGCCATGGCCCATGGCTTGCTGCTTGCGTGGGCGCCAGTTAGGTACAGTTCGGTGTAGATATGTATCGACTAGCACAAAATGATAACAATGGCTGTATGTACAGTAGCCGCGACAGTCGGTACCTGCTGCTGCTATCGCTGCTGCTGCTGCTGCTGCTACTGCTTCTGCTACAGCTGTTGCTGCTGTATCCTGTATCCTGTATCCCGTACAGTAGCCAAGGGGAACAATGGAATGGACGCCAGAGACATGCCAAAAGGCAGAGACCATTCATTCATTCATTCATTCATTGAATCCTTCATTCGATTCACTCATGAACTCACACATTTCCCTTCCTTCAATCCCATTCCCTGCAAATGGTGCCGGTGCGCGCGAACGCCGCCGCCTCCGCTCGCTCGCTCATCCATCCATCCATCCATCCATCCATCCAGATTTCAATGCCAGTACCAATACCAGGCCAGCCCAGGCCCGTCCGTTGCAAGGGTTGGGCATGATGCTGATACCGCCGCCTACCGTGTAGGGATGCCGTGGGTTGTGCGTTGTAGGTAGGTAGCCTGTCCTGTGCAGTGCTGTGCAGTGTGGCCTGCTAGCTGCTAGCCCACCCTAATCCAACTAGTCGGCCTTTCGTCGCCGCAGACCTGTCGCCGTCGTCCTCCTCCTCCTCTCTTTTTCTGTGCCTATTGTACAGTGTACCCAACGGTACTTTTTTTTTCTTTTCTTGCTGCGTCCAAACAGAGCGCAGGGGAGCCCGGCAGGGAGACGAGAGAGGGCAAGACATTCATCATCACTTCCATCATCATCATCATCATGCAAACCCGTGCTAGTTCCCCCCGTCCCCCCGCCCTTGCCCCCCCCATAACCGCCCATTTCATTACCAGACCTTTACCCATTGCCTCTGATTACTTGTACATAGCCACCTAGCCATGGTCAAACTAGTCGGCACTAACCGTCATCATCGCTGAGCCTGTTGCTTGTGCGTATCGCTGCGAGGGCGCGGGACGGCGCGAGTTTGCAGAACCGCCGGGCTGATGCGATGCGATGCGATGCTGCTGCTGCAAAGGCCAGACACCGATCCAAGGGTGGTGGGACCTGCGAATCGCCCGGGGAATACTGCCTGTACGCACTATACTAGCCATACCGCTATACTTACGCATCTCCCATGTTTTATCAAGCACTGTAGTCATAATGCACATGGAAACGCCCAAGAACCGGATCGCTCGCATGGTCAACGCGTAAAAGAGAGAGAGAGAGACATGAGGGTTCCTGGGGTGAATGGTTGGCGGGTGAGTGGATAGATGGATAGATGAGTCCATAGTCTTGGCAAATCTATCCATCTCGTGGGTGTGCTACAGTACTCTCTCCCATTATCTAGATACGCAGTTACATGTCCATGTACAGTGATGACAGCTACTCGTCGAGAGAAATGCGGAGATGAAGCAGAAGAAGACGGAGAAGAAAGGGTACTTTGGCACCAGTCTTGTATCATTATGTACATGTACATGTGCATGTAAGGACGTTGAATGCACCATGTAACCGCGGTCCGTGGCTCCAGCAGAGGCAGGCAGGCAGGTTCCACCCCCACACCACCACTCACCTCGCATCCACGTATCCACGCATCCACGCATCCACGCATCCACGCACAAACGCACGCACTTTTGTTCTCTGGCTTCATGTCCCTTTCTTGATGGACCTGGTACGATTTTGATTGAATCAATCTCCCCATCCCACGGCAGACGGGCTGATCCATTCAATCAAAATCAAGGGGAGAGACGGCCATGTCACAGACAGTCACGCCTCGGCCTTCGCTTCGTACGGGCAAGGAGCGAAGAGGGAGAATCAATAAAAAGATAAACCCCCCCCCCCCACAAAAGGATTCGAGGCAATCAACGAACGGGAGCTTGAGCAGGGCATGGCGTGGCGTGGCTGGAGAGTGGATGGATGAATCGACAAAGGGAGCGAGGGAGGGATGGCATTGACATGGCATGGCAGGGGAGGGAAGGGAATGACGGG
This sequence comes from Periconia sp. R9002, assembly GCA_023627715.1. Classification (NCBI taxonomy): domain Eukaryota; kingdom Fungi; phylum Ascomycota; class Dothideomycetes; order Pleosporales; family Periconiaceae; genus Periconia; species Periconia sp. R9002. The sequence continues at coordinate 313,957 of JAMAHW010000032.1, read as the reverse complement.
ATAGGCGCATGGTGGCAGGGCAGGGCATGGCCATCTGCTGGCACGCTCCGTGTCGCCCACCATGATGATCCATCCATGATCATGACATGCCTGTCTGCTCTTGGACCGAGAGGTGAGTCCCGTAAAGGAACAATGAAAGCAGACCGAGTGAAGAAGAAAAAAAAGGCAACGAGCCCGTTTTCACGCGCTGATGGGGCACGGACTTGCTTTACCCGCCCCTCCCTCCCAATCGGGCTTAGCGACCCATTCCCCTCCCGCTACTCCCGCTACTCCCTAGTCCCACCAAGCAACCGACACGACAAGACAAGACAAGACACGCCACGACACGACACGACACGCACGACTGCGAACTCTCGACGCTGCTGACTGATGTCGACGCCCATGGATCCCTCCGTTGGCTGATTCGTCCATGATCTCGACGATGGGATAGACGGAAGGTTGTTGATGATGGCATGGATGGCTGGGCCCGTCTGCCAACACTTGTCTCTCGCACCGCCAGACATGGGCACTGGAGCGACCCTCCCAAACCCCCGTCCCTCTGCTATCTCTCCATCTGGGTACTGGCACAATACCGTAGCATGCGCCGGCGCCGACCTAGCCGTCGCTCCAATTCTCTCCTCTACCAAACCAAACGTGTGCGGATGCAAATGCTATGCCAGGCTATGCCAGGCTATGCTATGCTAATGCGAATGCTATGCACGCAACCGAGCGTCAGCCCCCATCGCCCGGCACCAGCCACCAGCCACCCACCCACCTGCCGACGACGACTCCTCCCAAAGCTCCAACATGGAACTGTCCGAAACAGTAGTCGACCACCTCCACACTCGGTCCGCAGAGCACACCAAAGCCGCGCAGCGCACATCAGATGCGAGCCCGTTGCATCCCGTAATCCCAACTAGGTACAGAAATGTCATCCAGTGGTTTCTTTTTGAGCACTCCGTCTATCCAAAAAAGCCACGCCCACGGTTACGGCCACTAACTACACTACGCTGCATGCAAATCCGATGGCATCCGTTTCCAAGCATCGATGCGCTTGCACATGGTCCTTTTTTGGCGTTCCGTTAAACGCTCCAATCTATTCTTGCCCATTTTTGCCCCCTCTTGCACAGTGGTACATACGTGTATCATTACCCGTCTTGTCTTGGGACGTTGACCGCTGGCCAGGAGTGGGTGCTGCGCCTTACACGTCTAGTGGGCGTCTACTCTTCCTCTCTTTTTCCCGTTGCTTTTTTGAATCGTACAGTCTATCCGTCTCGAGTTGGCGCTGATGTCGACGGGGGGCCCTGATAGGGAGAAACCACGGCTGAATGCACGCGGGCCACTCAGCGGCTCCGGAGAAAATACGACGCCAGCGCCAACAGCCCATGATGCGGTAATCACCTCGAGTCGAGAGCAAATGGTAGACAGGTTCGTTTTCCGCCTGAAGTGAGCAGGCGCTCGTCTTCTTCGGCTAGGCAAGGCGGCGTTGTTGAATCTGAGTGGGAAGCGCCCAACCCTTATGGACGGAACGACATGTTCTGCTACTGTACAGTACCTGCTCCATGGACTGCACTATCTCTACGACTGCAGCATCAAGTACAATTCCTTGAGGCCTGCGCAAGGGCCCGTTTTCTCGTTGAGCAGCCGGCATGTGCGTTACCTAAGCGCGGCCGGCCGGCATTGTGTGGAGACAGATGGAGAGAGCGCAGCCAAGCCATCCCAGCCAACGATCGGAGAGGACCCCTGTCCGAAACGTTTTGCCAGCCAGCCCACACGCCAAAAAGAATCGATACGCACTTGACTGCTTTTGCTCTGTGCAGCGTTTGGTTTGGTTTGGTGGGCCGCCAGACGCGATGATTTGCACCAGACCTGCAAGTCAAGATCAACACGGGGCAAGATGGTGGTGGTGCCCAGACAGACAGGTGCCCGTAGGGAGAGGACATGTCCTATCGTATCGCTTCGCGGAGGCTACAGTAGATACATAGGTACACAGTGCACAGCACACTTCACGATATTCACCGTCTTCACCCGGGTTCAGCCACGTTCCCGCTCTGAAACGTGAGGCACATTGCCGTCACGATCGTGGCCGAGAATGTGTCGCGCGTCTTTCCTTTTTCACAACGGGCCTCGCCTCTCGGGCGAAGAAGAAATTGTGGGAAAGGAAAAAGACAAACCAAAAAAAAAACGAGCCATGTCCACCTCAGGCTAAATGCCCGTCGCCTGCCCTGCCTGCTGCGAAAAAGAAGGTGTACATGACATAATACGGCGATGTGTGTGGCCAGGATGCTCCAAAGCGAACGGGATGGATCATCGAAAACGCAGCCGACGCAGGGAGCCCCCCCTCTCCCCCCGTTAGTGAATCGTCTTTGGCAAAGTATGTACTAAGCGGGTTGCATGGGATCTTTGGCTACGTACGTTTTTCACGATTCCGACTAGATGGAGGGACAAATTTTACGTTTTACCAAGCAGCCAGTACCGTAGGACCATGATAGCGCAAAGGATGGAAATGGCATCACTACGTTGGCGGCTCCCGGGAGGCATTCCACGGGTGTGCAGTGTTGGCGACGGTGGTGCTACGTGGAGACTCGACAGAGTACGAGGGCAGGCAAGAAGCGAATCACGCACGGCAAGCGCAGCAGCCAGCCAGCCAGCCAGCCTGGGTGTTGGGACGGACGTCTGTTGTGATGATCAGGAGGGTGTGCCGGCCACTCAGCAGGGTGTCTTGTTCTCCGCTCGGCGCTGCTACGAACGAGCGAGCAGACAGACTCTCTGTTTCGCTCGTAGCCTTGTCTTATCCAACTCTCCACTTTAAACGGCCGCGCTGTAGTCTCTCTAGGAATTTGCTACACCACGCTCCCTAGCAGGTCGGGTGGACGCTGGCGCTGACTTTTGGATGCGGGCCGCCGCACGCCCTGATTGGTCCACTGGTGTTGCGGTGTGAAGACTGATGTGCTGGCAATGCGCTAATCCCTTTGCGGCTCCCTGCCAGTCACGCTTCTCTCCCTCACTCCTCCGTCCTCATTCCACCATCCCTGCCCCTTGGCCTCCCCACAGGCCGGCGTACAACGACAACAAACAACATCCTCAACCTATCCTCGCACACACACTCACATTCACACACAATCCGACACGACTCCATCTCGTCCCGCCATTCCGGTGAGGGGGGTGCGTGCAAGACATACAAGTCATCCACCCTTTCATCATCATCCTCAGTCTCGATTCTCGATCCTCATCATCTGCCGACCCACCTGCTTGCTTGCTTGCTTGCACATGGATGGGGTCGATCGTATCCATCCGTGTACAGGCGTTGCTAATTCTACACACTCAAACACCCCTTGGTCATGGCAAATAAAAGAACAGCCAGATTTGCGGCCACGCCATCTTATCGTTTGCGAGGTGGGCATCGAGACCCATTCACGGCTTGGCACTCTATTCTATATCGTGCGTCACATGACCTTAACTGTGCATCGCTGCCCTGTCTGCCGCTCCGTCCGTTCATGCACCCGCCATGCGAACGGTAGCAGCCTCAAATGCAAAAAGCACCTTTACCAGCCACACCCACTCGGTCTAGTACACGGACCGTGAACAACTGCGCAGTTGCATGGACTTGATGTTTACAATCGCCTTGATGTCTGGCAATGTTTAGCGGAGCATAACGGCTCTGCGGACTGCACCACCACGGCTGCCATGTTCGTCTTCTCAGAGATGGCTGGTTCGTTGCCTCAGGCCCCCTCCGTTCTTCGGCGCACGCACAAACGGTGCGGTAGGGTCCTGCTCTGTTATTGGCCTGGTTAGCCGCCGCGCAGCCTTCGCTCCCTCGCGTTCTCGGCGCGTGGTGAGACAGGGCAAACGGCTCGTGCACAGCAGCATCTTCAAGTATTACCTACAGCTTTGTACAAGCTGCTGCTGCCCGATAATTCCCTGGACACATGTACGTGTGTGTATACAGGATGACCATACCGGTAGCAGATGGCTGCGAGGGGCGGCCAGATGGAGGCGTCTTGGGACGCTACACGCATAGCATGGGCCGCTGTCCAACAGACAAGCTTCGTATCCATCGCACAGAGGTGGCCCCGGGAAGGATGAGGCGCCCTTCCCTGAGCCTATTACGACCATTACAGCTGCAATGCTGTAGCTTGGGGCGACCCGCTCCCGTCACACTCTGCACCTGTACCCCCCGAGCACGGAGAAGGGTTATCGTACTTGGGTGCAAATGATGCCGTGGTACTACGCAAAAATTCTACACCTCCCACTAGTATACTATTTTCTCCTAGAACAAGACAGATCACGGACGTGCAAAGTCGCACCTACGCTACCCGGCGCCCGCTCGCGTGCGCACGCCAGTAGATCATTCATGTACGCACTATGCTATGTACGCACGGTATGCAAAAATTAAACGTGCAGCGCAGCCGGCGCGCGATGTGGGCGTGGATGCGGATCGATGTGGGATGCCGCCCGCCGCCTCTACATGATACTTGCTGACCACCCTCGTGGCAAGAAGAGGAAAGTCGATGGCCGATTCATGGCAACGCATGGCACACGCCCAACCATTTCTCTGTCCAACCCCTCACTTCTTTCTCTCTCCACGGGCATCCAGACTGACCCAAGATGGAAGCGAAGCGAAAGTGCGAAGCGCGGGCTCGGGATCGGGTTCTCAGACGTCCTTCGGGCCCCAAGATGAAGTAATTAATCAATAAACCATTTCACCTACCTTGTTCGGAATTTCTTCACAATCGAAACAAAAACAAAAGATGCAAAGGCCAAGCACGCAGCGCACTGGCCAGCCGCACTATCCAATCCCGACCCGCCCATACGAGGATAACAACTGACAAAGAAGTTAGAACACAGCTTGATATCCGTAAGCGCATCCCAGAAAAAACCCCCGTGATGACTATTCGGAAGGGGCAAGGTCCAGATTGGGATCCCTCTTGACAAATGATCAGGCACATCGACACCGTCCAGGGTTCGGTTTTCGTGCCTACATGTCCGTGTGTACCCCCGTGTGTGTGCCTCCGAACCACTCTGTCGGGGACCGACTTTGACTATTGTTTTGCCATTGTCAATCTCTCTTCCGCCTCGCACTGATTCGTGCCAGCCGGGAAAATCGGACTCTTGTCCCCAATCTAGACTTCGGAATCCGTACCTAGAAAGATAGGGTGGCGAGCCTAGAGGTAAGGTAAGGTGAGGTGAGGTGAAGCCGTGGTCCGGGACGAAGACGAGAACTAGTAAAGACGGACGGACCGAGCGGGATGAATTGGGAAATGGTCCTCTTTTTGTTGGGAGGGTCCCTCGTTTTGGATTCTCTTTTACCGTTCGTTTCGAGGCCTTTGGCGTGCGGGGTTGGGTGAGATGTGTTGGAAAGTCACGGCGTGGGCTGCGGCCGTAAGCGATGGTGTTTGGACGACTGCAAAGCGAGAGCAGCATCGTTTCCATCCAAGTTGGAACTGAGCCCAGCTACCGACTCCTTTGACTGGGACTGCTTCACGTCTATCCAAGGTAGGATATCACCCCTCTAATTTCGTCTCAGAAGGCAGGCTTGAACATAGCCGGCCGGTCCACCTACACACATATACTGCGTCGACATACCTACATCATCATAACACAATACTCGAAATGTTTCCACATTCTCTCATCCATATTCACCCCTTGCAGATGCCATGTTTCCGCTCTGCAACCACTCTGCACTGCAGTGCGCTGTCGCTGCCGCCCGCCCACGATTTGATGATGATACACAACACACACATACACACACACACACAACACCCGTGTTGTGCGTATGTATGCCTAGCGTTTTTTGTGCTCCCCTCCTCCCCCACACACACACATAAACGAAGTATGCCGTGAAACACACAACACATACACACCCTCGCCTCCTTTCCCCCTCCAACCCCAACCCCAACCCCAAAATCAATACAGACACCTACCTCCTCCCGGCACAGTTATACGGCAACCGCGCCGCAATGAAGTCCTTCACATGAAGCCGTATTTCCAAACGAAAAAATCTATAACGGTTTGTATGTATGTATCTACATGGATGGTGTACAGTATACAGTATACGACACCCCCACCGCACCACGCCGCAATGCAATCCTTTCCTTCCTTGCACATGTAAATCCGTATTTCCAAACCTGAGAAATTGTAACGTTTGTAGGTCTACATGGATGGGTGGAACGATTTTGCGGCATAGCCCCCCCTTAGTTGGGGGCGGGCGGTGCTGCGGTGCGGTGCGGTGCGGTTTGCTTGTGGAGGTGTGTGGACTGATGATGGGTCTTCTGTCTTGCCTTGTGTTTGAGAGGGGGTTGGTTGGACGTGTAGGTAGGCTGCATTTTTTTTGGCTATGTGGGTGGATGTAAATGGGAATAGGGAATAGAGTTGTTGGAAGAGGTGGGAATAGATGTTGGAGGAGGTGGGTGGAGAAAGGGAGAGAGTTGTGGCGGAGTGAGTTAGTTAGTGAGGTACATGTGCTTTGTGATGTTTTTTGTTTAGAGGGAAGGGAGGGGGAGGGGAGGTATGGTTTTTGATGGGGGTGTAGTTTAAGTATATGGAGTATTTGATTAATTGATTAAATTAGCTTCAAACGTAGAGCACAGCAGAACACAACAGAGCACATGTACGTTTTTTTACGATTGGTTTGACGTTCGCATCCATCTAGCTACTTACCTACCTTTCTACACAACACATGTATATCTAAAATAAATCAAAAGAAAAAAAAAAAAACGTACGTGTGTGTGGTTTTACCTACTTACCTACGTACTCCAACCTTTACATTCCCACTTTCCGCCTTCCTAACTAGAATGAATACGCAGATTCTGTGTGTATATATAGCGTTATTCCTACCACCATGTCTCTCTCTCTCTCTCTTCCCTCTCTCTTTACGTGTCTGTCTGCCTAACATTCATCAAATCCTATTAGGCAAGTTGATTGTAAAATTGTGGCAAAAAAGGGGGTAGGAATGTGTACACACACCTATTTTTGTAGTATTGAACTATTGGAAGGTTGTTCTACCTAACCAAAAAAAAAATAACCAAAAAGAGTGACAAAAACAAGGTGGGCGGCCTCGGCTACAAAAAATCTTTGTTTAGTCTTGTAAAAAAAAAAACGGCAATCAATGTGTACACTAGTTTTTAACCTCTGAGAATCAAAGTTCATGTCGTACCATGCGTGCTCTATTGTGTGAAGCCTCGGAAGCAAAGGGGTATTGTGTGTTACACCTGTTCATTGTATGGAGAAGGTTTCCATCCCGATTTGCATCACCTAATCCTTGCAAACAACGGTTTACGACCGACTGCTACAACCATATCCATTGTAAGAGACAACACCTTGTTTGATCTCTACTCCGGCCTTTGCCTAAAACCTCTGCCCAATCTTTATCAGTCCCAACCATCTTTCCGTTCACAACGGCTTTCCGCGCGATATGATCATGGATCAATAGCAATGAAGTGGACATGAACACTTCGAAGCTCCTTCCTAACTTTCACTCTTTTATTTTCGACCATCTCAAATCCATGCTCCCTACAGAGGTCACCGAATCGATTCAGCCAGTCGTACTTCAGATTCATAGCAACCTTCTGAGACTGTCGAGAAGTCGATATCAGCTCTCTGGTTGCTTCTGTGGATGGAGACTGGAGAGTTTTCCTGACCAGACTCTGGGGCCATGGCCTCGAAAGTATTGCCATCAAGATCATCCCACTGCACGGAACGACCCGGCTTGAGCAACTCGAAAGCATTCTTCAGGATAGGCCCGGGGTTGTCTGCCTTGACGACGGAAGAAAATGCGCGGATATGAACGATATCGTATACGTCAATATGTTTCTTTTGGGGGTGTGTTGGTAAAGGCATCTAAGATGCCTGACTTTATGTTCTCGGGTAGATTCCCGGCGACGGGGAAATTCGCGCGTCCTGAACATCGAGGCCAACGAAGGAAGCCTTCTTGTTTGCTTTCTCGAAATCCATAGCTAGAGATACTATCCAAGCCCTATTACGCTCTGTTAGTCTTGCTCTCGCTTGCCAACGGGGGGCTTTCGTGATATCGCCATGTAACATACCCGTTTCCGCACCCAATATCTACGATACGAATATCGTCAGTGGCTGGTAAGGATATGGAGGGATGAAGATCGTATCCCGACTCTGCTTTCCACATCCAATGCTGCAAGTACAATCTACGTAGCTGTTGATTTCTGCTTCGGGATGGGATGTTGTGTGTGTGTGTGTGTGTGTGTGTGTGTGTGTGTGTGTGTGTGCTCTCTCACCGCCCGGACTCGTCGTAGCCGTGAGAAACGACGTAGGTTTCCTTCAGATCGGACATGTTGATGTACAAATGTAGTCGAAATGGACGCCTGTGCAGTATCTCAGCTCGCAGAACCTCGCTGTATGTTACATGATGGAAGGCATCTCATACTTATATGATGAGTGGGTTGGATAAGAGGGGAATGTCTCAAGCATGGAAAGTATGCAGGACGTTTAGCGCAGGCAACCAACTAGGCGACCGATCATGCCAGTAGATGCATTGTATGATCACATCTTCCACTAGAAACCTTTCTTTCGGGCTCCGGGTAAATGAAACGCATAGAGTTGTAGTATCAATTGTTGGGAACGAGGGGGTGATGATGGTCACTCACTGTGCGCACCCATGAGGCCGGCCGGCCCATATGGCTCCCGCTATATCCATCACCTACTTCATTCATAAAACTACTAATTATCCAAACAAAAAAGTTCCTCCTCCAGAACCTCTTTAAGACACAACGAAACAGGCTTCAACGGCATGGAGAAAACGCCCCCCTACCCGGGTATCTTGCCTCCTCCACCTAGCGTGATACCAAACATCGATTTCAAGCCCGAGAAATGGAATATTTGGACAAATGTTGTGGGCATTCTCTTCATCCACCATTCTTTGTATTCATCCGGGTGTTTACTAAATACGTGACTCGGGTGAAGTACTGTGCAGAGGATTGTGAGTACTGGTGCACACGGGGTTCATTCACTCGAAACATATAAGACTAAATCATCTGAAAAGGGGTCTCTCTCCTTACTTGGGTAAGTCTTGGTAGTCAAAATAATGAACGAATTTCATGAGGGGGGCTTTCGACGCATTGTTTTGACGAGAAGACACAGATACCATTTCTTGCTTATTCCGCTTTATGTCTTATCACAGGCCACCTAGGGGTAGGGAATCATATGTGGAACATTCCGCCCTCGAAATTCTTCGTGGCATTCGAGGTGAGAGCATTATTTTTACTATGAGAGACTTCGTTTGCCTTTCTCAATATCTTAACCACTGGCATTTCAGATCGGTTTCACCCTCGAAGTCCTCTACGGCCCCGTCATCTTCTTCGCAATCAAAAAGTCCTTTGTCGTCTCGATCAAGATCCTCATCGGCTTTTTAATTCTATACTACGCGGCCATCACGCTTCTCAAAATCTTCATCTGCACCCCGATCCCGAGATTTTGGAAGCAGAAACTTGTTGCTGGGAAATGTCTCAATTCCAACGCCATTTTCATCGCCGATTGCGTCGTTTCGATCCTGACTGATTTCGGCATCTTGCTCGCGCCGCTCCCGGTCATCTGGGGCTTGCAAATGCCCGTCAGACACAAAATCCGTAGCAGTATCGCGTTGGTCGTCGGTTCCATGTATGTAATGTCCCGCAATACCACATCTCATGTACTCATTACTAACCGATTTCCAGCGCGTGTGTCGTGAGCATCCTGCGTTTAGAAGTATCCATCAGCACCCTCAACAATCCCAACAAAAGCTTCAATTTCGGCACGATTGTGAATTACAAGCAAGTCCCCCCCCCCCTCACAGTACCCAAAAAAACTCGGAAGAATCAAAAAAGCGCCAAAACCCATTAACCCCTAAATCCCACCAGCTCAGCGGAGATCGACCATCGGTATCATTTGCAGTTGTATGCCGATTTTACCAACTTTGTACCGCCCCACTTCCATAAGCGTGCGTCAGGATCCGCTTATCAAGGTTATGAGTTCTACAGCGGTGGGGACGATTCAGGAGAAAGGAGTCATAGGGATATGGTACCGTTGTCGAGTATACCATCCACCAGTTCCGCGCACCACGGCCACTAATACCTAGCCTACCCGTGATTATGTAGGTTTCGGAGCACGGTCTTGATTGGCCGTTTCTTTATAAGACTGAATGATATTATATTAAAGTGTCTTCTTCTTTATAATTAGTTAGTGTGTGATCAATAGTTACCTGTGAGCACGCCCCCAGCTAAGGACGTTACCTGAGATATGAAACTAGTGTTAATACCGTGACTGATTACACCAATCAATTGCGAAGAAGAAGACACTTTAATGTATCGTCCTACACTCTCCCTAGCTGCAAAAGAGCTTGATGTATCATATGTTGATGCTCACATTATTGACATGGAAATGCAATTAGATACATCTTGAATTGTAAGAAGTGGTAGGGCAGCTATATATTTCAACCCGCTTCATAACATGTTTTCCTTGATAAACTATATATACCCCGAGCTACTTCTAGTCATGCTTGTATGCATGTCGCACAGGCTTGCGGAAGCACATAAATTCCCCCATACAAGCCGCCTTCAGGCGCCGGAGCAAATTGCGCAGCTCGGGCAGCTCGATTGTGAGAGCATGGCGAGCCTTATCATCTGTGCGGTTGTCGAGCGCATAATATCCACGATACTGGAGATTCGACGTCCGCACCGTCGTGTAGTGCGCCAGGATCTGATAGAGGAATTCAGAGTCGATCGTGGCCTGCATCAAGGGCTCGACGTCCAAGTACGTATAACTGCTAAACGCCTTGAGCATCTCGGCGGACACTATCTCCAGCAGAAACGAAATCACCTTTGCCGCCAGAGTCGCCGACGCCGTTGTCGAGACATTCTTTTGCACCACTACGAGCTCTCGTAGAACCTGATACACAAAGGGACTCGCTTTGCGTGGCTTTCGGCCCGGCGCCGGCACCCAGTTGGGTGATGTCACGCCGGCGCTGATAGCTTCGGCCAATTTCTGGACCATCGGCCGCGTGTATGACTGGAAGATACGTGCGTCAATGTTTTGCAGCACGTCGGCGAGCTTGGTGGAGAGCTCTTTTGTGTCGTCGGCGAACTTGGTGGAGATGACGTTCTCAAGTTGGTCATTGAGGCTGGGCAAGACTTCAGCTTGGAGGCGCTGGATATTTCCAATCGTCAAGAGCATGCGCGTATTCTGCGCATCAGTTAGGTAACGGAGAACCATTTCACAGCCACTGCTTAGAGGATGACATACCTGATCACAAGCACTGGCGGCGCCGTCGATTTCGATTTTCTCGGCTCGTCCATTCGCCGGGCCACTCGCGGCTGTATTACTCTCTACATCGCTGTCCTCTTCGTCCTCGTCTACACTTGTCACAGATTTTTCAGCATTCTCGACCATGCCAGCCAAAACAACATAGATCGTCGTGGTATATTGGCTCTTTATCATCCGACACAACCCCGGTGCTGGTGGTGGAACGACATCGGCAGCCTCGGGCTTAGAAACGGCGCCGGGAATGGAAAGTATTTTCTGCATCCCGCTCAAAACGGCACTTTCGAACGCGGCCAAAGAGGCCGGCATCATGGTAATGCCGCCACCGTCGTATGGCTGTTCCCAATCCTCCACGAACTTGAAAGCTTTGAAATCCCGACGCCAAGCCTCACAGAGAGCAGCTACGCACCTCTCCCGTGCCACACCGACCAAGCGCCTCAGGTTCACCGAACCATCTGCATCTTCTCGCCAAATGGGCGAGATGGAGGCCATATCACACGCACCTGACGCGACGAGGGCTAGCATTTCGGAGAGATAATGGGCTCCGCTCCTAGAGTTAGACCATGGTGGCCAGAATGCAAATTTCTCCCAGGTCTCTCCACGCTTAGGGGCAGGATGGGGCACGCTGCTTAGATCCAAATTGTCCCCCAAGTCTGTCGATTGGGGCCTTTCGGAGGTGTTAGGTATGCCTGGAGACTCTGAGGATTGCGGCAAAGGTGATAAAGGCAATGACATATTTTCGGGAGGCGACTCGAAGAACACCAGAGCTTCCTCGCGGATCATGTCAATAAGTTCAACCGTCTGTTTTTGCAAGCCGGCTGCCTCCGACTGAGAGAGTCGGTAACGTTCCTCCAGTTGTCCCTCGTATCCAACAGCTACGATCTGCTGAGTCGCACCCTCTACTAAACTCTGGACGCTCTGCCAGAGCTCAAGCACTTCGCCCAAGATCCCTTGCCGGGAGAGTAGATCTGTTAAAAAGGCCAGCATTTTCTCCCACAACTCCAAGCATCCAGGCAGGTCACAAGAGGACAGCTCATCCTCCATAATGGTGACCTGATTGTCGACGCATCTCATGTAGGATGCAATGGTTCGGCGACTAGGCTTTTCGGAGTTCTCAAGGCGGCGTCGCATCACCTTGATCTCTGTCCTGTACTTGCTTACCGTGGACAGAAACTTCGCCATCAAGAACTCGAAGCGATTGAGAAGCCAAGCTAATACTAGGTCATCCGCCGCGCCGACCTCAAGATGGGAAGTCTCCTCTACTTTCTTAAGTATGATTTCAACCACCTCTTTGTGCCTCATCCATGAGGCCCACATCAAAGCAGTCAAGCCCTTGCTCGGATCAACAGCATCAACGTCCGCCCCCGCTTCGAGAAGCGTCTTCACAGCAACTGGGTGTCCGTCAGCTGCTGCAATAAGCAAAGGTGTTCGTCCATTCTTATGTCGGCCTTCGATATTTGCCCCGGCTTCGAGGAGGGCTCGAATCAAGTCGGCAGAATTGTGCCCTACCGCACGAGTCAAGGGCGTATGGCCATCATGATCGTGGGCCTCAATTCCGGCTTTAGCTCCGCCCTCTAGAAGGGCCTGAACCGTGGGCAAGGAACCCTTTCTCACGGCCCATATCAAGGGTGAATCGACTTCTCCAGGACATCCTTCGACTTTGGCCCCTGCTTCGAGGAGCATCTTGGTCATTCTTGTGCGCCCTTGGAGAGCAGCGTAGCTTAGGGCCGACATGTCCCCTTCCCCGGAGGCGTTGATATCGGCGCCGGCCTGTAGAAGGACCTCGAATGATGCCTCGCTGTCCTTGGTAATCGCAATGATCAACGGTGTATTGCTGCGAGCATCTCGGACTTTAATGGATGCGCCTCCCTCGAGGAGAACCTTTACAGCTTCGGCATGCTTGTTAAGCACGGCACAATGTAATGCTGTATCGCCGTCTTGGTCGAGGGTGTCAGTGCGTGCCCCTGCCTCGAGGAGAATCTTTACAACTGCAGTATGCCCGTTGAAGCTGGCGCAATGCAGTCCCGTGCTGCCCTTTTGAGTACGAGCTTCGATATTGGCCCCCCCTTTAACGAGCGCCTCGGCAGATTTAGCATAGCCTTTGATACTGGCATTCAGCAATGGCGTGTGGCCACTTTCAGTAAGGGCCTCCACACTAGCTCCTCTCTCGATGAGAATCTTTATGACGTTGGCTTGCCCGTTAAGGACAGCGTATATCAGTGCTGTATACCCTTTTGAACTACGAGTCTCAGTATCGGCTCCTCCCGCAATGAGAGCCTCTGCATTCCGAGAGTACCCTCTCCGGCTGGCGAATTGCAATGGCGTATTGCCGTTCTGGTTGAAAGCTTCGAGGTTCGCTCCTCCTTCAACAAGCGCTTTTGTAACGTCGGCGTTTCTGTTGCGAACTGCACAATGCAGTGCCGTATCACCGTTCTCGTCGAGTGCTTCTACGTTCGCCCCTCCCTTAGCGAGCGCCTTAACAACTTCGGCATGTCTATTTTGGACAGCAAGTATCAATGCCGTAAGGCCTTTCCCATCAGAAGTCTCAGGATCGGCACCTCCTTCAAGAAGTGCTTGTACCACCTCGTGGTGACCACGACTCGATGCTATCTGCAGAGGAGTAAGAGCTCCGTCCGCACGCTGTGTGGCCATATTTACGTTTGCCCCCGCTTCCAGAAGGATCTTCACCACTCCATTGTGCCCATTATATGCTGCCAAGGTCAGGGGCGAGTCTCCGTTGTCGTCGTAGACCTCGATCTGCGTCTCTCGTTCAAGCAGAAGCCTGACTACCGATTCGTGACCACCCAGCGACGCCAAAGCTAGCGCAGTTTTATTGTTCTTCGAAGGCGAAACAGAGCTCAGTTGAGCACCATAGTCCAGAAGTAATTTCGTGATCTTAGTGTGCCCACGTGCCGCTGCAATGAGCAAAGCCGGACCCCCCTCATTATCGCAGGCCTCAATATTGGGCCCTCGTTTGAGTAATACCTCAGCTATCCGTTCATGGCCAAATCCTGATGCAATGATCAAGGGGGTTCTTAAATCGGCCGTAGTGATGTTAACGTCAGCCCCATGCTCAAGGAGTATCTCTACAACGCTCAAGTGTCCATTCTGTGTCGATAATGCCAGTGCGCTCATACCAGCTGCATTTCGGTGGTCAGGATCCGATCCGCGGTCCAGAAGCACTCTGGTGACCTCGGCACGCCCCTCAGACGCAGCCCACGTCAGGGGAGTCCCGCCTTGTGCGTCTTGCTGGCCAACTTCCGCTCCATGGTCTAGGAGCACTTTCACTACTTCTGTGTGCCCATGTTTGGCGGAAAGCATCAAGGCAGTTCTGCCAACTCTATCTTGATGTTCAATATTGGCCCCGTGGTCCAAGAGCGTCTCTAAAATCCGTGTATAGCCCCACAGCGCGGCATACAACAAGGCAGTAAAGCAGTTATTTCCCTCATAGTCCACGTCCGCGCCACGCTCCAGGAGTAGATTTGTGCAACGGAGGCGATTGTGGCGGATTGCCAGGCGCAAGAGAGTGCGCTTAGTCTTAGAATCGCTGTGATTAGCATTGGCTCCGCGGTCCAGAAATAAAGCGGTCATCTTGTCCTGTGCCGTTCGTCCACGTGATAGAGCGAATAGAAGGGCTGTCTCTTCCTCGTGCTCGGGTACGCCAATCTTGGCCCCCTTAGCCAGAAGCTGCTGCAATATGTCGAGGTTTCCAGTCTCTATCGCCTCAGTCAGGGGCGACGTAGAGACGGTAAAGTCAGGCTCCTTCACCAGCTCGCCCCGTGCGTTGACATCCGATCCACGGTCTAGAAGGAGCTTGACTACTTCCACCCGGTTTGCCTTTATTGCGCACATCAGGGGAGTCTTGTCCAGTTTGTTGCGGATCTCAATATCTAGCTTGTTATCCAACAGAAATCTGACACCTTGCGAACTGCCATCTCGAGCAGCGGAATGCAAGACCGTGTCACCATCTGTCAGACTTTGAATCTGGAGGTCCGCTCCTCGACCAAGAAGACAATCCAGGACCCCCACGTTGCTGACTCCGCTCGTCGCCCACATCATCACTGTCCTGCCATCACTATCAACGGCATTGACGTCCGCTTCGGCATGAATCAGCTCGCGGACAGTTTCCAGACGTCCTGCCCGAGCTGCATTCATCAACGCCGTGGAGCCGTGATGACTCCTGACATCCACGTTGAGTCCGTGTTCCAAGAGTATATTTATAAGTTCGGTCTTTCCTTGGAGTGCGGCCCAGTGGAGGGCAGTCCTCCCATCGGAACTTACGGCTTTGGGATCGAAACCGGAATCTAAGAGTTGCCGGACTGTACTGACAGCGCGGTCATCATTACCACTGTTCCGACTTGATTTGGCAGCGAGCAATAGGGCCGTGCAACCGTTCTTATCGCGAGTGTCGGGATTGAACTCGCCACTCAGCAACAATTTTACCACCTGTGGGTGGTGGGAGCGTGCGGCTTTCATCAGGGCCGTTTTCCCTTCAGTGCACGCAGCGTGCGGGCTCGCGCCTCGGTCCAGCAAGAGTTGCAGGTTGCCAACGCTGGACGACTCAGCAGCTTCCAGAATCAAGGGCGTTTCCCCTTCGGCGATGCGAAAACCGGAACTGTTGAGCTTTTTGCAGATTCTTAGCGATCGAGCAGTAGCTTTTACTGTCACGTCAACACTGGCACCATGGTCGAGTAGGTCCTTCATCAGGCCGGCCCTGTCTGTAGCACGATGTAAGGCGTAGAGACCATCAGGCCCTATAGCCTCATCCACAGTAGCTCCATGGCGAAGTAGATATCGGATCAAGGTAGGGTTGTCACTCCCGGGGTGCAAGCCGATGCACTGAATGGCCCAATACAACGGGGTGCCATCAGCATCGTCGACTGCATCCATAAGGCGTTTCTTCTCGTCTGGCGCGCAGGCTTCAACGAGTGTTTCGACCCACAGAGGCAAGTACAGCCCGCAAGCAAGAGACAAGCGAGTGGTCGGGATAGGGAACTCCTCCGATATGTCAGGGCTTTCTTCGTCCAGAAAATAGCGATGGGTCGCATATGGGAAGCGCACGGCAAAGTGCCTGAGGTCTCGGAACTGGTTCACCGTCTTCACCCAGTTGTCCACAACCGATGATGTGCAAAAAAAAGCGCTTTTTTCTTTGAAAAGGTCTTTGGACCGCGCATGCCGAGCGTGTTCAGGCCAGTGTTTCGCTGCGTAGTGCAGAAAGCTCCATGGGTGATCGAGCCATTCATCTTTATCCATAGGTCGTTCCTGGAGCGTGCTTTTTTCGATGGCAGCGAGACATACGTGGGCCAGTCGAAGGTGTCCCAAACGCCACAAATCCTTCTTGCCGTCGAATTGTGAGTCGAGGATATGCTTTCGCGTGGACGGGTGTATAATACTGATTTTCCTTGACGCTGGGGGCCCTGCGCCGTCTAGTTTGATATACTGGCCGCAAGATTCAAGCCTTGCGAACAGCACGTCCGTTTGCAAGTTGGTTGCTTCGGCCAGCTGCGCCACGTACAATAGCCGAATGGATTGGCAGATCCACTGCAGGATAATGGTAACTTCATCCCCCAGATGCTTCTCGAAGTTCTGCATCATGATCCCATGATCTCCTTCGAGCTCGGGCTCCCCTGGTGGTTTGTGAGACTTGTCATTTCCCGTTTCCTCGCCCGGTGATGCGAGAGACTTATCCATTCTCGTTTTCTCACATGTGATGGGTCTTTAGATGTATACTAGGTAATTAGTAAAGCTTCAGTACGAGGATCTAGGTAGGAAAGTTCGATATTGTCTTACCTAGTTGCAGTGGACAACTGTAAGAGGTCTGTGCGCTATAACGCCCTACTCTTGCATTGTTCTTCATCCGGTCACTCAGCCTTGCACGGCACAGCACGTGATGGGACGAGCGGGGTTTCTCCTCACATCTACAACCATACCGAGATTATGCAGGGATGCTTGACATCCTCCGTCCTTTTGACTTTGGTACTGCTTGGCCCTTTTCTCGTCTGTTAGCATTTCTGTAAGCCCGAAGTGTCATTTTTTACCTTGACGGCGATGGACGTTCGTCCCTTTCCCAGCTTAACAGCGCAGAGCCACAAGATCCTGAATATATCTGAAAATACCTTTGGAGACTATACGCACATCCACCATGGCGATATCATCAACAATCTTGCATTCCGCAAGCCCCTTCCCACCGCTAGAGATGCAGAGTTCGCCTCCTTTGCCGAGCAGCACAACAGACACTGCCTTCCCGGCACGCGAGTCGACCTCCTTCGCGAAATCAAGGAGTGGGCAGACAATCCATCCACCGAATGCATATTCTGGCTGAACGGAATGGCAGGCACGGGAAAGTCAACCATTTCCCGCACAGTTGCTCGGTCGTTCCAGGAAAGGGGAGCACTCGGCGCTAGCTTCTTCTTCAAGAGGGGCGAGGAAGATCGGGGGCATGCACGCTTGTTCTTCACTACGATTGCCTCGCAGCTTGTGATTTGGGAACCCGCCCTACAGGGCTCTGTGGCGGAAGCCATGGAGGCCTACAAAGGCATTGAGGACAAGAGCCTGCGAGAGCAGTTTGAGAAGCTCATCCTACAACCCTTAAGCAAGGTCCAGCGGTTAGACCAGCCAGTCGTGGTTGTTATCGACGCCCTGGATGAATGCGACCAAGAGAATTCCATCGGGCTCATTATCGAGTTGTTGCCACAGGTCAAGGCACTGACTTCGGTACGCATGAGGATATTCATCACCAGCCGGCCCGAGCTGCCGATCCGGCTTGGTTTCAGGTCAATAACGGGCACGTATAAGGACATTGCTCTGCACCAGATACCCGAGCCCGTGATTGAACACGACATATTCTTATTCTTTCAGTCTGAATTCACAAGAATACGAGAAGACTACTATGAGGATCTGCAACTTCCATCGGGATGGCCTGGCAACAACGCCATCCAAATCCTTGCCCAAATGGCCGTCCCTCTATTCATTTTCGCCACGACCATATGCCGCTTTGTCGCAGACCCAGTCTGGTCAGATCCCGTAAGTCAGTTGGAGAAAGTGCTGGAATATCGGTCCAACGCCGGTGATTCCGAGCTGGACAAGCTCGAATCGACATATCTTCCAATTCTCAACCGGCTGATCGACGGAACCGCTGGCCTGAAGAGGAGTCGCTTGGTGGATGAATTTCGTGCTGTTGTTGGCCCCATTGTCCTTCTCGCGGCGCCTCTCCCCATCGCTGCTCTTGCAGACCTCCTAGGCATCCGCCCAGCAGCCATAAGCGGCCGGCTCAGAACTCTCCATTCCCTCGTCAATGTATCTTCCCAGCCAGACGCCCCTATCAGGATCTTCCACCTGTCTTTCCGCGATTTTCTTGTCGATCCTGTCAGACGGCATGAGTTCTGCGTGGACGAGAGAGAGTGCCACGAGCGACTCGCAAATCGCTGCCTCCAAGTCCTAGAGGCAAATCTAAAGAGAGATGTATGTAATTTACAAGCTCCTGGTGTGGCTGGCTCGGGAGTCGATCCCAGCGTGGTTAAGATGTATCTGCCAGCACATGTCGAGTATGCCTGCCTGTATTGGGTGTATCATATAGAGCAGAGTAAGGGTCGCGTCACCGAGGTGCAAATCGACCTCTTTCTTCAGCGCCACCTACTTCATTGGTTGGAAGCCTTATGTCTCCTGAAGAAGATAAGGGCGAGTATCGCCATGCTAGATGCCCTATTGAAATTCGTCCAGGTATGTCATCACTGATCAGGGAAGCTTCTGCTCAAGAATTGCTCTAACCTGCCTTAGCCTGGGACCATGCTTGAAGAATTTCTCCGGGACGCGAGCCGGTTCACTCTGAACTGCATCTCTGTCATAACGAGGTTTCCTCTGCAGCTCTACAATTCGGCTATGGTTTTTTCTCCCGAAAACAGCGAAATCCGAAATGCCTTCATCGACCAAATGCCCTCCTGGATATCCCCCTTTCCAGTTGTGGACTCAGGATGGAACACGTTTCTCGTACAGACGCTCGAGGGCCATGGCGGATCAGTCAACTCTGTGGTCTGGTCACACGATGCAGCCAGGCTTGCGACGGCGTCAGAAGATAAGACTGGAAAGATCTGGGACGCGGTAACTGGGCAGTGTGAATTGACACTAGAAGGCCACAGCAAATCCGTAACCTCCGTTACCTGGTCGCAAGACACAGCTTGGATTGCAACAGCGTCGGAAGATCATACTATCAAGGTTTGGGACCCAGTAAACGGTCAGTGTATATCGACGTTCGAGGGCGACACCGGATCCGACGATACCGACACTGCCCACATTGCGGACTTGTCACAGGACCCGGCCTTGCTCGCAGCAACATCAGACGACGATTCCGCGAATCTCAAAGAGACGGTGGCCGATCAGGATATACCAGAGCCTGGGGACGATATATCGGTTAAGTTTATGAGTTGGTCGCATGACGCCCTGTGGCTTGCGTCTATCTTACACCAGAGCAAGACCATTAAGATCTGGGAGCGAGCGACTGGCCGGTGTAAAACGATAATCAAAGGCCGCAAGGATGATTTCTCCTTTCTTTCTTGGTCGCATACTGCGGCCTTGTTCGCGTTTATATCGTATAAAGGCAATGCTATCAAGATCTGGGACCAGGCGACTAATAAGTGCATAACAACCCTTCAAAGTGGAGGCACTTATGTTCGATCTATAACTTGGCTGCGCAGCAGTACGAACCAATTTAAATCCGCTGCGGACGATGGAACTGTCGAGACCTGGGACGTGACAACCAACCAGTGTACATCAACTATAAAGGTCGCAAGTCGTCTTCATAACATAACCTGGTCGCACGACGCAACCCGGCTTGCATCGGCATTCGACAGCATTATCAAGATCTATGATCTAGCGACTGGCCAATGCATATCGACGTTCGAAGGCCATGGCCACAACATCAGGGCCATATCCTGGTCAAACAACATAGCTAGACTCGCGTCAGCCTCGCATGATCGTACCATCAAGATCTGGGACCCGGCGAATGGTCAATATGTTTCAACACTTGAGGGCCACGGCGCGAGGGTCACCTCTGTAGCCTTGTCATACAATGCGGTCTACCTCGCATCAGCATCAGCCGACCATGTCGTCAAAATCTGGGAACCAGGAACTGGTCAATATATATCGACGCTCGAGGGTCTCGGCCACGAGATAAGACTCATGTCCTGGTCGTACGACACAAGCCAGTTTGCAGTAGTATCTGACCTCTGCACCATCAGCATCTGGGACATCCAGACCGGCGAGCATGTATCGATACCCGTAGGCCACAACGGCTGGATTAACTCCATATCTTGGTCATATACCGCAGCCCGTCTTGCCTCCGCATCAGATGATTGTACCATCAAGATCTGGGATCCAGCGACTGGCAAGTGTATATTAACGCTTGAGGGACATCAAGATTGGGTGAACTCTATAAACTGGTCCGGTGATTCAACTCGACTAATTTCCGCATCAGAAGACTGCACCATCAAGATATGGGATGCCGCAACGGGCCAGTGCGTGTCAACGATCGAGGACTCCAGTGGCTGGGTAAGTGCTGTGGCTGGGTCGCAAGACATGACCCAGCTCGCATTAGCATCGCCCAGTTTCGCCATCAAAATCTGGGACCTCGTAACCGGTCGGCATATATTAACACTTGAGGGACATGGCGCTTATGTGAGGTCCCTGGCCTGGTCGCACAACGCGGCACGCCTTGCGTCGGCCGCGGAAGATAAGACTATCAAGATCTGGGATCTGGCGACTGGCCAATGCATGTCATCACTTGCGGTCGACCACACGTCCTTCGGAAAGGATTTACAGTTTGAGAAGACTAACTTTGACCATTTACATACCAAGTTCGGCACTTTTGAAGTACAAACTGCTACAGAACCTCTAGAGCGATTCGATTCCCTGCCCCGACTTGCATCATACGGCTTCGACACTGAATATACCTGGCTCTCATACCAAGACCAGAATCTTCTCTGGTTGCCATCAGAGTATCGACCATCAACATCGACTTTCCATGGAACAGTGGCCGCCATCGGGTGCAGATCAGGTCGTGTCCTCTTTTTCAACTTCGCAAAACCAAATCCCCTATTATGAACAATACTCTCCATACTTTACCACCGCAGTTGGGATCTCAGAATAACAAGTTCCGAGGTGGGAGGGAAGTGAGGGAGCACAAGGCTTGAGAAGAACACAATCATGTTTGTGAAAACAACAAATTTGGGACGCTTGACCGTCGCAGTGGTCTGCCTAGAGACACCAGGAAAGTACAACGGCTTCATATATCAAGTGTCACATTTAAAGCAACTCGAATTATAAATGGCTTGACTGGTACATAAGAGTATATACCTACCTAGGTAGGTCCCGACGATGTGGACCAGATTGTTTGATTGTATACACAGAACTGTTAGGCTTATTGCTTGTGGTTCAGTCGTGAAATGGAGTTCTTTGGCTATAAGTACTTGGTTAGGTACCTAGGTACCTCTATGCATGACGTGGATTACGTTATCGAGCCGGGGACCAGAAATGGTTCCTTTGCAGTTCAACAGCCTTGCTGATGACCATCTCCAGGCACCCCACAGTCCTCATTCCGCATCATGGCTGGTGAGAAACAGCCCGCCTGTCGCGAGGACTTTCGTGTCGGTATCGTCTGCGCGTTGAGTCTTGAGTTCGATGCTGTGTCCCTACTCTTCGATCGATTCTGGGACGAAGACGGCGATCCCTATGGGAAGGCGCCGGGGGACCCCAACCAGTACACGACGGGTACCATTGGGAAGCACGATGTCGTGCTAGTACTACTCCCTGGTATGGGTAAGGCATCGGCGGCCGGAGCGGCGGCCAGCTTTCGCTCGAGCTATAGCAGGCTGGAGCTTGTGTTCCTCGTGGGCATATGCGGTGGCGTACCACGTGTTGGCACTAGCGAGGTTCTTCTAGGAGACGTCGTAATCAGCAAACTCGTCGTCCAGCACGACTTTGGCCGGCAATACCCAACCGAGTTCAAAGCCAAAGACACGATCGAAGATGGTCCCCGCAAGCCGGGTCGGACAATTCATAATCTCGTCGCTGTCTTTGAGACGGAGCTTGGGCGAGGGCGGTTGCGAGGAAAGGCCGCCAGGCATCTACAGGATATACAGGCCGCCGCCGTCCGTGATGGGCGGCAGGCTGACTATCGATACCCAGGCTCTGCTGAAGACAAGCTCTTCGCGCCGACATATGTACACCGGCATTACAAGGCATGCGATCTGTGCGGCGACGGCCCCTGCCCCGAGGCGACTCAGAATTGCTGCGCAGAGCTAGGCTGCAACGAGGATCATCTGGTGGTGCGGGCGCGCTTGGACGAGAAGCGAGATACCGCTATGGCACCCGAGCAGGCGCCGGCTCCGGCCATCTTCGTCGGACGCATTGGGTCAGGTGATGCAGTCATGAAGTCTGGTACCCACCGCGATGCGCTCGCTAAACAGCATCAGCTAATTGCATTTGAGATGGAGGCTGCCGGCGCGTGGGAAGAGGTCCCGTGCATCGTCATCAAGGGCATCTGTGACTACGCAGACAGCCACAAGAACAAGCGCTGGCAGGATTTCGCTGCCATCACGGCAGCAGCAGTTACGAGGGCCGTGCTGGACCGGTACGCCCCATCAGATAGTGGTGTGCCTGCTGAGACTGTTCTCAGTCAGGCTGTTTCAGCGCCGCAGAATCAGAACACCATATCGAACAATAACTTCGGGAACGGGACCCGAATTCATTTTGGAGACGTGCACGGCGTTAGGTATAGCTACTAATTAAATACTAAAACTACTGAAATGCCTTAGATGACCGTACTCTCGCGATAACATCTAACAGGTACGAGGAAAACAACAGAATATAAAACAAGATTCGTTATGAGCTTACAGGATATATAAAGTCCCCTCCCCATCACCCCATCACACCTTCCCAACCGTCCTCCCCAACCACGCATTA
Source organism: Periconia sp. R9002 (assembly GCA_023627715.1). Taxonomy (NCBI): domain Eukaryota; kingdom Fungi; phylum Ascomycota; class Dothideomycetes; order Pleosporales; family Periconiaceae; genus Periconia; species Periconia sp. R9002. The sequence goes on along the minus strand of JAMAHW010000032.1, from coordinate 290,758 downwards.
ACCCTCTCCGCCGTCTCCACGGGCGCCTCCTCGGCTCCAAAATGTCCAATTCCATCGCCGAGCGCTAAACCGTCAATCTCAACCTCGTCCTCCACCCACTCCACCCAACTCCCCTGCACATCAAACCTCCTCCCCAAGTTCCCCGCACTCCACACTAACAGCAACGGCACGCCAATCTTCCTCCCGCGCTCCTGATCCTCTTTCTGCGCGTCCACGTCCACACCCGCGCCGGCCTCGTAGTCTTTACAGCTCGCCGCGATGACGCTGGGGTCTTCGAATAAGGACGCGTAGACGGAGAGGGAGTCGGAGGCGTGGAACGTGTCGAGTCCGCGTGGGGAATTGCCGAGCCAGGCGGAGATGGAGCTCGAGCACCATTTGGAGCCGCTGTATGCGGTGATCATCGGGATGGCGATGGAGGGGTTGGCGAGGAAGGCCCAGTGCCAGTAGGTTTTCATTTCTTGGGGGGATTTGGCGCCGGACCATTGGGTGGTTGTTGGGACCTTTTGGGGTTGGGGGGTTAGTTTGTGTGGTGGTGGTTGTGGAAGGGAGGGGGAAGGGGGTTTGGGTATGGGTATGGGTATGGGTATGGGTATGGGTATGGGTATAGGATTTGCGAAAGAATTAGGAGAGGGAAGAGAGGGGACAAGGAGAGAACAGCAGCAGTCACAAAAGAAAAGAAAAGAACTCACAATATCCACCAAACAAACCCCCCTAACCTTAACCCCCACTTCCCCAACCTCCTCTTTACTAACCGTAAGCCGATGCGCGACTCTCGCGCCTCGATCATGTCCAATGAGTACGACATGTGTCTCCTCTTTCTCCTTACCATTGGACTCTGCTGCTAACGCGCTCTTCAAGCCCCCGAGAACAGCTTTGCCGACCGATAGCTTGTCGTGGAACTTGAATGAATCGGGGAGGGGCGCGCTGGCGCCGTAGCCGGGGAGGTCGGGGACGTAGAGAGGGGCGGATGGGGGGAGGTGTGGGATGAGGTTTCGCCACCTGGGTTTGATGAATGTTAGGAGGTTGGGGTAGATGATGTTGTTTGGTTGGGGGTGGAGGGAAGGGTTTACTGGGAAGGGAAAGGAGAGAAACTTAAGGGTGAGGATGTAAATGGATTTTTTTGCCTTGGGAAGGGGGAGAGTGTAAGTAGATTGAAACGGGTAGGATGCGTACGAGTGCATCTGAAACTAATCGATCTTCTTGAAAGCAAGAAGAAAAGCAAAAGAGAAACTGGTCGAGAGAGAGATAAATCGAGAAGAATGGAAGCTTTGAGAAAATAGGTAAAACGCACATGTAGCTACTCTGGGGATACCCATGTAGCAGAACCAGCACGGGGTTCGAAGGGGATGAGGAAGAGAGGTTTCGCGTGTATGCGTTGATCCCTTCTCCTCCGCCTTTTTCTTCTCTTTTTGCTCCTCCCTCTGCGTGAGTGGGTTTGGAGAGGCCGAGCGAGGCAAACTTTTCGTCTTGTCGTGAGATGGCTGACATTTTCTCCCTTATGTCTTTTTTTTTCGTTTTATGCGTGGAGGTTTGTGCTTTTCTGTCGTAGATCTAGTCGCTGTACAATTCTAGACGGAGTTAGCGAAGACGTTCATAAACTGTATTCATTTGTCCCCTGCTTTTTCAATCGACTCATGAAAGTGCAAGTGCGAGATGATGATCTCCCCAAAACTAGGAACACAAGGAGTAATTATGTCTCACCTCTCAACGCAAAAAACTCACAATCTTCTCGATACTTCCTTCGATCCGTACCTTGCAGCTGGGCAGACACCGAGAATTGCTAAAAGAAACGCGGATACACCGGAAAGCCCTTCCAATTCTAAAAGCTGAACTGCACAGGAACAAAAAGTCTCGCGAAGATTGAAGACCCCGCACGTCTTTAAATACGAACGTCAATTCCAAGTTAAATCACACCAAACAATCAAAACGCGCACGCCCTATGGTAATACATTAGTTCATGCGTGGTTGTAAAGCTGATTACAAATATCACGACATGGCAATGCACGTCTCCACCACATGTAGACCAGGGGAGGGATGTACGTACTGGTCGTTTGAAGATACCTAGGGAAGGGCTACGCAATGGCGTAATGGTGCCCCGCGGCTACACCAACTAACGCTACATGTCGATTAGCCGAGCGAGGACAGGACGGATACGAGTAAGGAGATAGGCAGGATTGGAGAGGTGAAAAGTTTGTTTAGGGACTGTAACTCTTTTTATGGGTTGGCTCTGTATTTAGTTTACAATAGAAGTGCATGAAATCAATCTTTCGACTGCTTTACATCACCACGTTCCCGCTACCCCTCGTGAGTGACCGACGATCAATACCTACCTACATACTCACACCGCACGAGTACCGACAAGTCTATGTAGGCTTAATGCACGAATTTTCCCCTATATCTCGGTTGATCAGGATATCATGCCGTGGATACGTGTCTTGAACGTCTACGAGATTCTTAGAAAAAGCACATTCCATCTGTCGTTTCCAGCTTTTCTTGTTCATTACGCTAGTTTGTTTCCCGGCAAAGATTTCAAGTTCGATCCTGAGCGAATGTTAGATCCGATTTTGTGAGAGAGCATGGACTGACACGGAAAGAAAATAGAAGGCTCAGTTTGGGACCATCGTTGGTATAAAGTACTGAACCATGCTGCATTCTGTACTTTCTCACGGGATTTTACCTCGAAACTCTATCCCATCATCACCTGCCTACGAGAACCCAATAGTTAGTTCAATGAGCACGATGCGAAAACGGCTTAAACATAGAGCATAGCATCTGCTTGAAGAGAGCTTTGCGCTTTCTGTACAGGGACTGTTCAAGCTTTTTAGAATGATTTGGTGGAACTTCGTTTGATGGGTTGTTGTCTCACAAGTAGAGTTATACCACGGTTTACATGTATGGGCAAGTGTCGGTTGGAGCACTGAGTGATCTAGAGGCGGATCAGGTAACATATGAAACAAGCGGTCGTTATTGTTATGCTTTTATTCTTTGTTGGGAAGTTGATGCCGGAGACACAACATCCAACTCTACCTACACAGACTAGAAATATCCAAATATGTCCACGAAAGCTATGCTTTTATATAGAATCCACCAAGAGACAAACGCCTTCGCTATGCATACTGAAAAAAAGAAGTCATCAACTTCGCGCTACTGTTCCCTCGCCAGAATCATCTTCTCACGCTCGGCCTGGCGCCTCACTTGACCCTTCTTCGAGTGCCGGCGCTCGTTCTCCTCCTTCCTCTTGATCGACTTGAGCTCTTCGTTCTTGATCTCGCCCGCCTTCTTCACCACCTTAGGCACGTGCCGGTGGCGCGCGATGCGTCTGATTTCAGGCATGTGCTTGTATCGTTCCTTGAGCGCCTCGTCGTACTCGAGCTTCTGTCGGAGCGCAGCAGACTTGATGCCCTGCCTAGCGGAAGCCTTTGCACGCCATAATCGGACGTTGCCGTCATCGCTGCCGCTCAAGACATAGTTGTTGTCTGCGGACCACGCCACTGAAAATACCCTCTGCATCCGTTTGGTGTGGTAGATGTCCTCTGAATGGCCCTTTTGACGGTCCCATAGCCGCACAGATCGGTCGTACGAGCCTGATACCAGCTTTTCTCCCGTCGGACTGAACTCGACGCTCATGACGGCCGCGACGTGCCCCTTGTACACGTTCAATGCGCGCTTCATGTTGCGCATATCGAATCTGAAAAAGCGTTAGCAACGTAAAAGAACGTATGGTGGGATATAACTTACGCATAGATATTGTGGTCTTCGTTACCCACGGCAAAGTTGAAAGGTTCCATTGGGTTCCAGGTGATCGAGTTGGAGGCAAGGTGAAGCACGGTTCGATGAAGGGGTGAGTTCGTCCGCAGATCGTAGAGGATAATAGCGCGGTCTGTCGCAGTGGAGGCTATGATAGAGGTTTCGGACTGATTCCATGCTAAAGAGGTGATGGTGTCAATCGCCGAAGGCCACTGTAGAGTCTGTGTGGGAGCACCAGAAGTCCTCGAGATGTCGTATATAGAAACTTTATCAGAAGCCGCCGCGAAGGAAGGTAAATTCCGGTGATGCGCCAAGGATGTGAATGCGCCGCCATGCCATGTCGCTACAGGCGGGCTTTTGGATGGGGTGGTGTACGGCTCGAACATGTTGACTTTTTGGTCGCTTCCGCAGGTCAAAAGTTTCCTATCTCTTGTCCAACACATGTCCTTGACGATGTTCTGGTGCGCCTGGCTTTGCCATTTCTCCTGTCGGTTCGGCAGGTTCCACACTTTGACAATGCCGTCGCCGCTGCCGGATGCAAAATGCTCGAGACTCTGAGGGTCTTTGGCGAAACTGTATACACCATCAACGTGGCCAGGTGTGAAGTCGCCGAGGAAGGGCTGCGCAAACATGCGCTCGAGTTTGGTGGCATTGAGCGCTCTTGTATATTCGCGGGCTCGTTCGAATGGATGCTGGTTGGGATCGAGGTTGCGCGTGTGTTTAATAGCAACCGCTCCAGGGGTTTGCGCCGAGGCAGCGGACCTCGAAAGCGCCTTGATTTTCATGACTGAAATGCGAAGACGTGATTATACTGTAGACTCTTCGACTATTATTTCACGATGCCGCCCAGTAACTTTTTTTTCCTATGGGGCGGCAACAACCTTGCTCACCAGAACGACTTAGCGCGGGCGGGGCTCGGAGAAAGGTTTTAGCGACCGTAGCGCACACGAACAATTTGGGTCTGGCGAGCCATTAATCACACCTCACAACGAACCGACGACCCTCCATATCCACACCCGCCCGAAAGAACAGCGAAGATGAAGTTGTACGTACACCTCAGCACATTCCACGAGGGGAATATTTGAAGAAGTCCGGAGATTGGCGACTGTGCGGCTGGTTAGATGGCTGCGGCGGTGGGCATTTGATGAAAGAGCCAAGCGCTGCAAAACCGACGTCGTCAACAATCGCCGTATCTTCTTCAGGTCCCTCCAAATCAATGCAGTCCCCAGAGAAAAAGAAGAAATAGCTAACAATCCATTCCACAGCCTCAAGGTCGGACGCGTTGTCGTACGTTAACCCCCCGGCTCGAACCGCCTCGCTTGCACACACGAACATTGGAAAAACTCACACAATATCCAGATCATCACCCGGGGCCGCTATGCGGGCAAGAAGTGCGTGATCATTTCGCCCCTCGACAACGGCACCAAGTCGCACCCCTTCCCCCACGCCCTCGTCGCCGGCATCGAGCGCTACCCCTCCAAGGTCACCCGCCGCATGTCGAAAACCAAGCAGGCCAAGAAGAGCAAGGTCAAGCCCTTCATCAAGCAGGTCAACTGTACGTCAAAGCCCAGCCCAGCCCACAAAAGAAGCCCATTGCCCCATCCCGGGCGCGCATTCGGGAAAACGAAGAAGACCATAAAACAGAAATTGGATGATTGAGAGTAATACTGGCTAACCCAACCCGCACGCGAAACAGACACCCACCTGATGCCCACTCGCTACACCATCGAGCTCGAGACCCTCAAGGGCGTCGTCTCAAACGACACATTCAAGGAGGTTTCGCAGCGGGAAGACGCCAAGAAGCAGGTCAAGAAGGCCTTCGAGGAGCGATACCAGTCCGGCAAGAACAGGTGGTTCTTCACCCCGTTACAGTTCTAGAGTGGATCAGTGAAGGGGGAGAAGGAAGCGAGAGGACGATTCGAAAACGGTGTAACTAAAACTAGCTGGCACTGAGAAATGAAAGGGGGAGTCGGCGTTCGAACAAAACGTTTCCTTTTTTTATTTTGGTGTGGTTAACGTTAACGGACGGCTGGCTGGCTGGTGGGCATGTGAGGGGGGGCTGTAGTTTTTATCAACAAAGGGGAAACTACAAAAAATGCACCCAGGATCAACCTTTGCTCATGTTTTCTCTCCTCCTCCACAGCATCCAAAATGCCCCCCCCCCCCATCATGACGAACGATATCTATGTATCGAATGAATGGTTATTTTCCTTTCCGACAAGCATGTATCCCTTTCGAACAAAAAGAACATCACAATCTTCTTCCGAGTCAAATATCCACCCCCCAGAACGAAGCATCACGGTCATATCTCATGCATTGGTACATGTATGTACATGTATGTTCTATCGACACCCCAAAGTGACGGACACCTCCCCCCGCCTTTGTCCCCCCGTTGAAACCAATCGTCATCAAGGGGGTATATAATCGGTTCTTTTCATACGAAAACATCATGCTCTCATACAAAAAAAAACTCCATGTTTAACATTAGTCAACTCCCTTGTAGAACAGGGGGGGGGGTGTCCGTAACTTCTGTGGGTGTCGATAGGAATGACTAGCAACAAAGAAAAGAAAAAGCCTTGCCATGAAATTATTTTCAGTCTATGCCGAGTACGTAACCATCGAAAAGAAATCCCCCTTTAGTTGTAACACAATTGAACAAACAATCGAAACCGCCATGGAAATATCCCTGTACATCCACAGCACGCGTTGAGCCACGTGCCCCCTGAAAACAAAACAAACAGGTATCTAGAATAACGGAAAAAAGAGTAAACGAACAGTAAACACCCCCCTCGCCCTCACCACACCCCCTCTACTCCCCTCATCAAGCGCGCAATATCTCTCAATTCACCTTCTTATTAACCTCCTGCTTCCCCTGCCTCAGTAACGAAAGAGCAAAATGGAACCCATCAACGCCAAGCTTCAACTCAGTGCTAATAAGCGCCTTGACATTCTTCACAATTCCATCCTCGCCCTTGGTATTCTTATACTCCTCCTTCCACGTGTCAAGCACATACTCCTTGCCCTGACCCACGAGCTGCAGCGGCGCGTGCACGTAGCCGACGACCGTCTCCTTGAGCTTGCTCGTGTCCTCCTTGACAATGGGGAAGCGCGAGTCGACCTTGCTGAGCCCCGTGTCGCCGAGCTCGTCGGCCCGCGTCAGGTACGGCGACACGTACGAGTAGGGTGTTTGTAGGTAAGGGTGGAGGGGCGCGACGAAGCGGACGTAGGTTTGGTGAGCCAGGGAGAGAGATTTTTGTCCGTAGGGGTGCGATTTGTAGGCGCTGTAGGTGTCGTTCAAGACGGGGTAGGTGGAGAGGTGCTGCGGGGGTTGTTAGTTTGGGGTGGTGATGGAGGGAAAGGTTGGTAGGGGGGTTTGAGGTTCAATTGGAACGAGGGAAGTAGGGAAAAATGGACTTACAGACAAGACCTTGGAGTGCGGCTTCTCGCCGTTGGTCATGGGGGTCTCGTCATGGGACTCGCCGTTGACGTGCTCTACGTGAGGCATCTTGTGCAAAAGTGCGTGGGGGTCGATTCAAAAAATGTGACTGTGGGTTTAGAATGGTAACTGACGGGTTGCTGGGGGGTTGGATGGAGTTAGAAGGTTGGCGCGAATGGGTAGCGGAGCGGAGCTGAAGGTGGAAGTGGGATATACAGTATACGATGCGGAGGGAGAGAAGAGGGAGCTGGAGAATATTTATGGATGGATGGTGTTGGGAAATGACGAACAGGGCTGCTGAAAACGGCGGCGGCGGCGGCGGCCTTGGGCCCAGGATGGCGCCAGAAACATGTTCAGATGGGACGGACGTGGGAAGTGGGAGGGGCGAGCGGACTGGTGGTGTGAAGTGTGTGACATGTGAAAGTGAGGTGGTGCGTGCGAGTGGGTAGTGAGTGGGACTTATCGATAACCATCAGATACATAACATTGATGCATGTACATGTATATGTATGTACAGGTACATATGCATGCCTTGTCTGTACTGGATAATGTATCGTACGCACCTTTTTCTTCGGACTTCCTCTGTATCCTTTGGCTTCTGGAGGAGGGGGAGAAAGTAAGAAAAGTGGGAATGCAAATGACAGAGGGGAGCCAGAGCGACGGCGAGCCCAGTTATACGCAGCTCTGGCATGCTAATTTGGCCATGTAGGTAAGAAAAGGTTGTTGAATTGGGTCCTCTGATTGACGCATGGGAAACAGCAAATGCAATGCAAATGCAAGCCCGCATTCATCCATCCATGCCCTGCATCCATCTACCTATCGTGCACTCCACCTTCATTCATCCGGTCTGCCAGTCTCCTGTCAGTCACTCCATTCAAGCATTCGTTCATCCATTCCAGTCTTCATTCCACTGATGCTGAGCCTTGTGCTGCGTCTGACATGTGAAAGGCGCACGGGCCAGCTATCCTCTCAAGTGCTGTCAAACGTCACGGCTCCGAGGAATGGCACAGACAAGGTCCAAGATAAGGGCTAGACCAATACCACACTATCCTCGTCGCATCACCAACTTCTACACGTCCTGTGGATATCGCATGTACGCCGCGCGCGCTTGTTTTGTATTCCTCTCCCTAAATCCAATCCGCACCCCCCGGCCACCTCTCTAGCTAGATATTGAGGCATATGAACCGAAGCCCATCCAGCTTCCCGTGCGGTTCCTTTGAACGGTACCCCAGGGCGATGGCATTGGAATGGTAATGTTGTCAAGACCATAACGTCAAGTTGGCATCCCCGATCTGTCTCCAACAACGGAACAGCATGGCATTATTGCTGGAGCAGCATGGTTGGGTTGGGTTGGACCGGGACGCGAGCCCAACCATTCATCTCAACGAAATAGATGGCGCAACTGATATATTTGGATTCAAAAAGAGGGGTTGTTGCATGGCGTATTCTCCCTCAACGGTGAGTCTGGATGGAAAAAGATTGGACCCCGCCCATCCCGTTGCCTTATCGAAAGCAAGACCAGTCGTACAACGGTAACTTAGTCCCCATTGCAGAGAAGCGAGTAATGATGATAACCGGCAGGCTGTTGCACTGTGGTCGGTAATGCAGGGCAGGGTAGGGCAGGGCAGGGGGCAGCAGATGGCGTCAAGGCAGCGTGTTGAGAATCACAGGAAAAAACGGGCGAGCATCATCATCATCATCATGTGAAGAGAGATCACTTCGCTCGCGTAGCTAGGCGAGATCCGCTTAGTCACCACTCCCCCCCCGTGCCAATGGCATCCTCTCCGTCGCACGCTGCTCCGTTCTCGAGTGTTTTCAAGTGAATGCATCCATCAGATGTTGCCGACAATCAAAAGCACACCTCGGTATGGCAACTCCGTCGCCCCACAATTGCCCGCCGCCTGCATTGATCGCATTGGAAAATACACAACCAAACAGGAGCGGCGTGGCCTCTGCACCTTGTCAGTGTCAGTGGAGTGAACGCAGCCCTTCAAACTGTCCCTATCCTGACCGATACTTTCACGTGCTTATGCAGCCGCCAGCATGGCAGGGCAGACACCTGTTGTGGCTGATGGAATGATCCACCCGTCCGTCAATCCTACGCCAATGCCATGCCTCTCGCTTTGCATGCGAAAGCTCAACAAGACCGGGATGAGGCTGCCGTCCGACCGGGGGCGAACGCCTTTGTTGAAGAGGTTAGTTGGACGACACTGACCTGCGTGCCTCTTTTTGATCTTCCAGCGAGCCCGCAGGCAGCAATATCTTGAACGTACACGCGCACATACATACACATGTAGGCAACCATTGAGGCCCTCCGCCAAGCTGCTGCTCTTTCTCCACCTAGCTCCGCTTTCTCCTCCACATATCATGTCCGTCTTATCAGCCAACATGGCTCACCGCTGGCACAATTGCACATGCTGCCGCAGAGAGAACACGCACACGGAAAGCACGCAGCAACACCAAACCGAGGATCTCAAAGGAGTCCAGACACTTCTCGATTCAGCTCCATCATTGGTCAATTGGGTTAGGTGCAACATGTGCGTGGGGGTTCACGTTCTTTCGACTAGTTTTATCAATAGACCCATGGATGGCTTCGTCGTCGTGGTAGACTAGATACCTACCTGTGTAATTGTTTGGTAAGCAGTGAATGGGTGAACTCACTTGTCTGTCTACCGTAGGTCAATCGATGCCCCCCGAGCCGTGGATTGTTTTTCGAGTGGCCTTTCTGCTCGCAACTCCACACACACACGCATGCACCTGTATACACCCTTACAACATTCACTTCGCTGTGTGTACGTCTCTTCTTCGTCAGGGTGAAGACTCTTCATGTGATTCCCCCTTCTCCCCTTTGTTGCTGCTGCTACGGATTATGATCCATCGTTTTTTGGCGGAGGGTAAATTAAACCTTGTACATCACGACAAATACGAAAAATAAATTATCAGACAATCATCTCGCAGAGTACTGTACTCCTCGCGATATCCAACGCAGGGAAAAACTCGCAATCACGAACAACTCTATATATGTACCATACACACGTATCTTGCCATTTATTAAAAAATGAAAATAAAGAAAATGGTTCATAGAAGTCACAATGTTACATCATTGTAGTAAGTACCTATGCAGTGAGACCAACCGTTGGTCCTCCTCCTCCTCCTCCGTTGACCGCCCGAATCGCCCAGCCTATGTTAGAAAAAAATCAAATTAAAGTGTTTTTTTTTTCTTTCCCTCCTTCGTAAAAAATGATTGAAGAAAAAATAAGGCACATATTTCAATCCTATACATTACAACACTTAACCCCCCTTCCTTCCTTCCACCCCCTTCCCTTCCTTTTCTCTTCCCCGTAAAATCCTAGAAACAGAACCTACACACACACCTATACATCTACACCTATCCCCCCCTTTCTTATACTTCAACCCCAAAAAAGAAAAAAAAGAGAGAGACAGAAAAGTATACAAGTATAAGGAAGTCCTAGTATAGTTAGGGTTAGGAGGTAAGGAAGGATGAGTATGTAATAGTTTGTATTTTCTGATATTTATAGGGTCTTTTTTTAGAGAGGGTGTGTGTGTCTAGGAGTGAGTAGGAAGGAGAGAGAAGTCGTAGTCGGGAAAGAAAAAACTCTTCTCTTTTTCTTGTCTTAAGAGTATTTTGGATGTGGAACATTGAAAAATGTAATTAATTGATTGGGGGGTCTCACCTTTGCGGTTCGCGATTTTGTTTGCTGCGTATAGACTGAACAACAAGTACTTGTTAGTAGGACAATTACTAACTTACATAACGTACATACATACACTTGCATGTTTGGGTACCGTACTATAAAAGGATTGAATTATTGACTGAGAAGATAACGGGAAGAAGGGGGTATCTCAAGAGTTTCAGCGTCGTAAATTCAAAACAAACAAGAAAACGGGGAGAAAACAGTGGGTATTACTTCCTTTCTCTTCCTCTCTCCATGAAGGGGGAACTGTCAAACCAGATACACCTTCTCCACCAACTCGTCCCCCTTTTGAAAAAACTCGCCATCCATAGCCCCATACACAAAGCAATCCCCAACCAACCGGAAATTCGCCCCCGACTTCCTCGACCTCCTCTCGTTGTTTTTGAACTTGGTAGAGCCGTCGATGAGGGTCTGCCACTGCGAACTCTGCCACAGCGAGGAAGAGGAACCACGAGAAGATTCCCGATTGGCAGCGAGGCGCAGGACAAACGGCACGCGGCTGTTCTTAACCGTGTACACGACGTCGCCGGGTTCCGTCGTCTTGGGTCCGATGCCCATGAACCCCTGCCTCGTGATGAAGAAGCGCCGCGACGCGGTCGCGGTTTTGAGCGAGTAGTTGATGGACGCGATGCCCTCTGCGAGATCCTGCTCGGAGAAGGCGGCGCGCCGGTCGATGGTGTCGCGCGAGATGCAGCGCGACCACATGTACCAGGAGCGGAACGAACTCTCGTCTTCTGGCGTGGCGCGGCGGTGCTTGAGGGTGGAGTCCGTGGCGACGTGGACCTGGTCGCCGATGAGGGTGCGCCAGAAGGCGTCTTGGTAGGTCCCTTGCGTGAGGGGGTAGCGGGCGCTTCTGCGTTTGCGTTCCTGCGCCCGGCACATCCAGTTCCACTCGCGGATCACGGCGTGCGTGTCGCTGATTTGCGTGTGGCGACTTACGTTGCCCACGGCGATGATGGAGTCGACGTAGACGCCTTCCATTTCTAGGATTGATTCTTTTCGGTGGAGGCGCACGGGGCCGCGTCGACTGCCGCTCGCGTTGTAGATGCCGAGTGAAGCGACTCTGTTGATTTCTTGGGGCAGGCAGGGAAGTGACCAGTCCATCACCCAAGAAGGTAAACCGGTTATCCTTTTTCGGTTGAGCGTGGCTTCAAGATCACCGGCAAGTACTGTTAGTGATTGGTGTCGATGAACGTTGTTGACGGTTGTCCGGAGAAACACCGTGGCCGTGTCGATGTTATAATTTGGCTCCATGGGCGGACGCCGTTGCCAATCCGTCGTCAATCCTATCAATGCGTAGACCTTGTCACGTTTGTCACTTGCTTCCAGCGGTCGGAATTTCCAGAGCAATGAAAGTAAAGTAGATCCCGTTGCCGAATTTTGATGATCGTTGCGAGTTCCAGCAATTTGAAGGACTGCGTTACTGAACTGGTTTAATACATCGTGACCTTGAAAAGTTCCCGAAAGATCTAGGCAGAGCGAATGGTGGTCCCGCGCCCAGCGAGCTGCAGCGGTAGCCAGCATTGACCATGGAGCCGAGAGCATGCCGAAATGCACGGTGGCTTTGCATGCCAATACTGTCTCCTGAATCACCCATATTCGTTGCCACTGTGAATACATTGTCAGCTTCGATAAGGTAAGTGATTTTTGGAATTTTCTGAACACAATAATCCCAAATGGTGACTTGATTGTGCATCAGAAGATAGCGGGAATACTCACCCAAGGTGATCTCATCAACCGTCTTAATCCATCCAAAATTCCATCAGCCTTCGACTCAAGTCCTAAGAAAGGGGAACCAATCTTCCCCCGGATTTCGAATCGTTTGAACAAAGGCGCACTGGTACCGTCCGCGATACTCTGTATGAGGCAGAAAGCCCCAAAGACATCATCTCGCGCACCCAACTCTTTTCCTGAGCCCTGCCAAGTATCTCCCAATGAGTAGAGATATTCTTGAAGAAGTTTTCTGTCTCGCTTGTTCCCTTGCCAAGCTATTCGAGGCGGGCCACCTTTCGATATGGATGCGAGGTTCTCTTTGGAGAGGCAATGGCGGAAGCGATCGAACATGTCATCATCTATAGCTGGTTCGCCAAGCCATATCGCGGTTTCGGAGCTATTCTTGTATATTTCGCCCATAAGACCGACCTGATGAGTCCGCTCTGCCATATCAGCTTGGTTGATACACAGAGCATCTGCCCAGACAATGATTGGGAGGTCAGGCCGTCTCAGCCGGCGGAGAATGTCGAAAAGATTCTCAGAAACAGAATACTGAGTTTCATTGCATTGGATGAGAACCTGTCTAGTCGTATCGATGCTTCCCCATGTGTAGGAAATAGTTGTGTATCCATTGCGTGCAGCTTCTTCAATGGTGCTCTCAATTAGAGTAGCATTGATGGGGTCATGAAACGGGCCAGGGTGTAGGTTCAAAAGTCGAATGGTTCGCCCCCGTGACTTCAACGGCGTATAGATGTTGCTGATTGCCATCCCTCCTGCTACGACATGACGAAATAAAAGTTGGAAATCGAAACTGTGCAACGTGTAAATGAGACGGAAGGGTGGTGGATCACATGTATTTATCGGCCCCCACCTACGGCTCAGCCACACTAGTCATGCAGGCGTGGCGGTGTCCCTAATATTAGCTAGGCGAAGAGATGGCCCTACTTGTCCAAATTTGTTAGCAAAATGGAGATTTTTTACTCAGGTTATAGATAAAAATTGAGAAATGAAAGATAGAGTTCTTTCTAATAAATTATAATAAATCCCTTAGACGTCAAATCGGCATTTGTCATCCCACAAAGTTGATTAGACGGCTGAGTTCACTGAGATAAGCCTAATACGAGACATCGACCGACGATGGCTTGGGAAAAGCAAGGAAAATTCAGAAGCGTTCGAAAAATTGGCATGAAGTGCCAACTGCTTATTATTGTCTGCCGCTGAGATTAATCTTAGTGATTATCTCATTTCATCTAAGTGGGCGGACAAAGTTGCTATCGTCTAGGACCTGCCGTGCGTCATCCACCGTAGTAGAGCTTGGGCTATGGAACGAGTTCTGCGAAAGATGCACGAGTCCTTCCCGAGGCGGTGTGAACTGTCGAAGACGAACGCCACTTTCAGCAAAAATCTCCGCCGTCTTTGTATCTACCAAATAGCCCTGATTGTAAACAACTTCACTGATGCCGACCTGGGTGATTTTGACACTGCAAGTAAGGCAGGGACAGGTGTTGCAGTACAATGTGGCATTCTCGCCGATACGGTCACGCCCGGCCTCCAGAAGAGCATTCTCCTCGGCATGGAGGCATAGGCAGGCGGACAGATCAGCACCACCCTTTGCAGCGCTGTTGCAGCGCGAGCATCCCCCTTCATTGCAGTTGGTCATACCCCTAGGTGTGCCGTTGTAGCCAGTGCTGATGACCCTCTTCTCCCGTACTACAACGCAGCCAACGCGCCTCTTCATGCAGTTGCTTCTATGTGCAGCGAGGTCTGCGAGCTGCATAAAGTACTGGTCCCAGCTGGGGCGAAGACGCGCCTCGTTTGGAAGATCGAGGGCATTCAGGGCGGAGTACAGGGGCGGAAGCAGTGTCGTCGAATTGAGTAGTTTCAACTGGGCTCGTTCAAATAGGACTTGAAGGCCGGTATCGGGGGCGAAGAGGTGGTCATCGTTCCTCAGAACAAACTCTTCGAGGGTAGGGGGGGTGAGGTGGTTGGTAGCGCATCGGTCTTTGAAGCGTTGCCATCGGGTGCTTACGGGGGCATCGACGCTCACGAGCAAGAAAAAGGGGCGGCGTAGTAAGCCATCGACGACCTTGTCATCCCAGATGTCGGTGGTTACAAACCTCTCCCTCCAGCGCAGGGTCACGAAGTCGAGTAGTGTATCTACGTTTGCAAAAGTATAGCGATCATCGGTGGGAGTGGGATGGAGGGATGAGACGTGAGCATTGGAGGCAGACTTTTCGACGGCGGGGGTGGCAGTAGGACGGTTGAGGTGGATTCTCTTGAACCCATGCTCTTCGACTAGATAGGATGCAATGGTGTTCTTGCCCGCGCAGATGCCTGAGAAGATCAATTATTATCGAAGGTGAGGATAGGGGGGAGATGGTGTAGTTTGCCTCCGCAGAGCCCGATAAACATGATTCCCGTGGTTTTGTATGAAGCAAGCGTGTATGCTGTGATGTGGTATCTGAGTTGAGAGTAATTAGTGAAAGAAACGCGTCCAAGTAAAATGTCGCGTCGATTCGGATGGGACCGTCTTGGCAGGGATGCCCCGCCATCATTCGTCAGAGCGGGGTATCGCATAGTATACAAGGTTACCTCAGCTACATTGTTGGTATGTATGTACATGTAATGTGACCTCCTCTCTCAAGCTACACCTGAGACATTCACACGCGTGCCTACCACCCCCGTGACCTTGGATTTGCAACTATCCAGCCCTCGATGATTAATTCTCTACTTGAGCACTTGCTTATGACTCCCTCATCGCACGCGCCCGCTACGTTTGCCATTCATTGTTGCCTTGCTTTCTCCTAGGTACCTTCGCCATATACATACCCGCCGACGCCCTCCCTACTGCATACTAGCTGAAGCTTGTTTCCCTATATATTCTTCCTCCTCCAATATGACTACGCCATCATCAACAGCTAGTTCTACTACGACGCCCCTTCGATACGCGCCCTGGCAAAGCGACGTCGACGTTCAGTTCTATGCTGCTCTAGCACACATCAAGATCAACCATGACCGTCTCGACGACTCAGCCCGCAAGGTCTTAGGCCTGTACGAAGTGCGCCCCAACGACCACACCTCTCGCTCCATGCGCATTCAGATTCACCCTAATGCCTTGACATCAGACGAGTCTGTAGAATGCCCGTTCCATCATCTCTCGCCATATGGCTGACCCAAGCGCTCTAGCACCCCACCCAACTTTTGTCGCGCAGAGGGAATCATCAAAAACTGCAATACTATTGAAGACTTTAAAAACCTCGACCGATCAGCAACCCTCGAAAGGTGCGGCCAAACGGTACATTTCCTCTTCCTCCGCCACCCATATCCGTTCCGTTAGTCTAACATGGCGTAGATCTGGGAAGCTATCCACGATGGATCCATCTACGAGTGCCCATCCCTCCTCTCCGCCTTCACACTCATCACCTTCGCGAACCTCAAAAAGTACAAGTTCACGTATCACTTCGCCTTCCCCGCGATCCAATCAGAACCCGCATGGAGACAATCAGGCGGCATCGGCCGGCTAAATTCCCAGGAGACAACACAGCTCGTTGATGCCGTGCAGACATGGAAATACAGCTCCGACACCCGCCAGCGAGGCTTTTTTCTGGCCAAACGAGTGCGTGGAGGGGACACGGATAGTGAAGAACTGCCCGACATACCCACCACACATGGCCATGAGATTGGCTACAGATGGGTCATTGGGAGGCTGGATGCTTATGAAAAGGGTTTCTTCGATGGCGTGGATAAGGAAGACCGCTTTGTATCGTTTGCCGACCCTTCCACATACGAAGAGAATCCTGGCTGGCCACTGCGGAATTTGCTGGTGTTGATACGGCAGCGTTGGCGTTTGAACGATGTACAAATTCTTTGTTATCGTGACACCCATGTCCAGCGAGATAATGCCCACTCCTTAATCCTCCAGCTCCAATCCGATCCGCCTCCTGAAGCAGCAGCCTCGTCAGCTACAGAAGATGGAGCAAGTCCGAAAGCACCAAAGATGCCCAAGGTCACTGGCTGGGAGCGTAATGATGCTGGGAAACTCTCGTCTCGCAACGTTGACCTTTCGGAGTACATGGACGAACGCAAGCTTGCCGACCAAGCCGTGGACCTCAACTTGAAACTTATCAAATGGCGGATAGCGCCCAACATAGATTTGGACGTGATCAAGAATTGCAAGTGCTTACTGCTCGGCGCCGGTACTCTGGGATCCTACGTCTCCCGAACGTTGATGGGATGGGGCGTGAGGAAAATCACCTTCATCGACAACGCGAATGTCAGCTTTTCGAACCCGGTACGACAGCCCCTATTCGATTTCAAGGACTGCTTGCACGGAGGCGCCAAAAAAGCCGAACGCGCGGCGGCCGCACTGGAGGAGATTTATCCCGGTGTTGACTCTGCTGGGCATGTAATGGAAGTCCCCATGTTGGGGCACCCCATCACCGACGAAGAGAAGACGAAGAACCACTTTGAGAAGCTCAAGAAGCTTATAGATGAGCATGACGCAATCTTCCTTCTCATGGACACGCGCGAAAGTAGATGGCTGCCCACCGTCATGGGAAAATCATCGGGCAAAATAGTTCTCAACGCGGCACTGGGCTTCGACACATACGTCGTGATGAGGCACGGCCTCAAAATCAACTCAACCAACGGCGAAGAAGAAGTAGGGTGCTATTTCTGCAACGATGTAGTTGCACCTGCAGATGTAAACAGCTCCCCCGCCCATACACCACAGAACACAGACTAACCAACAAACAGTCCCTCAGCAACGCAACTCTAGACCAACAATGCACCGTGACCCGGCCCGGTGTTGCACCCTTAGCCTCCAGCCTCCTCGTGGAACTGCTCGTCAGCATCCTCCAACACCCCTCCAAAGCCCGCGCCCCCGTCGACGCAGCCAACAATCCCATCGTCACCACCACCTCCCTCTCCTCCTCACACCCCTCCCTCCCAGCGCCCTTCGTGCACCCCCTCGGCAGTGTCCCGCACACCATCCGCGGCTACCTCAACAACTTCTCCAACCTCCAGGTCAAGGGCCAGCCGTACGATTGCTGCTCGGCGTGCAGCGATAGGGTCATCAAGGCGTATGAGGAGGACCAGTGGGGGTTTGTGAAGCGCGCGCTCAACGAGAAGGGCTGGGTCGAGGAGATGTCTGGGCTGGCGGAGGTGCAGAGGAAGGCCGAGGAAATGGCTGAGGATGTCGAGTGGGATGACGAGGATGGAGAGGTGGATGAGGGCGAGGGCGAATTGATCTAGGTACATCCACTATATAGTCGTCGTCATTTTTCTTCCTGTCATCCGGCACGTTGAGTTGTGGATGAAGATATTTTAGGTGTTTTTTTTGTCTTGTTCATTTTCCTTTTTTTCTCTTTTTCGACTGTCGATCTTGCGACGCATATCCTCAAGACTTTATTCAACTATTCAATCAATCAATCAATCAATCAATCAATCAATCAATCAATCAATCAATCAATCAATCAATCAATCAATCAATCAAT
>JAMAHW010000032.1:0-272552 GCA_023627715.1 Periconia sp. R9002 | reverse complement strand
ATCAATCAATCAATCAATCAATCAATCAATCAATCAATCAATCAATCAATCAATCAATCAATCAATCAATCAATCAATACATGCTCAATTTATTCGTTTGGTTACGTAGCTTACCTTCATTTCCTACTCTCGACACTGCTGTGTCTTGACCAACCCCTCTTCCTCGTGATAACGTATCCTGGGTGTAGGGAGGTATTCCATCAACTAATCGATACAGTCACAGTCACGCATATGTAGATCTTTAACTACCTATATAACCGCCTCACTGCATTCCTTACACGCCATTCCCTTTTACGCATACTCCATCTCGTCTTCTCCCTCTCCCCTAGACTGGCAAATGGATATAGGTTAGGTAGGGGTAGAGTTATGTAATATATAGGTAGGAGGTTAGGTAAAAGTAAGAGTTTGATACCATATAGGTCTACCTCTACTTCACCTCTGCGTATGTTTGTAATGCTAGTAATAGGTAGAGATTAGATTATATAGAGTAGGTTACTATATGTCTAAATAATTATATCAAAGCGTTTTCTTCTTCGTAATCAATTAGTGTAATCAGTCACGGTATCAACACTGGTTTGGATCTCAGGTAACGTAAAGATATAGTTAGAATAGTTGCCTATATTGTTTTTATATCCTAATATTAAGTATAGCATGAACTACATTTTAAAAGAAATAAATTTAATTTCATTCATGATAGTATATTAGGTAAGAACTACGAATTTGCTTTCCGGTCTGCACTTAGCCCAATCCTGAAGGCGAATACCAGTGAGTGAAACTTGAATCCGCCGATAAATACAAGGAAATGAACTCTGAGAATCAACCTTGTCTGATGCGTTGCAAGCGAAAGCCTCGACCATCATGACTCGGACCCGGACATTATAGAAAGGTCCTACAGACTCGGATGGGTAGACACCGACAGTTATAGCAAAGAACTCCATGCTATTACTTTGGCGGGTCTTTTCTGATTCTCGCCATCCCAATGCCAAATCTATGGCACCGACTATAGCACCTCCTGGGCGTACCCGCAGAAAAAATCTTCCAGCTTCTCCCGATGCCCCTACTAGGCTGTGGTAATTTTGGTCAACACTTAGAGTCGCACAGCTAGCCCATATCAATAGATGTTGTGGGATCTCGCAATCCTCTAGAGGAGGGTTCTGCTGGATTTGCTTGCTAAAAACTTCAAACGAAAGCTTCGTGGCTGGTGGGTGACGAAATACACTTTGAAGGGCATCCAGAAGCGCCCCAGAGCTACGATCGTTAGCTTCATCGACTCTCATGCTCCTTTTTTTGTCCCCCAACTGCTGATAGATAGAGTCAATAGCAAGCTGCTCGATTTCGTGAATCTCTTGTTTCTTTGATCCGACAATCCAGCAGTAGAGAGCCGACTGATTTGTAACATCATCATCTGCACCATCCCCATAGATGTCGTGAGGTGGCCCGTCCGCGCAGGATTTACCAAAATCCTTCTCGTGTAACCAACCCGCCCATGACCAGCTGGGAAATCCAGAGCGTCGCCTGCCGGGAGATGGCCGTTCAGATTTCCACAGTAAGGCGGCCGCAAATCGTTTTGACGGTAAACCCCAGAGATGCTCCCCGATTTCGTTTTTTAATCTGACCAAGATGCCTGTTATGGCGTTAAGGATATCTGCCGAAATGGTCAAGTTTTGCTGTCTTCGCAGATACTCTCCAAGGATGTGCTTGAAAGTGCTTGAGTAGATGTGCCCGTCCACCGATTTTCGTCTGTAGAACGCTGGAAGAGGGAGATCCCATTCTTGGTCTTCATGTTCGAAATGGTTTCTTTGGAAACCGAGACCGAAATCTTCAGTCCACAACGAATACTCGCATCGAAGAAATGTGTATGCGCCAGTGAAAAAAAGGACTCTGCGAGAAAGGATTTGCTCTTGTAGTGTCCAGCCTCGGGAAGCCCAGATCGATTTGGCTATATTATCCCCAGCAATCTGGGGACTTCTGCTTCCCATGAAGCTGCCTAGTCCCGGGAGGTTGACAACAAGTAACTGCGTTTGTGGTAGTCTCCCAAACTTTCCGTATGGAGGCAGTCCAGAATTTGCATCATCGCCTGCTGCTGCAATAATTGTGAGATATGACCGACTGTATATCTCAGCCATGGAACGAATTTGGTGATGCCGGTCATGATCGTCATTTTGGACGATGCACAAGCTGTCAACCCAGAGGTAACGGCATCCAATATCCCTGCACAAACTCATAGCATCAAGAATCGTTTGTGGAAGCCGCTCAATCTTTTTTATTCCATCATCACATTCCAACTCTTTTTCTGACTCTTTCGTGAGAAAGAACTGGTTGATAGATCCCCAGACATAACTCAAAGCACAATACTTGACAAAAGCCGGAGGTTTATAGATGCGTCTCCTTTCTACGTCAATAACGCGGAAGTTTTCGGGAAGCTTTTCGTGAGATGTTGAGTTGCAGTCATTCGGAAGACACCCATGTTTATTACATTTCTCCAGCCAATCCACCAGCTCAGTGGGTGCATATCGTTCAGAGGTATGGTAGAAGCGGTCTAGCTTTGACTTGGTGCTGTATTCACACCGCTGGATACTGTATTCAAGTTTTTTGTTTTCAACGTAGAGGTGAAGCTCATGGCCGCTATGAACGCCCCGGATGTCGCCTAACAGATGTGAATCTACGATTTCGTTTTGGTCAAGACAATGCTGCACCAGGGCGCAAAAATTACAGGTCATGGATCGACTATAATTTAGATCGATGTCTGCGGAGAATGGCTGACGCCCCGGGTCCCGATGACCTTTCGCAAAGGAATCAAAGTCGATTTTGCTGCACATGGCACATATAGAGTCTTTTGAAGTCGATTCAAGAAGCGGAGATTCAGAGAGGCGGGTTGAGAGAAGCGCAGGCTCCCTTATATGTCGAAGGCCTTGAATCAATGATGCATACATCTTGCAACCCAGCGCGCTTCCCATAGTATAGTTTGGACACACCGAATTGCCACATACGAATAATAGCTGCTTTTAGCAATCTATCAATAGTTAGTAGTAGTAGTCAGAAGGTAGATAGTTTTAAGAACTATAGCACTAAATAACTTGATACTAACCCTATTATGTTAGCTTATTACGGCTGTAACGATTTATGGTTTAACAAAGTTTTTTTTTTTCGCTGTATTAATGCCGTATGTAATTCCGTTACTATGCGATAATACTAATTAAATCTTTCATGGCCACTTGAAGGTAGTATGGTGCGGTGTGAAGTCAGAAGATGCGAACCGGTCAAAACGGGCGAATCTTTAACATTCTTTATGTGGAATGTTGTCCCTCAAAATCGAAGCACAGCCCCCGGCCGATATCCTCAGGGTGTCCAGTCCAACAGGAGTATTGGTGGGGAAGGGTCGAAAGAATTGCCTAAGATAAAGCCATATGCGCATGAGCCAGAACCACAGGCGGATCAAGTTCTGGCCAGATTTCTGACATTATCTGGCACTTTTCGTTCTATGCACGAACATTTTGGTGGTGGCTGTGCATGTGCCGGTCAATGACAGTTGATCACGTACCAATTGACCGGTGAGCAACCTCGCGCAAACCACGAAGTTTAAAAATGGAAGAATTCTTCTGATTCAGCACTCCCTTGCCGTAATTCTGTGATACATAATGAATTCAAGGGCAAAACTGATTGCAGTCATTGGGTAAATCTCTCCTTAGTAGCATTGGCAGATTTGATGGTGATGGTACTGACTTGTATGACAGGGCTGGGGTGACGGGTCTTCAAACCTCCATATCACTTCGTCGCGCTGGGTATCGGGTAGTTGTATTAGCGAGGCATTTTCCTGGGGATCGCGCAATTGAATATACTTCTCCATGGTAAGTGCTACACTTTCTGATGCCACAATCTAATTCGCAACCGCGTATTATCAATATCAAGCAGCCATTAATCTCTCACACAGGGCTGGTGCACATTGGCGCTCTCATGCCAGCGGATCGGATCCGGAGCAACAGCAATGGGACACGGAAACATACGAGCACATGCGAGATATCATTGAGAAGGAAGTCACCGATCCTACACAGTGTGCACTCTCCGGGCTAGCACTGCGCAAGTCTCAATATTTCAGGTACATTTTGGAGTTGCCACCCAAGCAATAGGATGACTGACTCTTCATATGATACAGTGCGTCAAATGAAGGCCCTTGGTACTCCACGACTGTGATGGACTACAAAGAAATACCAAAGAATGAAATGCAATCCGGATTCAAACATGGTCACACCTACACTTCCATTATGATCAACGCGCCAATGTATCTCGAGTATCTTTTGAGAACGGCTCGTCAGCTCGGTGTACAGGATATTCATACGGAGCTACCATGCTCTTCAAATCTTGCCGAGAGCCTAACAGTAGCGACGAAGACTGTTGCAGCGCACTTTGACGAGAAAGAAGCGTGCCAAATATCGGCATTTGTCAATGCAACTGGAATTTCTGCTCTAAAATTTGTTCCAGATTTAGGCGTCTATCCCGTGAAAGGTCAGACAGTCACCGTTGCCGGAGAGGCGAAGCAAATCACAACCATCGAAGCAAACTCGTCTCATGATGGCACCGGAACACCCATCATCTACGTGCTTCCAAGACAGCATTCGAACACTACTATTCTTGGTGGAACTAAAGAAGTTGGTAACTGGAGTGAGGAGCCGGATCCGAAGATAACAGAAGAAATTCTTCGCCGCGCCAAGGAGTGGGCTCCAGAACTGTTGAATGAAGCAGGGAACTTCGAAGTTATCAGTGTTCAAGTCGGTCTAAGACCCGCAAGGCAGGGTGGCGTCAGGTTAGAAATGGAGAAAGTCGGTGATTTCGTGGTCTGCCACGCCTACGGGCATGCGGGCGCTGGATATCAGAACTCAGTTGGTTCCGCAAACAAGGTCGTCAGACTGCTACAGGAGTCACTGGGCAAGGCTGAATCAACTAATTAATATGCCGCTCGTAATACATCTAGTATCTAGCTAGTCTTCTTATATTACGTAGAAAAATAGGAGACGTTATTGATATTAACTCTACTCTGCTAGCGAGAGCGATAACCCACCAAGAGCAATAATCAAAAGTGTCTTCTTCGTCGCAATTGATTGGTGTAATCAGTCACGGTATCAACACTAGTTTCGAATCTCAAGTAACGTCCGTGGCTGGGGACGTGCTCATAGGTAACTATTGATTAACTAAGCTTTATAATAATACAAATCACGTCCCCAGCCAAGGACGTTACCTGTGAAATTCAAACCAGTGTTAATACTGTGACTAATTACACCAATCAATTGCGAAGAAGAAGACACTTTCATAATAATACTAGTAAATATCTTAAAAAGCTTGGAAAATTAGTAAATTTAATTTATAAAAGTTGTTTTGATATTATAAATAGGCTACTAGATGATAAGAGTTATTTAGCTATTAGAGAGACTATGGTGCTACCTACTATTCAGCTGAGTACCAGAGGGGCAATATGTCGGCTTCGCGTCTTTTTGATCAACTTGATCGACTCGTTGGTGTCAAATTAACTACAAGAGAGTGGCTAAGAAACACATACGTGATTTGGCCTTTTTCCAGAACTATTAGCTTTGTACGCCATAAACAAAATATGAGAAGAGCCAATGAGACTGTATCGCTGTATTTCTTGTCAGTCAATAGCGCATCGATTCTCACGATGACATCCTCGGCACATTGCGGCGTACAAATGTCTAGATATGGACTTTTACTGCCCTGGTCATGGTACTTTGATACATTATACGTATGCATACTAGCTATTTAATAGTAATACAATGAGGAGTGACCGACATAACGTTTTGGGCATCTACTCCAAAAAGTGTTCAAGTATCAGCAGATCAATCCTCTCAGGCGTTAAAATACGCCCGATGCAAGGCGTCCATATCTTACTGCCCCCCGTACACTGCTGTATCGGGAACCATTGGAACGAAAAGATACGTGCTACTGTATGCGAGTCTATTCTGCATGCATATAGTTGTAAAGTGAATGATGGATCTTGCTGTCACAGTCTGATTGTGATAAGTTGGCTGCAGCTATATGCCGTTTGTTCATGCTCCTTCTAAAGCTATGTGAAGGTGCATTTACGTTTATGAGAATCTCGTTATTGTACAAGTACGTAAAAGTGCAAAATGTGTTGATGCCAACTCAACGCCGTTCTCATTCCTTTCTATCTGGAAAGAAGCAACTTATTCAACCTCGCATGATGATCCTAGTAAAGTCTTATCAATTATCAATTGTTTGTTCCGGACCTGATTTGTTGCGGGGATCGAGTTAGGCTCCCCGGGCGTAGTGAGGCTCCACCGGGCGTAATTCGAAGGTGAGGTATATCCATCCCCCAGCATATTCAACCTTCCCCATAAAGACTGGTGCATCAAGGCCTCGGTATTTGATAGCTCTAGTTCGAAAAAGTGTCGCACGAAAGAATATACGCTTCGATTCTCCATAGGGAACGAAGAGCACCGGCACATGTATAAATACCCATTGAATTCCTGGTAGATGACCTCCTCATCCAGCAAAGACTATCACACACACCCTCAATTATCACTCTTCAGAGTCAGTTCTCCGCAATGCTTTTCTTCACTGCTGCTGTCGCCCTCATCTCCGTCGGCTTTGCCGTCGCAAACCCGGCACCTGGTCCTTGCCCCCGGGACCTCGTCGAGCGCGACCTCTACATTCGCCAACACGGATGCGCTTTTTGCGCTGGCTGCCGCAACTGAGATGTTTGAACCTGAGCCCCCAATGCCTGAGCCGCACGGCCAGAGATCAAAAGAGGGTAAATACCTCCTGCTGTGTGCGGGGGATTCATGACTGTTAGTATCAGTGCTGATAATTTTGCGTTTCTGTATAGGTATTGATACTAGAGGGGGAACCTTTTGGAGCGATCATGGTATTGGGTTTGTTTGCGATGGAAAGAACAGGGGATGGGTGGTTGGCTGAAGGGGTTGGAAACGCTACATACCGCTCGTTACGTAGCTGAGCTAAATTAAACCATGAATCCAAAGATTTGAATTCTGTAACCTTTGTTACCGATCTCGACTTTTTGTAATCGAATCGTTATTGCTTTTGGCCCAATGCTATGTATGATCCTGGTTGACACAACGGAAGGATGTCACAGCCTGAAGTTAACGTAGCAATTACCCCATATAGAAGGGGGGAAAATGTAAAATGACGCTATGTACTGGTGCTTTTAGTGTGTGATTAAGTGAACGTATTCGACTGAATCACGAATCGGCGACGTCGAGGCCAAGCATATGATGACAAGGAATACCAAGGGTAGGAAAGGCTTAAAGTGTCGCGCCCGCGCGGCGCAACTTCTTATCTTTACCTACATTTTTCATCGGTAGCACAGATATATCTCAGGTACCTTCTTGTCGGTGGATAGAGCTTAAAGTAGTGTTTTTTTTTTCAGCGATGTAAAATATCTACTTGTGAAAAGACGAGAGGGGCGTCATGTGTTTCAGGAGCATGGCATATGGGGCATATATATATGTGTATGTGGAAACATACTATGCCGCAATAGTTTTACTTCGTGTGAATCTTTAAACCAAGGTCAGTCAAGCTAGGACCAGAGCATCCCCTAGGGAAACCAAGTCCAGATATTCGCGGCTGAAAGCGGTGGTTATCTTCACCAAATCCACCATACCCTTTACTTATTCCACATAGAATAATTAGCACCAATGTTCATCTCTGCTCTCGACCCCGATTTTGATCGGCTTCGACCTCGCTTTTCAATACTGGAATTACCCCCTATTTGGTGTCATAGATGTAATTCATGCATTCATAGTTCAGGTCGAGGAAAGTTGATATGACTGAAAGCTATTAGCCACCTAATTTTAAAATAAGGCTTTGGATGCCTAAGCTCAGAAACTTTCGTAAATAGCTCGCGGCTCCATTGGGGTAGAAGCTTAGGCGGAAATGGTGGTGGCGACGAAGCCTTAAAATCGTCTTGATGCGCGCTACATAGCTGTAGATTAAGGGGCCACATCAATGTGTTGTTCCTCGACGATAAGCAGCTGTAGTTGGTTGTGAGGTCTCTACCTAAGCTTCAACTACTTTTACTTAACCTACCCCTAACCCGTAGGTATACCCTACCTACTTACTAGCCTACTCCCCCCCTCTCAGTATACGAAAAGTATTAAAGAGTCAATGTATGTAAAAACATCGACATTGTATCCCATCAATCAATAGCGTACATAGGTTTGGATACAACAAGTCATCAAGTACTTCCAGACTCACAGGATGTCCTTGACACCGAGACGGGGGAAGATGGGAGAGAAATGTATAAATAGATCGGTAGATGGATGTATGAACGGACTACATGTATGCGTCGGGAGGGTTTATTTTAGTAGATGTGTGGGAGATGGTAAGGTGGGTAGGTGGGAGGGAGAGAAGGGTAAGGGGGATGTAATGTGATGTATCGTCGTGTGTATGGTTAACTATTATAGCGATACCGAGAGTAGTACAACACTCTGCGAGGACCAATTCATACTTCTGCACAACTGTTATAGGTATTGCTTCTCTTCATTGTGGAATGATTTTTACAAACACCCTTTTCAAAAACTTTTTCAAACCGGGCGTAGGCAGCCTAGGTATGTAGTATACGTACTATTTCAAGTGCCTTACAACTGATTGTGGAATGTGTGTGGGTTTCTGATGCAGGAAATGTGCGTGCGTGATAACTTGCGAGCATCATATTAAAGGAGGGAGCTGATCGTTTCGGGCCCAGTTAATTTATCACAAGATCCCAGCATTGGGAGTCGGTGGGGAAGAAGAGGATGGTGATCTGAACGGAGAAGCACTCACAACGTTCGAACATGTCACGCCTACACTGCATACATGTATAGGAAAATGGATCAGGGGAAGGGTTCGAAGGGCAAAGGAAGATACCACGAATACCTACCTGATCATGTCACGGCAGGTCTACAGCAGGCGACGGATAGGGATGTATATCTGAACAAAACCCGTAAAAGTCTTTGCATTAACATTCTGGATTTCTTCCAAAGCTATAGGATGGTCTGAGTAAACTTACATGGAAGCAAATGGTGCCTTCCCCGCGCATAACCCTCCATTGCAAAATATCGTCGCTTCCCAGTTCCCTCAACCATAGCAAGGTCCGCGAAAGCGAATAAACAGCACCACAGCGCCGAAACCGCAAGTGGTGCAAACATGAGGTAGGCTGCGTACCCCGGTCATATAATACAATAAAAAAGTCATCTTTCGTTTGACGCCAAGTCGAGAGCCGCCATTTCTTCAAATGCCGGATGAGCTCTTCGCAAGAGCCCAAAGGCTGTCGAGCTTGCTTCGTGAAAGGAATTCCCTGGCCTCGCCGTCGGTCTCGCATCTCTTGGCGCCCCATTTGCGAAATGATCGCTGTTTGACCTCACCCTCAAAGACCAATTTGCAGGTATTATGCGATAGGTCCTTTACGTTGCCCTCATCATCCACTGACCTCAACCACTGTGGATCCTTGGCTTGTTTCTCGGCCTGGGTCTCGGTGGGAGGTGCATTCTCAGACCAATTAACGCGCTGGAGCATCAGTTTCTTGTATTTGTTGATTGAGTGGATCCCGCCTTCGACAATGACCAAGTTCAAGTTGGGGTTGAATATGGTGATGCCAGTAAGGGCCATCTGCTTGGCGTTGTTATCGATCTTGTAGCGGTGCTTGCCAAATGCCAGTGTATCGATTTTGAAGACACACATATAAAGACCTTTCTGGGCATCCTTTTGTTGGTTCTCTTCGAGTTTCGCATGACGTTGTTCCTTGGTCAACTTGCGTGCCTCGTTGTCTGCAAGATGTTTATCGAGACGCTCCTTGATCTGCGCCTCGACCAGCTGCTCGACGGCGGTCGGATCCGCAATGGCTTGCTCGCCCATGACACGCATCATGTTTCCACGCTTGACTTTGGGAGGTGGAGGCGGCTCCAGACCCAAACGAATTTTTGCCTGGTGCTCCTTCAGCTCCTCCGCACGGCGCATCCGGCGCAATTTGGCTTGCTCCTTGGGAGTCAGGTGCATCGGCTTCGCGATGTGCAGTAGCTGATCCTGGGGTGCTTTGAGATACGGAGGGTGTTGAATATAAATGGTAATGACGGAATCCTCCCCATCGAGTTTGATTTTGGTTGGATCATCTAGTCCTTCGTACGACTTGTCGTCAAGCAGTCCCTCGTCCCACCATTCTATGTCGGGAGGAGGCTGGATGAGATAGCCTTTCTCGCTGTTCTCGTCAAGGCCCGCACGACGAGCCTTCAAAGCCAAAGTCCTCTTGACCTGCTCCAAACGGCGTTGGGCACGGATCTTAGAGCCCTGTTCGAGATATTTTCCACGCGAGTTGAACTGAAGGTCCCGCGGCTTGGAATCACGCGAGGTTCCTACAGAGCTGGGGTCAAAGTAAGGATTGACGACCTCTTTGACAGGTTGAGGTTTTTCTCCGGGTTTTTCTTCGGCGGCTTTTGGATCAGGTCGGGGTGATTTGCCGTCGGCAGTAGTAGGATGCGAAGGGTCGGCGGAGGTGACGGGTCCCCCGGAGCCCACGCCTTTGGCAGCAGAAATATTGGCTATTCTTGCTTTGAGGGCTTCAAGTTTTGACATTGGAGGCGCAGCAGCAGGGGAAGGAGGGGCAGGCGAGGACGGGGCTCCATTGCTGTTGGCCTTTGCTGCCATCTGAGCTTTGTTTCTGGCGTTGATTTCGGCAGCTTTTGCGAGGGCTATGGCGATGGCATCGTGTTTGGAGCGCTTGTTCGGGTCGCCATGGTCGCCAGGATAGGGGCGTTTCTCTACCATGATGCGATATAGTGACGGATGGTGAAGATGGCTGCTGCTTTACAGAAAGTTTCGCGCGGAGGGGTTGGCGGCCCCCCCAGGTGTCCTTTCACACTAACTTCCGACTTACCAATACGATGTGGAGGCCTAATGTAGCCGTAGAGAAGTATCGTGGGTCGATCGAGATCAAATAGCCCAGCACCAGCGAAGGTGTCAATGGAGAAGGAAGGTGGATGAGTGAGCGTTGCAGAGTGGTGACGCGACAGGGAGGAAGGCAAGTGGAAGGCAGGCTACTGCCTGGCCGATTGATCCGTGCGCCGGCAAAACCCCGGCCGAACTTTTTCCAGGTCAAAAAATTGTCCCCGCAAATCTGGGAGCTTCTTGTGTCGCCGTCGCCGCAAGCCAATTTCAAAACTTTAGAAAACTCACGTCAAACTGTGAGCGCGGGTGCAGCGCGTGTCGGTCGAGTCGCCATCATGAACACTTCTCAGCCCGTCTCATCCGCCATCAACAGCGTCCAGTTTGGCTTCCTCACTGCCGACGACATTCGCACTCTCTCGGTGAAGCGCATAACCAACCCAACCACCTTCGATAGTCTGCTACATCCCGTACCCGGTGGTCTGCATGATGCTGCGCTCGGCGCTTTCCTTGATAATGCGTAAGCTTCAGCCACTTTGTCTGGTCCGAGCATTTGAACTTCAAAATTGACACAGCCAGATGCTCTACTTGCGGACTGACGACGGACAATGGCTGTCCGGGCCACTGCGGTCACATTGAACTTCCCGTCCCTGTTTACCATGTGACCTTTATTGATCAACTGTATCGGCTCCTCCGCGGCAAATGCGTATACTGCCACCATTTTCGTATTGCGCGCAAAGACACCCACGAAGTCGCTTCCAAGCTTCGATTGCTACGCTGCGGCCTAATCAAAGAGGCAAATGACATGCGTGAGCATGTCCACGAACACAAAGGCAAAACAAACAAAGGGGCCGACTCTTCGGACGAGGAGAATGACGACGATGATGTTATTAGTGAGCGAAACAGCTACGTCAAGAAATGCATGAAGAGGGCTGGAATCTCAAAAAGTGACGCTCATGCCGTCAGGCACAAAACCGAAGCCGTTGCCGAGGCCCGTCGCGAACTTATAAAAGAGTTTTATGCTGCTATAGTAGCAGGAAAGAAGTGTCGCAATTGCAATGGTATCAACCCGACTTACCGCAAGGACCGTGCTATCAAAATTTTTCGCAAGAACCTTAGCACGAAGGAGAAGGCATTGATGGCAGCCGCTGAAAAGCGCTTCGAAAATCCATTAGACATCTTAAGAAGGAGAGATGCTAAGGCGAAGAAACAACCCGTTCACGCTGACGAGGGCGTCGCTGATTTGGACCCACCTTCGGAAGAGGAATCCGACGTTGATATGATGGATGATACTGGATCTCTTGTTGTTTCAGAGGCCATGACAGGCTCAGCAAACAGGGCCAAAGCGACGGCCGAGACGCAGGAAAGCATACAGGAGTACCTGAACCCGGCAGAAGTTCGTGCGGCCATGATACTACTTTTCGAGAAGGAGGAGGACGTGCTGCGACTCCTCTACAGTCCGTACGCACGATCGAAATCGGCTTTGATTGACGTCAACGCCGACATGTTTTTCATGCACAACGTCATAGTCGCTCCCAATCGATATAGGATGGAAGACAAAACTGGCGACTCCATTGCTGAGAACCCGAGGAACAGCCTCTTTAAGAACATTCTGAATGCTTGTGAGTCGATGCGACAGATCACAAACGAAATGAAGGGCCAAGAGAACGAAGCTGGCTACCGACGGCGTGATTTTGGAGATCTTCAGACGATCTGGGTAAATCTTCAAGGGGCAGTGAATTCGCTTATCGACCGCGACGCCAATCCGGTGCAGGGCGCTGCGGCAAAGTCCAACGCAGACGGCATCAAGCAGCATTTGGAGAAGAAGGAAGGTCTTTTCCGAAAGAACATGATGGGCAAGCGTGTCAATTTCGCCGCACGAAGTGTCATTTCCCCAGACCCCAATATTGAAACAAACCAGATTGGCGTTCCGCCTGTGTTCGCTAAGAAGTTGACCTACCCCGAGCCCGTCACGAATCATAACTTCTACGACCTCAAGGAGGCAGTTCTCAATGGGCCTGACAAGTGGCCAGGCGCCGTAGCCATCGAGAACGAGTTTGGCCAGGTTATATCTTTGAGGAAGAAGAACTACGAAGAGCGACAAGCACTAGCGAACCAACTTTTGGCGCCTTCCAGTACGTCAGTGAATGGCTCCAAAAACAAGAAGGTGCATCGGCATCTCAACAACGGTGACGTTGTCATCATGAATCGTCAGCCAACTTTGCACAAGCCGTCCATGATGGCGCATCGTGCTCGCGTACTACCCGGCGAAAAAACGATCCGTATGCACTACGCTAACTGTAACACCTACAATGCCGACTTTGACGGTGACGAAATGAACATGCACTTTCCTCAGAACGAGTTGGCACGAGCCGAGGCCATGCTGATTGCCAACACCGACAACCAGTATTTGTCCGCGACAGCTGGAAAGCCCCTGAGAGGTCTCATTCAGGATCATATCTCTATGGCTGTATGGCTAACCAACAGAGATATGTTCTTCACGCGTGAGGAATATCAACAGTTGATCTACTGCTCCCTACGACCTGAAGATGGACACACCACATCTGGTACTCTTCTTACCGTTGAACCGGCGATTTTGAAACCTCGAGCACTCTGGACTGGTAAACAAATAGTCACAACGATTCTCAAGAACATCAAACCCCAAGAATACGTCGAGTTGACCCTATCATCCAGATCACAAACCAACAGCAAGCACTGGGGACGCAATTCCGAAGAGCAAGATGTCATTGTTCAACATGGTGAGCTTCTTTGCGGTATTCTGGATAAGAGTCAAATCGGCCCTGCAGGAGGTGGTTTGGTCAACGGCATTTATGAGGTATATGGTCCCAAAACGGCCGGTCAAACGTTAAGTGTCCTCGGACGACTCCTTACAAGACTTCTCAATATGCGCGCATTCTCCTGCGGTGTCGAAGATCTCATTCTCACCAAAGAAGGTGAGGAAGCACGACTTGCAGAATTGAATAAGGCGCAGAAAGTTGGATTTGAGGTTGCTGCAAAATATGTTTCACTGGACCCTACGAAAATCACGCCTAACGATCCTGAATTAAAAAGGCGGTTAGAGCAGGTCCTTCGTGACGACTCAAAGCAGCATGCACTCGATATGCTTACCAACACCGCAAACTCCAAAGTCTCTTCCGCTGTGACAGATGCTTGTCTTCCGGATAACCTTATCAAGCTGTTCCCCAAGAATCAAATGCAGACCATGACTGGTTCTGGTGCTAAGGGTAGTATGGTCAACGCCAATCAGATCTCCTGTAACCTTGGACAGCAGGTTTTGGAAGGACGTCGTGTCCCTGTCATGGTTAGTGGAAAAACGCTTCCATGCTTCAAACCTTTTGAAACAAGCGTTCGTGCCGGTGGTTATGTTGTCAATCGTTTCTTGACAGGCATTCGACCTCAGGAGTACTACTTTCATACTATGGCTGGGCGTGAAGGTCTTATCGACACTGCAGTTAAGACGTCTCGCTCTGGCTATCTCCAACGCTGTATTATTAAGGGTATGGAAGGTCTTCACGTTGAGTACGATACATCAGTTCGCGATTCCGATGGAAGTATGGTACAGTTCCTTTACGGAGAAGACGGACTGGACACAACGAAGCAGAAGTACCTCAATGACTTCAAGTTCCAGGCTGAGAATTTCATTTCGCTGGGACAGTCGCTGAATGCCGTGGATAGCTATCAGCATGTCGTTAGCAAAGAGGCGACCGAGTACAACAAGACTGCCTGGAAGAAATGCCGCAAGACTCGAAACCGTGCTGTTATGGATCCAGCAACTGCAGTGTACGAGCCAAGCCGTTACAGCGGAAGTACTTCCGAGAAATTCCTTGCTGCGAAACGCAATGTAAGTTTCTTTTTTCTTTTTTGCGAGTCTGATTTTCATTCTCTGACATGATACAGTACTGCGAGAACAATCCAGACAAGCTGCTCAAGAACAAAAAGCACGATGTACAGGGCGAAGTCCTAAAGAAGAACTTCGAGGCTATGCTCGACATGAAATATCTACGATCATTAGTGGAACCTGGTGAAGCTGTTGGTGTCGTCGCCGGACAGTCCATTGGTGAGCCGTCGACACAGATGACGCTCAACACTTTCCATTTGGCAGGTCACGCTGCGAAGAACGTCACGCTCGGTATTCCTCGACTACGTGAGATTGTGATGACCGCCAGTGCGAAGATCTCAACTCCTGCCATGACGTTGTACCCCCACCCTGAACTATCCAAGGCGGACGTAGAAAAATTTGCCAAGAGTATTGGCCGACTTCCCCTGTCTTCCGTGCTGGACAAGGTCATTGTGACGGAGAAGGTGGGTGCAGGCACTCAATATTCGCAAGCACGTCAGTACAAAATTCGTCTAGACTTCTACCCTGCGGAAGAATACACTGAAGAGTATGCCATCAAAGTTCGGGACGTTGCGGACTCGATCGAGAAGAAATTCTGTCCTCGTCTGCAGAAGATGATCAACGCGGACTTGAAGAAGAAGGGGGCCAGCAAGTCATTGTCTACAGCGCGAGCAGCAGGCCTTCCTACGGTTGGCGAGTCGTCAGGCACTATTGAACAGCAAACCGTCCGACAAGATGATGCAGATAATGAGGGCGGCATTGACGATGCCGAGAGTGATGATGGCGGCGCAGATGATGGAGATGCCACCAATCTCAAGTCTCGCGGCAGGCGCGAAGACAGCGTGGAATTTGATGCACCGGAAGAAGAAGAGCAAGCCATCAACGATCAGCTCGACCGCGAAGAAAGCGAAGATGAAACATACGGCGGTAGCCCGAAGCCTTCCCGCAACAGCTCTCCTGAGCCTGAATCCGACTCAGAAGAGGAGACGTTGGTTCCTAAGGATGAGTCGTCCGAGATTCGCCAAGAACGTATTAGAGGGGAATGCAAGGATATCAGTGCTTTCAAATTCGACGACAAAGCTGGAGCCTACTGCGAGATTACCATCGAACTTGCTGCTACGGCCGCCAAACTTCTCATGCTGCACCACGTCGAAGCGGCAGCGGAATTCGCCACAATTCACGTCATCCCAGGCATCACATCCGCTCTCGTCACCACGGAAAAGGGCAAAGACGCGACAACAGGCAAAGAGATCGAAATCCCAATCATCATGACTGAAGGCGCCAACCCTGTCGCAATGCGTGAATTCGCCGACATTATCGACACTTCTCGCATCTTCACCAACGACATCGCTGCGATGCTACAGCTGTACGGAGTTGAAGCGTGCCGAGCCTCCATCGTCCGTGAAATGGATGCCGTTTTCTCCGGTCACGGTATCTCGGTTGACAATCGCCATCTCAATCTCATTGCCGATACCATGACTAAAGGTGGTGGCTTTGTACCCTTCAATCGCATCGGCATGAAGAGCAATCCCTCGCCGTTCATGAAGATGAGTTTCGAGACGACAGTAGCCTTCCTTAAAGATGCCGTGCTCGAGCGCGATGTTGATGATCTCAGCAACCCCTCCGCTAGGATTGTTGTAGGTAGATTGGGCAAGGTCGGCACGGGCGCCTTTGATGTGCTGGCTCCTGTGCAGGTTTGGGATCCGTTGAAGGAGGAGGAAGATGTCGTGAATGGGGTTGAGGGCGGAGAGGATGTGGATATGCTGGATGCGTAAGAGTTTGACCTGCAATTGACGTTGGCCGATCCCTTATTTTCTTGTTTGATTATGGGCGCATATTGGCGGCGAGGCGTTCTATTTGCTTGTTACGGGGAATTCCTTTCCCCGTAAAAAATGGTGGACTTTTCGTGTATGTGTATGTAGACTTTAACGAGAGAAAAAAATCAAGTGTAATGTGTCTCTTCTTACATGGCTTTTTTATGATACTCATATCATGGTCCTGAGTGATGACCGATTTCCCTCTTCTCTGTCGAACTCCCCAGTCGTTTGCGCTTGAAATGAGTGAAGCGCACCATCACCGTATAGTGACATCCACGCAGCACCACCTAGCCATGGTATCAGAAGCACAATAACATACACCCACTTCCAATAGAATCCATATCTATGCCCAATGCGTTTTTCTCCAAAATCGAGAAGCCAATCGAATCCAACACTCCCCACGAAGGCTACCCGAGCGTGTGGTCAACCTCATCATCTGTCTCTCTCGCCACCCAAACCACGCGCACACTGCGATTAAAAACTCAACGAGAAATAGCCCTTCAGCATATACACATCCTTCTTTCTACCTACACAATCCATCATAACTAGAGGGCCGCAAACGAGTAAAATCCCAGGAGCTTCGCGGCAGTAACAACGTCGTTCAAGCCAATTTATAATGTGCGTACGTCCTTCCCTCCCTCATCCCAACCCCAACATAACAAAACGACAAGCAACCATCCCATCGTATCCACCCTCCCACCTAACCCAACTAACCCCCTCCCTTCCCCAGGCACCTCACCCCCCTCACCTCCCTCTTCTCCCTCCTCCTCCTCACACCCCCAACAACCTCCACCCCGCTCTCCTTCAAACACAAAAACCCCGAAAACCAACCCTTCAGACATCTAAACTCCGAGCAATGCGAGGTACGTCCTTTCTGGCCCCACAACCTTCCCCCACCCATCCATACCTCGACCCAGAATCTAACGCAATGCTAATTGTTGCCGGCAACGGTGGAAAACAGTACCAATGCCTAACCCGCCTCACAACCCCCACCCAATTCTGCCACGGGACCTACCCGCACACGCTCGATTGGCTGCATCCGTTTACGAACTGCATGGAGAAACATTGTGCGGATAAGAAGGGGATGGTTGGGGTTAGGGGGTTTGGTGAAGGTGCGTCCAGTCCACATTTTACTTCTACTTCTCCCTTTGTTTTGTGCTCTGGGATGGAAGGGATGGATAGATGGTGGCTGATGTTGATGGGGGAAATAGGGATTTTGACGTTCTACACCATGCACTGCACGTCGCAGTACGTGGAGCCTACGAGGGAGGATTATGTGGATGAGGAGGAGGATGAGGTGGGGGATAAGGTGGAGGATGGGGTGGATAGGTTGCCTTGAGTCGCGTGCGTGCGTGTGATTAGTATTTTTTGGAGAGGGCATGGGATGGTGTGGTATGGCTTGAATAGAGTAAGGAATTTGGTTTGAACGAGAAGGTTGAGTGAGGAGGGGTGAAGTATGATAAATGGATTTGAGGAATGGTCCTTTTATGCCGGAATTTTTTTTGTCTCCTACTATGTCGTAGCTTTGTCGTTTATATAAAACACTACTTCCTCGAAGCACTTCACAGTTAGTACCTTGCAAAAGGTTAGTGACGTAACAAAACCTTGGCATCTATCTCCTTTACTTACTTTACTTACTTTACTTTACCAAAAAAACACTCTTGATAGCGATACTCTCTAACATGCGTGCACAATGGCCGAGGAAGTTATTGTGTCACTTTACTACTGAGTAGATATCGGAAGTAATTCAATACTCTGCGATAATAAACGTCATATTTTTCATAGTAATACTCCCGTACTCCATGATCGACGCCCATATTTGGTCCCACACCGATCTCCTCTCGAACCCCATCAACGAGTCCAAGTTGCGAGTAGGATAAGAAGAAACGTCCAATTTGCGGGGAATAACACTTTATACGCTATCATTAGGCTGGAAGACATGTGCAACAACACACTTGGCGAATGACAATTTACTCGAGAGAATCTTTCAAAGTACAAGCAAAAGACACAGGAGACCCCTCAAAAAAGACAGGTACTCGCTAAGGATGAAACAATGACCTTACGTCCACTCACTCAACAGACTCCCCGTTGACCTTGACACCCTTGACTTTCGCATTTCCCCAAAGAGAGTTCACACCACCCAGCCATTCATCCAGGATCCACGACCGGGTGAGGGAGTGTCGTAGCAGCGGGACAAACTCAGAATTTCTAGGCCACACTTTTGAACGGCCTAATTGCTTGTCTAGGGGCCCCGTAGGACCACTGACAAACGTCTTTATATTATCCTTTTGACCCTTCTTCCAAGCATCATTCGAAGCCTTGGGAACCTGGTTGCCCCACCGACCTTTGAAGTATAAAAATCCTGTAGGAGCGTGTGAATGGAAGGATGGATGCGCAAAATCGGTGGTTGTGAATGGGACAAGGGTTGATAGGGACGGTGTGTAGATGTAGTAATAGGAAGCTTGAAGTGGATCGTAAATAGGGCCATTTGCATCGGTCTCGTTTACGAGACGGAGGCGGCAAGGGACGGCGAGATTGGGCACTGTGTACTCGTGCTGTCCGGGGAGTGCATATAATGCATGCGATCCGTTTGCGCAGAAGACAAGGGGCTATTGTGTATCATTTAGTTGACGATGTGTGTCTTCGACACCGTGAGATGCGAAGAGGTAGCAAGATGCTCACGCGTTTTCCAGTCCTTTCTTTAATCACAGCATCAAATGTGTATGCCTCGCCGGTAGAATGTTGAGAGAACCAGATGTACTTCGGTTGCCCGTCGTGAAAACGGATCATGTTGTGCTCCTAGTCGCCGATATGATCGCCTACGAATCTTTTTATTAGCTTTCCATGATCTACAAATTCAGATTTTTGACAATAGTGAGCATGAATGTAAATCACCTCGGCACTTACCAAGTTGCCTGTCCAGAAATGCTCCTCCATAATTGAATGCGAAGAAATAAAAATAGAAGACGTCAACCACCCCTTCCCCTTTATCCACTAGGATGATGACGCCTGTTTTGTGTCCGCCCGTTCCTCCATACTCGTCTATTGTGCATCCCTTCAACCATTCTGAGTCGGCGGAGATGCTGGAGTCGGCGGGGATGCCATCGTTGGCAGTTAGGTAAACGTCCTCACCGCCTTTACCACCCAACTCGTTCAGTTGATTGAGATTGTACAATGTGAGCGGCTCGCGGGGGATTACGACGTCCTGCCGCGCGATCTGTGGGTGGGTATGGACGAGGGTGGCAGCTAGGGAAGATGGACGATAAGGATCGATGGAAGAGAGTAACACGAGGGGCGCTGCAAATTGTGTCAGTATATAGAGACTCCCGCTCACGTAAAATACTGCTTTTGACCATGACTGGTGGCGTAGTCTGGTACCCCATAGGGTATTCTTCGATATGCGAATACTTTCTGCATGGTTGAAGGAGAGGTGGATCGGTTCAAGGAGAGCGATAGGTAGGAATAAACAGCAGTGCAATAGAAAAATTCACTCTGTTGGCTAAGAGAGACCAGCTTATGGTAAGATGACCCAATTCTCGTGTAGTTGCTACTAAAATCGAGGCGGGTCAGTCGTGACTGCCCCATTCTTCTCCAATCCACTAGCTCAACTTCACACTACGACAGACCGTCAATTCACCTTTTAATTTGCATTGAACTTCTATCAAGCCTGTTTTCGTGTACCTTTGCCAGCACATTTCTTACCCTCACAAGAGACCAAATCTGTTGACTGGTCATTTGATCGTTCTCATACCCAGCGACTTGATTGACACCTCACTATGGCCAACCCCACCTTTATTCCGAACAGTGCATCTGCTCCTAGCTCGGGCTCTTGCATATCACTTTCATGCCTGCCCTGGTTGAGGCCTAGAGGCCAGTCTAGCTGCGATGTCCATGCAGCCAACTGACCGTTCCATCTCGCCCCACATCTACAGCAACCAGTCAGTCTTCAATAATCTCCATTGTTAATATCAGTCTCACGCATGGCAGCGCCGTACACTCAGCCAAATGTGAAGATCGACCTCGCTATGCGGCAACATGCAGTACTTTGACACAGCAGCCGAGGCAGACTATCAAATCAAGTGCACCTCGTGATGAATACCAACCAAGCTAAAACAAAAACGGGTCGCGCTGTAGGCAATAGAACCTGGCTATGCATTGCATGCAGAAACAATAGGCGGTGGGCAGCAAGTTCTGGCTCATCGAGCAGCCAGTACATCGCAGTATACACTGCGTTTTGCCCGAAACTTCGGCCGACTGTTCAGCACAAAGCATTACACTGTTGGGGGCTAACATACTACTTTATTCGTCTATAGCTGGGCCATCGTTGAGTGGTTGATGCCGGGATCAGAAATAGGTGAGACGGACAACGCAGTGAAACGCTCGAGGACTAAGAACGCAAAGCATGTTTCTTCCGAAACTTCGACTCCATCTGCCAGTCAATTCCCCTGTGCCGAAAGCCTAGAAACAGATCATATTTCCCGATATGCTCGGGCCTTCTCACAATAGGGACGGGGAATACGGGCCTTGTTTTCCTCGTTGCACTATACGGGTGTTGTGATATCAAAAAAAAGCAAGGGAGGAAAGTGTTGCCAACCCCACAGATCTATGGCACCAATCGTTCACGCCCCATACCTACATAACACGCGCATCTGCAGCCACGGACCCACAAGTCGGCTATACTCAAGCTCAGTCTTGATGACAAAAACAAACAAAGGGCATCAACACATGTGATTGACATACAGGTGTTGCCCCACTCAAGGATGTCACA
Organism: Periconia sp. R9002; assembly: GCA_023627715.1. Taxonomy (NCBI): domain Eukaryota; kingdom Fungi; phylum Ascomycota; class Dothideomycetes; order Pleosporales; family Periconiaceae; genus Periconia; species Periconia sp. R9002. The sequence goes on along the minus strand of JAMAHW010000032.1, from coordinate 251,203 downwards.
ACTACGACGTCTCGCTTGGCCAGCGAAGTGACAAGTCAACTACTATATCCGTGTTAAGTACCGAAACCACAACCAATAATTTCTGAATCACCATTTCCATGTCTTTTTTACCAACTGGCGCTAGCCAAAGGCGGCTTCTCCGCCTACTTTATATATGAAATGTAGGTGAAATGTGGTTAGAAGTACGCTTCTGTAGATTAAGTTGCTCCTGAATTTCCATCCTACGTTGGTAAACAAGACTGAGGATCCCGCAAGGCGCACAACACCACAGCCATCATACGAGTGACATAACACGAGACGAGACGAAAGAGAGACTGGCATGGCAGTCTTTAGCGAACGAAGCCTCAGCCCACCGCCCGCGCTTAACGTCCGATCTTATACCTCGGACCGGGGGGGCTTTTAGCCTTCCCGCCCATTACCTATACGAGCTTGTCAATCTACTCACTACTGATCAACGCCGCGAACATCACAAAACAAAAACAGGCCCGAAAATACCCGTGTTCTGTCAATCAGTGCATTGATGTATGTCGTAAGACGTGCATTGCTTGCTGTATGTACAGCCTGCTGCCATGTGGCCGCAAGGTCGGCCTAAAGCATGATTTGAAACTCACCTCGCCAGTCAGGCCGACGCTGGTAACTAGATTGGTATGTGGCGACACACCCACCCTGTCCCTACTCTTTCCATCCACGCACTAAAACACTGCGGTACGGGTCATGTGTATATTGTGCATTTACTGGGTAGGGTTTCGTGCATCAGAACGCGTGGTAGGTCCTAATTCATGCTAGTAGTTCGTATACATGGCGGAAAGACCAAACAATATGTGTAGCGATTTGCGGCCCCCATATGATGGTTACGCCCGTAAATATGTACCGTATCGGTGTGTTTCTATATATAGTGGCGACACACGTTTAGCCGTAGCATCGTCAGTCTGGGAAAATGGTATTCGTGCTGAATGTTACATTTCATGTGTCGAGTTTGCAGAAGCTGAGGCGTGTAGATGCATGTGTGTACTTAACGCAGAGCCAGTCAGTTGATTGAATAATGAACGTGCTCTGTGATGGTTCGAGATACAGGAGAAGATTGACGAGGATAGTTTGAATCAGAGGTAGTAGTGATGAAAAACTGAATTTCTTTTTTGCCTATTGATTTTTTATCGGTGGAATATCCAACGTAGAATTTCAAGGTCTAAGTGTTTCAAAGACCGCAAGTAACTCCAGAACCATGCGATAATCTTATTCCACCTTTAATGTGTGTTTCTAAACGTATCAATGATATAGACAGACCATATGCAAATATACATCTCTACTAACTTTCTCATCCTTCCTTTTCTCTCACTTTTCTATCTTCAAGGACAATCAAATCATCACCACAATACAGCATATGCAGAAAAAAAAAGAGCAAAAGGAGAGAAGAGAGGCTCCGCAAGACCATGTTTCATTAACAAAAAGTGATAAAAGAGGAACAAAAGCGAATCAAAATTAAGAAAAAGCACAAAGGAAAGAAACATACGTGACGCAACCGAGACGTAAAGACAATAGCATAGAAATTTCACAGAAGACCCACCCATTCTTCACCACCACGATCATCGTCTACACAAACAATCCCTCCCCCCTCTTCCTTATCACACTCATGATCACGGTCCACCACCACCCACCCGAGGTAAACCCTCCAAACCATTACTTTACCAAATACCTAACAAACACATCACTCCCCCTCTTCCCTTCCATCCTCCCTTAACACATATCCAACACCGCCATCTATAACTACTAAACACTCGTACTTCTTCGATTTTCAAAAGAACAAGGAGGTGAGGTGAATAGATGAGGGAAGGATTTGAACCAGACTTTCTCCCTACTCACTGGAAATCGCATAGATGCGAACGTAGATGGGTACGTACGTATGTACGTAGCTAAACAGTGTGTGTGTGAAGAATAGCAATTAATACACACACACACACGCGCACCAAAAAAAAGGTGTTTCTCTCTCTCTCTTAGAGTAAATGCTAGAAGAGAAAGGGGGTGTTATGAACTTTATGCTCTTACCCAAGTATTTCTCCCTCCATCCCTCCCTTTCTTGCTTCCTTGCCGAATATACGCACATGTTCCAATAACCACCCACCCTACACACTCCTCTCTCTCCATTCTTTCCGTTTCCCTTCCTCTCCGTTCCTGCTTGAAGCGTGAGACATACTTATTTACAAACATCATAAACACCAAAACAAAAATAAACAACTATTTATTCAATACCCTAGGTACTTAGTTAGTTGGAACCCGCCAACTGATACTCATTGCACTTTCTCTCTTTTTTATCTTCTTCTTTTTTTTGAGAGAGAGAGAGAGAGATGGTAGTCGGAGTAGTAGTATGCCTTCACGTACACACACATCATCCCTCCCTCTCTCCCTAAAACAACATTTGAACCCTCACAGCACCCATCCCTCACGCTAGAAACAAAACGATGAATAAAAAAAGTAAACAATCCCACGAACACTTTCTCTCCCTCCAGCACCACGCAGAAAGGCATCACACGCACTTCAGAAAAGAAAGAAAAAATGTGTAAAAGAATTGGTATCGTTTTCTCTTTTTTTCTACCACTACCTCACCAATTCGCTACTTCGCTCTAAAAAAGTCCGTTACCCGTTAAGACGAGTACCGGAGAATGGGTAAGTACCTTCCTCACTCGGACTGGGGGCTACGGACCCGAAGGAGGGGATTCAAGAACATCGACTCGAGGACGTTGAAATTTCAATTTTGAAAGTTCAACAACAACGCCTGTAAGTGAGAAGGAGAGCGAAACGTTGCAGAAGAAGAAGGAGGGATAACAAGTATGAAGACAAAAGTGCAAATCTGGTTTTATTTTTCATCCCCATTTTCCATCGTCTTCTTTCGGGGGGAAAAAACAATGCACAAACCCCCTCACACCTCCACGATCCCAGTGTGTCCCACGCACACACCTTCTGCATTCCTTTTCACGCCGCAGGTATAACCTGTTTTTCTCCCAATCAAAAAAACCCCGTTCAACGCATCATCATACCTACCCACCTACGTGCGCAACGTGGGTAGGTCGGTACTCGCCCAAACCTATCCCGAGGTTCAAAGCAAAACGAGAACCAGCTGACAAGCGCCCAAAGCTTCCGCATAATCCCCGGGTCGTCATTCATTCTGCATCGCTTTTTTCGTTTGCCCTCTTTCTTGGCCCTTCACATGAGAGGGAGTGCTGCGCCGTGCGCGCGCGCCCACCCATCGGTGAGGGTCATAAGAGTATGGGATTCCGTTTAGAGAAAGGACGAAGAGGAACGGTGAAGCTCGTGATGAAGAGAAGGATCGATTGGGCCGTCGAGCCGTTGGAATCTCCGTTATGGAGGGACCTCCATCGTCCCGCTTCGGTGAGTTTGGGCCAGAGGATAATCGAGGCGACATCGATCCCGCTGTGCTCCTGCTGCTGGAGGACCAGCCTAAGCATCAGTTGCTCGCGGAGCGGGTGCTACCTAGGTAGGTGCGGACTGACTGCACTGTCTGTCTGTCGTGCTACGGGCACAATCTGCGAAGCATTCGGGATGCCCCGTCATGCAGCCGTCGTCGCCGGGGGTCTTTGCGCTGCGATGCGAACAAGGATCGCAAACCAAAATCCCGTTTCCGCACTGTACTTTTCTTCTAACTTTGAATGACCCGCTTCCATTCTTTCCGGCGGTGCAGCTCCAGAATCTGCTGAGTGAGGTCGGTCAAGGTGTCTTCGACCTTGCGGTATTGTCCTAAGCCCAGAATAGAAGCGGCAAGATGTGTGTCGACAAACTCCAGTGGCGCTTCTCCAGACGTTGTCCGGCGCGGCGGTGAGCCTTCAGATCGGACGCGACTCCCGAGCTCGGGAAACCGATGGATGAGGAAATCCGCAATCGACGCACTCGACGGCATGGCCCCTGCGGATATCACAAACCGCTTGTTGCCTGCTTGCTGCACAAACGCCGACTCTACACTGGCATAAACGAGATCCTTTTGGTCATCCTGTTAGCGAGCTCTACTCGGGAAATGAACATGACGTTATGGTGGTCTTACTCTGACATCTGCGTAATAGTCTATTCCGTAGGGCGGTGAAGTCATTCGATCGCTGGAATCGTTGCTGCAAATATTCCATATCCTTCGGTTTGCTTCCTGCAGATCTGAAGAGTTCTCCAGGGGCCGTATGGATGGGCCGTAGACGCTCGGCGCAGTTAGATATACGAGGTCGAATCGAACACGGTTGTCTCTCATCCATTTGGACAGAGCCTCGTAAACAATGTTGTCGCTTGCTTGGCTCGTTGCAAGGACGTACTCCGAGTCAATACTTGCTGCCCGGGAATGAGTTGGAGTGTTCGAGTAGGGACTACGAGCCACTTGAGGATCGACTAGCCAGCGTGCGAAGGGGCACAGTGAAGTTGCAAAAATGACTCTTTGAACACGCGGAGCAGCTTGGTCGATGGTTTTGAGGAAGTTGGAGAGTGACTCGGATTCAAGGTTAATGAAGCGAGCCAGGCAGTCGGCTTCGTCGGAAGGATCCGCCGTCACTGTGTGAATCACAGTATCGAAGGGTTCCCGGTCATCTCGTAGAGACGACTCGAAACAGTTTGGCCGAGACAGTTGCTGCGGCGGTACAATGGTGAAATCAAGGGCTGAGTAGGTGGATGGCGGATATTGCTGGCGTAGACTGTGCACATCTCCAGTCGATGCTACTACCGCCCGAACAGAGACGTTGTAAGACAGTAGCTGGCGAAGGATATGCGATCCTATCAGACTGTGTGCGCCAGTCACGAGAATCCTTCTCCTTGCCATGGCCGAGTTCGGAATCTAGAAGTTGGAGTACGTGTGATGATTGTGGTGTTCAACTAGAAGTGAAGTGTTGTTGGGAAAGAATGAGGAAAGTAAGATGGTGATGGTAAAGGAAGGAAGGACCCTGGATAAGTAACTTGGAAAAGAGGGGTCGAGACTTGTGAGTGTACAGTGGAGTGAGTAAGTACAGTTACCCTACACCGAAAGAAAAAAAAGTTCCAATGTGAGTATGAAAAAGTCACGTTTCCATGCACGAGTCTTTATGTATAACTCAAAGTGTAGGTGGTACAGGATGGAATCGGAGGTGTGGTTCTACGATAGGAAGATGGTCTGCAGACTTATTGTCATTTGCACAGGGAGCTGCACAAGCCTGAGCGCGGGTCGTGAGATGCAGGCCGTAACCATTGTGTTGTCATCACTGGGTATCAGAGTGTTAGGTGTGTTCCGCCAGAATCGCTATGTGGCCCTAAAATAAGACGGGCAAAAAATGGACCCAACGCACAGCACACTGAGAAGAGCTAGTAAGTCAAGGTAAGGTCAGGTAAGGTAAGGCAAGGAGAGGAAAGTGCAGCTTGTCGTCAGTGTGGTTACGGCACAGGTTACCTGGGGCTCTGCCTGCACGTGCGGCTTTGGACCACCCCCCTCCCCATGCCAAAAAGCCATGCCATGGCATGGCATACCAGGTGCCTCACACCTCCCCACAGACCGCCGCCTACCTAGCATGCCGTCAAACCACGCTACCTACGTGATGAGCGATCGGGCCATGTTCGTCAAAAAATCCATGAGGCGATGCTGCCGCGGTGGAGGCATGCAGGGCTGCAACACATGCTAAGTGGGTCTCCCCATACCGCGTCTGCATGGTATGGGACCTCAAGGCTCAAGCGCATGAAAAAGAGTTAGTTATGGCTGAGTGTCAAAAAAGAATGCAATGATCAATGCATGCATTGATCCCGCAAAGTGAGGGCACAGGAGGGGTCCGTTGGTGGGAACGCCTGGGTCCAAACACTCTGCGTCATTGGCAGGAAAATGCCGAGTTCTGCTCGTACGTACTATGGGAGATGCGCCACTGGAGCCAAATCATGCACCACGAATGGCTCCTTTGGAAAGTTTGTGCCCTACTTCCACGTGGTAAGACGAACCCTTGCACGTAAATCCCAGAGGTTGGGAACGGGCATACTAGGTACTAGGTACATGTTACTGTATGTGCATGCACGCATACATCCATCCATCCATCCATGCTCTGGACGCCATGTACGTAAGTAGGTGTGTAGGTTGCTGTATGTAGGTGCAAGGTATAGTACATCAGCAGCAATGCTGTCATGTCATGCGGTGAGTGAATTGAAGCAGAAGCAGCAGCATCGGGCAACTAGGTACAAAGTGCCACACGATAGATGATGATCCGGGCGTGCAGGAAGGGCGTATGCGTGCAAGTGCGGGCAGATGGTGGGCATAGCACCCAAAGGATTGTGAGCCTCAGCAGAGAGCCGCTTCCCTTCCGCTCCCCACAGCCTGGATGGAACTTGGTTGGATGCGGTCGGGGACAAGACGATGGGTGAGGCGGGCAGCCGAAGGCTGGCTGGGAAGCCATGTGCTGATTTTGGGATTAGAGGGGAGTCGCGGTACGTTACGGACTTGAGCACCAACGATCCGAGCGAGGCATCTGTAACGCAAGCGGGGAGGGACTTCGGGCTTCCGAAGGTGAACAGACAGACTGCCAGTTCCCCTTCGCCCAAATGAAAGCTGATGTCGGACTCAGTGTTGGGGCCCAGCAGTAGAAAGCAATCAATCAATCAAGCAGTTCCACGAGGAAAGGAGGAGGGAGGGGGGGGTCTCGACCTCAACATGGGGCGGCTAGGTGGGATTGTCGGATTCGCGCTGTAGGTAGGTAGGTCAGTACGGTGGGTGAGTGTGTGTGTACCGTACATGGTGCCGAGCCTACCTACTTTTTCCATTCATTCCCAAAGATGGTGTGCATTCGCTACGGTACGTTTCGCGGGAGGATGAAGCGACCGACAGCAGCGCATAGCTGCCATCGGTAGTACATACAGTAGTCTAGTTGATCGCACCATGCTTTCGTGTGCCCGTACCCGTTGCCGTCTATGTGTAGTAGGATAGTATAGTACAGTATAGTTTGGTATAGCACGGGATGTGTAAGTAGAGCTTGGCGGGGATTACGCCGTTCGGTATTACTAGAGGCTACTAATGGCTAGGGGACATAGTAGCTTTGCACCGTCCTCGGTGATAGTCTAGGTAGCGCCCCTAGACGCACTACTGTGCATCGCGAAGAAATGGGATAAGCTCCGTTTCAGCTAGAAACCCACCTATTCGTCTGTCGGGGGCCGAAACACTGCAGAATTCGAACCAGCCATAATCAGGGTCATTCACTAACGAGCAAGCACCATCATCAATCAGCGAGACCGGGGGCGCGGCGGCAGACTTTTTTCTTCTCTGTCTTCTTTTGCTCGCTGTTGCTTGGCTGACGGCAGCAGCAGCGACGGGACATGATCTGCCACGAGTTCCACATGGGACGTGTGTGGAGAATTTCGGCATCCTTTGGGGTGGGGATAAAAGTCCTTCCTTGGACGGCCTGACTGATTGGTGTTGGATGGCGGTGAAAGCCCCGAGCGTCGCTCTTGTCCAAGTGCTTATTTTGTCTTGTCTGTCCAAGAGATCCCCCAACTCGGGCATCGAATGAAGGCAGCCAACCGTGTCGGGTGTCGAGAATAGAAACAAACCGCCACCGCCTCCCGGCTATCTGCTTTGGGTGATGCTTGAGAGAGAAAGCAAGATGATTAGACCATCGACACGAACAAAATCAAGCCACGTCCCAACAAAGAGAAATAAGGAGAGACATGCCGCGCGCGTAGCGTCTACCCAAACCACCGTGTCATCGGAAACTAGAGTATTGGAAATCAGAGAAGCTCAGGTAACCAACTCAGCGCTGAGCAGGGCGAGCAGAAATAGGTAAAAGGTGTAGCGAAGGGGAGAGAGGGAGAGGTACCGGTATCCATCCGTATGTACAATTGAGGCGAAGGAAAGGCACCAAGGCCGAAATCCGCAGCCTTCTACAACCGTTCGCGTGCCATGTGGATTTGATTTGCTTGTTTGGAGCGAGTGAGCCATGATCATTGATGAAAAAGACCACTATGTAGCCTGCCCTGCGTGCTGGTCAATCTGTATTAGCTCTAGTGTGTGGGATGTGGTTGGTGTTGGCCTCTCTCGTGAGGATGAAAGGAGCTGAAAACATGGAAACCTAAAAAAGCTTCTAGAAGCCGAAGAAGAGTGGAGAGGATGCAGTGTGCACAGGGCACAACCTAGCGACCCTACTCTACAGTCTACTTACTCTACTCGGTCTTTGAATGTCACTCCACTAAGCGTCCTTGGTATCACCGCGCGGCGGCACAGTCAAATCATCCTCAGTTGATGCCACCCCACCCTTGCGGTCTACATAGACACACACCATCAGTAAACCTGTACCTTAACACCCACTACTTATTGATGAACTAGTGGTTACAGAAAAGACCCCGCTACGGTAGTCTGTACAAGTTCGTCGTCGTCGTCAACAAAGACCGGGGGTTTTCAGTTGTGCCCTATGTCTATCCCGACGCTAGCGATCCCTCCAAGCCCTTACACGAAACAACAACGGACAAGGGGGCACACGAGCAGCTCGAGCGAATCGTTACCTCGTGGTAGGACAGGGGTGAGGGGGGAGACGGGTATGAGGGGCCACAAACAGCCAGCGCTAGCGACGGGTATGCTCTCTTTCGACCAAGGCTGTCAAGTCTTTGCTTTGCTTACACTCTCTCTCAACTGGGTACTTACCGATGTCTTCGGCCAAGTAGCCCGGGACGGGGAGTTGGTGCTCGGACTGTGAGAAGGGGGTTGTTTTGTGAGTCGCTAGCTTTTGTGGCCATCGATGATGCCGTGTCGCAAGTTATGCAACACTTCAGCCCATCTATCTGTTTTGTTGATTTGAGAAACTTCGTACATATGCGTCAATTGCTTAAATGCACATCTTAAATGGATAGTAACACGTGCATGCGTGCCAGCTAGCTTATTTCTATATCGGGACTGTGCGAACCGCCGACACAGATGCGAAGAAAGAAGGCAATAGATCTAATTTTAATCGTGGTCGAGCGGCTCAGCTGGGAATCGGGATCAGTCACGTACACAATCGCTGCAACTCGAGTCAAGGAGGATTGAAGTTTGGGCGCCACAATAGTCAGGTACACGCGACTAAGGTTGTTGGTTTTGTCATTGAAAATGTTGGTGATGTTTTTTCAGCAAGGCAGGGCGCCTTGTCATCGAGCACTAGTTTAGGAGAGTTTGTACATGGCTCCGAACCGGCGATTGGGGACAAGGATTGTAGGCATCGTCATCCTCTTTCCCCTCCTAATTTAACTCGAATCCCATCCTCCCCGCACGTTGCTCGCTACTCGAGCAGTGATGCCTGGTTTGTGTAGAGCACGTCAACCACATTACTCAGCTTTTCAATCGTGTCTAGAGCCGCGTCATACGACTGATCCCTCTCGGACTCATCGAAGACGATCAAACAGCCAGCTCCTTGGTCCAAAACTCCGATGATGACTTTATCCAAGATCATTTGTGACAGCTTCCGCTCCACCTGGACCGTATCAAGGCCTACCATCTTGGCTATGTGCTCGATTTCCACGCGGCTGAAGGGCTCAATCACCTTGATCAGGTTCTGTTCCAACATGTTATCATACAGCCGCCTCAGGTGGCTTGTGATGAACCGGTCGCTCCCCAGCTCCCGTCGATAATCCTCGAGGGCCGTCTCATACTCCTCTAAACTGCGGTTTGTGTGGGCACGTGCTACGGCCTTCATTGCATCCAAGCTCTTGCCTGCGTACTTGATGGCATGTTTCGACGCCATGAGCGACGTCACGTCATCACCCAGGTTGAGCATGATTTTGCACAAAAGCATATACTGCAGTGCTGATGTCGCCTTTTGCGTCTCGTCCTGTGAGTGGTAGCCCTCCATGGCCTCGATGAAGTAGGAAAATGCTGTGTTGAAATCGCCGTCCTCAGCGTGAAGCATTCCGCTTTGCATGTCAAGCCCGGCCTGGAGTAGCGGGGGTGTATAGACGGAGGCAGCCGAAGTTCGAGCCGACGTGAGTGCAGCCCTCCCCTTCGGTATATTACCCAACGCGTGGTAGACCCTAGACTCCAACAATTGCACCTCGACAAGGACTAGCTTATCATCCAATCGTTTGAGCTCTTTGAGGAGACTATTGATGAGGGTGAGAGCGTCATAATAGGATTGCTTCTGCATGTGTAGAGACACAAGCCGAGTTTCGAGGTTCTGGCGCAGAAAGCCTCTCCGCTCTGACACGGCCCATTCTATGCATGACTTGGTGACTGCGATTTGGACATCGGTTGTGTTGGGGATGGTGGTGAAGAGGTCGAGCAACTGGCGCACTGAGTTGGTCAGCGGAGACGCGTACATGCATGACGTGGAAGGATAAGCTATCCGATTACTAACCCAGCTTCGCCGTTTTTGCTTTGGCAAAAGAAGATAGCACTGATCGCGTTTGTCTAACAAGCTCCGCGAGAGCATCTACTCGGCGCTGATCGCGAAACAGCTCTCCGAGACCGAGCAATGCAGTCTCGTAGTTCTTGATCGCCGCCTCATTTGACCCCGGGTTTGTAGATAAGACATCCTTGAAGATTTGTTCGGCTTTGGCGGGCTCCGTCTTCGCCAACTTTTGAGCTTCGGCTATCCGCTTGCTGGTGTCGGGGACGGCCATTGTGGTTTGAGTTGGAGTGCGGGTGAGTTGCACCGGTGGCGGTGACGGGAGTTTCGGTGCAGTTATGGTCGAACTGAGCTTATAGAAGGAAGCGGGAGGTTGGGAGCAGAGGGTCGGATGGGTATCGTGATGGAAGAGGCAAGGGTGGTCGTCGGTGAAGCTATCAACTTGTAACCCACCTGCCCAAGCTCATCATCGAAGTGGCGGACGACGACGGAAGTACAGTTTTGCCGGCCTCCGACGTGAGCACGTGATTGGATATATTCTTCAACATCCCGTCCAGAATTATCGGTGATATTGATGTATTTTAAGGAGGAAAATTTTTTTTACATGAACAGTGAAGACTGAATCAAAGCATCCAAAAGTTAAAAACAAATGCATAAAAAATGCCCTTTGCTTCAAAGTGACATTCGGCACATGCAGCTGGCTTTCCAGTCTGCCTTGAACTCGAGCTCCACTCTCACCTTCACCGCAATTCCTTCCGCAAAACTACTCTGGATTTCTTTACTCGAATGATGGTTTAGCTCGTTGTTGGCGTGAGTAAATACCCATATAATGTTATTGCCAAGCCCATTGCGTGCAACGCAGCTTTGAGGCCAGCTGGTTGCCTTGACTCTGTCGTTTCGTGAGAGAAAGGGGGGACATGTCTTGTGCCGTTTTTCCTCGATTTCGTCGACGAGCCCGATTGACGATGCAGTAAGTTGTAGCTCTGCATATCTTCTGTGGGATTTATGCAGCAAAGACTCAAAGTACAAGATGGAATACCTACCTATGGATGATTTCGCCGAGCCTCCGATCTCCGTTGCTGTGCCTACCGTCACCATCTAAACATTGAACGGCGCGTAAACGTTGCGATGCAGACCGCTTCACCACAAATCATTGACAATCCAAAAAAATCAAGCACAAAGTTGCATCTAAGCGCCGTTGCAAGTGGTGCATGATATCCGCAAACTTCATTGATTCTGGCTGGAAAAGGTTAATGTTCGCTGCTGGGGCGACGGGTGGGTTGCTTCGCTGGCATGCCTGGCCCGTGCGCTGCCTGTAAACACGGTAAACAATCAGTGATACCACTGCTACCTATACCTACCCACCTCTTATCAACACCGCCTTCGGAAGACTCCACTACAATCAATCAATCAATCGCGTGTCTACACCATCTCCTCTCCACCATTTCACGACATCACGAATAATCCCATACACATACATACGATACCCGCGCAGGATCGCAGCATACTCCCGCTTGACGATCATTCCTCATCTGCGCCCATTCTTCTCACCTTCGTGTATACATAACATCCATACATTTCGACTCTGCGATTCCTCCACCCCATTGATTGTTCTGCCGGCATAGGCCACAGTCCATTCGACTCCACATCCCACTACATAGTTACCCACGCGAGCTATGACAGTGGACCGCGACAGCTCTCGAGACCGAGAGCTAGTTCGACACTCACATTCTTTCTCCTCTGCAGACGGAAAAGCGCTGATTCCAATGTAAGATGCCAATCCTAACTTTTTCAAAGCACAACCAGCTGACTTTGCATCACTAGGTGGGACAGCTCAGATCCTGAGCGCGCACCGCCGCCGCTGCCACTCAATCCAGGCTCTCCCGTCTTGACCACACGGCCCGGCACTTCGTCAGCCATAGCCAACGCGGCCAAAGCATTGGAAGAGAAGGCGCGCGAGAGCATGCCTGCCAGTTCATACACTACTAACCCTATGCCACAGAGATCTCCCGAGCGGTCTTTGATCAAGGGCGCTACGCACAAGCGCATGCAGTCGTTGCAGACTTCAGGACTTCGAGACCTGCGTAGCTATCTAGACAACCACAAATCTCCCGAGCGTTCACCGGAGCGACCCAAGACACGATCCGGGACCCCTCCTCGTGATACTGATCACGATTATTTTGGCCCGGATACGCCACCTTCATTTTCCTCACACGATGTGCTCAAAGAGATCCCCCCCCTTCGACCCTCAGCCCGACTTACGCACAAGGCTATTCTGGGCGAGAATACTCCACCATCTGCCACCATGATGGCCCTACAAAACATGACCATCCCACCCCATATGCTGGACCCTCCCATGTCCAGCGCTGCTACCACTCCTTCCAAGTCATCCCCATCACCGTCTGCTCCACCCCCAACGGCTACTGCCGCTGCTCCTTCCGAACCTTCGGATGCGATCCAACACCAACTCCTCAGCATCACCAACATTGTGTCCAGTTTGCAAAAAGATATGTCACAACTGAGCCGTCGCAGCAAGGACAATGCGATGGATCTCCACGGCCTAAAGGAAGCTACAAATCAGCGCGACGAGGACATTCGAAAATCCCTCAAGGATCTAGTTTCGTCCATGGCCCAAGCACAACAGGCTATCAGTGCGCCAGCTGACTTTTCGCGGTCGGGAAGCAGCCTCGGTGCCAAGGACCCCTTCATGACCCCGACCAAGCCTTTCGCCGTGCCTCAGCGATCTGGATCTCCAGGGTTCATATTAGAAGATCGGATCGGCAGCCCAAATCCATACTCGGTGGAAGGGGCGGCTAGTGTTGCAATGCTCGAGAAGATCATTCGCGAGATGGTGACCAAAGACGGCCAGGACCGCCTCGTGAGTGCTTTAGAAAAGATTGTGGAGCGGGCATCGGGTGAGACTGCGAAGAAGGTTACAGAGATGGTGGAGTTCGTCAAGCAGAGTTCAACAAATAACGCCGTCAACGCTTCCAGCCCGGCTCCAGCTGCCGCAGGCCCACTTGCTCGAGCCGCCAGCGAAGGAATCTCCCTACACAAGGTATCGGAAGGCGGGAAGCCATATAGCAGTCCGAAGGCAGCCGATTTCGTTAGCGAAGAGATGCTCAAGTTCCTTCGTAAGATCAAGGATAGTGTTGCTGAGGCAGGCGGTGTCACTATGAGCAACAAAGCCTTGATACAAGATCTTCGCGGTGAAGTGCTCGGAATGGGTCGAGATTTGGCTCGCAAGATCGAAGAGGCAGTCAGCATGAAATCAGAGCAACCTTCAGTCGAATCAGGTCCAGCCAACGAGGAGGTAGGCCAGATTGTCCAGGCTGGTTTGGAAGACCTCAAAGAGCACATGGATAGGGTACTGCGCGATCGTAGGCGTGGATCTATGTCATCCGTGACAACTCGCAATACTGTCGACAACAATGAGGTTTACGATGTTGTAAAGCATGCCCTTGCTGAACGTGGCTTCGATAAATACTCGCCAGAGGCGGCTTCCATCGACAAAGAGGCTATTGTTTCTGCAGTCAGAGTCGCTTTCGAAGAATGCCAACCTAACATCGAAATCGAGACAACTGGATTGAAAAATGAAGAAGTTCTGGAATGCCTCCGTGAAGGTCTTCGAGACTACCAATCTAGCAACGGTGTCACCAAGGAGCAAATCGAGCAAATCATTCAGGAATCCCTGCAGCAAATCCAACTACCTGCGCCGGTCAACGAAGCTCACGAAATGCGCGAGGAAGTGCTTTCCGCGGTGCGAGAGTGCCTCGAGGAGCTCAAGCCATCACTTGTCCCCCACCAATCTTCATCAGAAACCCTATCGCGAGACATCATCCTTGATGCCATGAAGCAGGCTCTTGCAGAGCATCAGCCGGATGGTCAGACCTTGGACATCCCACCAGAGGCTCTATATGACGCTGTCAAGGCCGGTCTAGAGTCCTCTCGTGCTTTAACATCTACAACCGAGGAACCCTCTCTACAAGATCTTCTATCCTTGGTCCAAGAAATGCATTCCGATCTCAAAGCATCTCCTGCAAACGCAAATAACACCGAACAAGTGCTGGAGGCTCTTCGCGAGGGATTAGACAATTTGAAGTCTCAAATTGAAGGCTACGTCGACAAGGCCCAAGATACGACACATAAGGATGAGATTCTTGATAGCCTCCAGGCAGAGCTCGGTCAACTTCGGATTGATGTTCAAGGTTATGTTGCGGAAGGGTTACGTGGCGATACTGAGTTCAAGCAAGAGGACCTCGTCGCTTATATCAAATCTGAATTCGAACATTTGCTTGAGGAGATGGCAAAGCAGAGGCCTCCCCCTAGCGATGATAAGGAGCAGATCATTCAGGCTTTGAACGCTGGATTTGATGGCATGAACTCCCAAGTTGCCATCCGGGACATGGGCCCAGGCGCCAACGAGGAGCTCAACACCATCATAAAAGAGGAGTTGGAACTTCTCAAGGGAACTCTTCTTGGAGACAACTCAGCAGTCAAAGACGAGGTCATGGAGAAGTTACAGACTGGTTTCGATGGCCTACAAACCCTGCTACAGGAGCACGCAGTTCCTTCTAGTGGATCGAATGATGAACTCCTTTCCGCAATGAAGGAAGAATTCGAGCACTTACGAGAAACACTCGGTGGTGCTTTGGTAGGGTCAGGTACTGCAGCAGACAAGGACGATATCATTGACGCTGTACGCGAGATTCGGGAGGGACTCCGTGCTGACCAGGAAAATTCGGCCAAAGAGAACTTAGCAGCCTTTCAACAGGATCTCGACAACCTGAAAGAATCATTCGGCAACAGTCTCGTCAAAGCGGAGGATCCTACGGAGAAGGCCGACATACTTGAGGCCATCAAGACTGCTCTTGAAGAGCTCAAAGAGAGTTCCGCCTCCGGCGGTATCAACTCTGACCTTCTCGAAGCTTTCCGCGGGGAGTTCCGCATCTCTACGGCACAGATACAACAGCGCACACATGATGAGTCTGTGGAGGTGTTGGATCAAATTCGCCTGAATGTTGATGATCTCCGCTCACACCTGGAGAAGAAGCTCGACAATCCCGACCGTCAGATGTCAGCTACAAACGACATTCTCGACGCCCTGAATGAAGGCTTGGAAGGTTTGAGGGCAGACGTCGACAAAGCCGTCAACAAGCCAGTTGATATGACTGTCTCTTACGAAATTCTTGAAACTCTCAAGACCGGACTCGGAGAGTTGCGTGAGGATATCGAGAAGCTTAAGACTGCGGCGAAGACGGAAGAATCTGGAGAAGCGGAAGAAGCTGAAGATGCTCCAGTCCCAACAGGCAATGAAGTAGTCCTCGCCGAAGACCCCGAAAACGCCCAACCGGAGGCAACGAGTCGCGAGATCATCCCTGAGTCAGAATCCTTACGGCGAAATGATCTAGAGAAAATGGAGGTCATATTAGCACAACTGCAGACGAAAGTTGAGGCTTTGGATGCGAACATTCAGAACCCTTCTCTACCTGAGCCAACTGCCGCTCCCGGTACAGCCATGAAAGAGGATCTTGATGGACTAGCGCAGAAGGACGACCTGAATGGATTGGCCCAGAAGGAGGATCTGACTGGCTTGGCTCAGAAGGAGGATCTCACTGGAATGGCACTAAAGGATGATCTGGTTGCCATTGATGAGCTCCTTAAAGATGTCCACGCCGCGGTCCTCGTCCTACAAGACCGAGAGGCCTCAGCACCACCCGCCAGCGGACTCGCTTCAAAGGAAGACACCGATGCCATTGAGACCTTGCTTGACAATATGAAGGCCAAATTGGAGGAACTCCCGCTACCTGACCCAGCCACTACTGCCACAAAGGAGCATTTAGAGGAGGTCGAACTCGCAGTTCGGTCCACTTCAGAAGCAATCGAAGCGCTGGCTAAGAAGATCGAAGAGGATGGTGCGTCCAAGGCAGATGTTACGGTGGTACAGGTTATTGCCGACGACATCAAAACTGCTTTGGATGAGATGAAAGCCTCAAAATCTGAAGAGGAACCCGAACCCCAAGCCACCAAAGCCGATGTTGATGCCCTCTCTTTGCTTGTTGACGATCTCAAAGTGAAACTCGACGAACTCAAGATTCCGGATCCGGACCATCTTCCCACAAAGACCGATTTTGACCAACTCAACGACTGTGTCAACGATTTGAAAGAACGATACGAGGATGACATTGCAGTTACGGCCAAGAGCTTTGACGATAGGCGCAATGAAGCTAAAGGTTTGTCTGAGAGTCTTGGCGAAGTCAAGTCTACCCTGGACGAGGTCAAGGAGCATATCAAAGCTTCTCTCACTGAAGGCGTGTCACTCGATGAACTGAAGGATTCCTTCAAAGCTCTTGATGAAAACCTCAACACGAACTTCAATGTCACCGCTGATGTCAAGGAGTTGATGGAAACCGTGTCTCGGGAGTTTGAGCGTGCTCACGGGTCTATTGCGGATCTGCAGGTCAGCCAAACAGAAAAGTCTACGGAAACGAAGGACGCTATCATCGCCGGATTTACCGAGAAGGTTGATGAACGCTTCGACACCTTGATGGCTAAATACGACGATGCTCAGCTTCTCGCCGACGAGCAGGCCAAGGTGATGAAAGAAAAGGCGGAATCCCAAGAGAAGATCCTCGAGGAAGCTAAAGCCATGGCTGAGGAGCTCCGGCTAACCATCGACACACTCGGAACGTCCATCACGAACATGAATGAGAAGTTTGAGGAATCAACTCAGAAATGGTCAACAGAATCATCGACAGTAACTACCCGAGTGGATGAGGTTCTGGCGAAGCTTGAAGAGCAAAATTCAAAGCTTGAAGATCAAAACTCAGAAGACAAGACGGAGCATTCGCACACTCGTGATGAAATCAAAAACATTGAACGCATTTTCATCAGCCTCCAGGACAACGTAACTGAGTACCATCCCAAGTTCATGGTTGCGCTTCGTGAGATTGAGGCATTGGTCAAAGCGCATTACGATCATGCTCAGAAAATGAAGGAAGAAGCAGAGGAACATGCTCGGGCAATGAATGAAGAGGCCAAAAATCGAGCTGAGGAACTGCAGAAGCACTTTTCGTCTTTGCCCGCACTGCTTCCTGCGCCACCACCAGCGATTGAAATGCCGGAGAAATACGACGATGCCCAGGTGCAAGAGAAGCTTGACAAGCTCTTGGGCCATGTTGATGAAGCCGACAAAGCCGCCAGCCAATCGGAGCGTCTCGATGAGATTCATGCTCAAGTCAAGGCGACTGCCGCGGAGGTCAGCGAGTTCGTGGCCAAGCAAACCCAGCTCATTACCGACGGCAATGAATCAAAGGAGCGCGAGGCGGAGGAACTTGCTCTCCTGGTCGAGCGCAGGACTGCGCAAAAAGAGTCTCTCGAGAGCGAAATTGAAGGATTGAGGGCCGAGAAACAGCGTGTGATGCAAGAGCTTCAGGAAGAAAAGGAACGCGCTATGACGGAATTGAGAGAAGAGAAAGAGCGCAACATTCAAGAGCTCAAGGAAGAAAAAGACTCTCTTCTTGCCGTCGTTGCCACTTTGCAGGCGGAACGTGAGAATCTCGCCAACCAGAAGATTCGACTCACCGGCCAAGTTTCCTCTCTACACACCGCTCTGGAGATCAGGCGTGAGGAGCTTCACATGATGGATGCCAAGGCCGATGCCCTCGAACGCCGCATCGTAAATGGTTTGATGGATCATTCGCGTGCACTCATGATTGCTAAGGACGGGCGGAAGAGTCCTGTCAAGTCAAAGAAGCGAATGAGTGTGGATGTTTCGGCCGATGCTGACAAACTCATGCCTCCTCCAAGTGCGGTTGCTAACGGCTTGTCTCTTGCTCTCAAGCCTCGCCCTGCCATCCGCCGCAATGGTGCAGCACCGAACCCTGCCAGTCGTCGCATTCACTCCTTGAGCCAAATAAGCGGCAACACGCCAACCGGAGCACAGGCTTATCCCGTTACCAACATCAGCCTGTCTAATGCTGGCATCAAGCGAAGCCAATCCGTCCGAACTAACAATCTACGGAAAGGTTCATGGGGAGGCCGACCAAGCGCAGCAGTTGCGAACAAGGAAAACGAGGTTCTCAGTGAGGAAGACGAGGCTGCCACCGAGCGAGGTGTTCCTTCCAATGCAAATTCCATCATCGAGGAACAAAACGACGAAATCGAAAGCCAAACGGGAACGGAGCGTCGTCACAGCCTTGACGCTACTTCTTACACTGAGGGAGAAACAGGTGGTTACGACAGCCGCTCAGAATATGGTGGTAACGAGAGCATGTACTCTGGATCCTCTTACTTCACCAACAGCGAGAATGGCGATCGTCGCACATCCTACAACTCGACAGCCCATTCCGCAACGCACGATACCGCAGAGAGCATCGACGAGGAGAGTGAAGAAGAGCAATCCGAGCTCGAACAATCCGATGCCGAGGATGATGACCCAACAGCTACCATCGCCAATACCGACTTTGCTGCGCCGTCCGAGGTTACCGCATCCGAAGTGACGGGCTCGGAACTCTCAACCACCACCACCGGCAGTGAAGATGTGCCACTGCACACCGAATCTGAAATCAATCGTGCCGTGCAGGAAGTCATTGCAGAGGAGCTCGAGCAGGGCAAATTCGCTCCGCCCAGCGACTCGGGCGTTGGCACCGACTTACCCACGGCCGATCTAACGAATCAAAGCGCTGTCGATGCTGATTACTTCAGGCGTGCCGCAGAGGAGGAGAGCACGGTTGGGTGAGTTGACAAGCAGCGATTCGATGCCTTTTTTTTGGTGTGTGGTCGGTGCGCGACCATGCAATGGTGGAGTTGTTGGTTTTTTTTTTTTTTTTTTCGTTTTGGTTTAAGTTTTTTTTTTGAAACTGTTGTGAGCGGTTTACTTACTTATCCACTTGTGGGGAATTAGGGGGATTGTGAAGGCTTTGATGGATGGCTTTGCCGTGGCTGGTATATGGGGTGAAGGGCTTGTTCAATGAGGTTGGTGGAGGTGGATGTTTAAATTGAAATGGGGATGGATGGTGGTCAGGTTTGCGGTTTTCGCAGCTACACACATCCTTGGGTGAATTGGGTCTGTTTTCATTGTTTATGGCTTTTTTTGTGTGGGCTTCTTATGCAGGCGTCTTTGCGGGGTGGTGAGTCGGGATTTTTTGGGGGAGTAATGGCTCTTTTTCTTTCTCCTTGTTTTGTCCGTCTGTGTTTTTTGTTTTGTTGGATTGTTGGATTGGTAATGAAGTTTTGAATGAATGAAGAACGATTGTTTTCCTCTCAGTATTTCTTTCTTCTTCATTCTTTTGTTCATGTTCTTTTTTTTTCGGTCCGGGAGTTTTTCTCGTGTTTAGGGTAAAAATATATATCGTTTGGGACAAATCTCGTTTTTTTTTTTTTCGTGTGAATGTGTGTCATTGTGATGTTTGCTGGCTTTTCTGTGTCTTTCTCTTGAGTACATTGCTATTCAACAAGTGTGCGTTGTTGTACATGTCTTTGAGAGCCTAGTGACAGGCGTGTAACAGTGTTCATTCTCCGCAAATCGGAACGTTTTCTTTTCATCGGCAACCTGGTTAGAGGGGGTTTACTATAATCGTTGATATTCAGGTGCCCTGAAGAGTGATGTCTTCTGCTCATATGGAACTTTTCTAATGACAACGCCCACGGGCCCGTTCATGTGAGAAGTAATCAGTTTGATAGAACAAGTAGAGAAGAATATTAATTCATTAGAAACGTTTTGCCGACGTGAGCACAATCGATCAGTTATAAAACAAAAAAGTAACAGGTATCCCCCCTATGCTATGCAAACACCATGCCGTGATGATGAAAGAAAAAGACTTTTAAACTCCACCAATGCTTTCCTACTATACAACCAAAGGCGTGAATATGCGACAGAGAAAAACAATCATCCGTGAACATGGCGCGAATACATTTACGAGGACGTGACGGAGTTGAGCGTCTTCTTCCACCAGCTCCTCGGACTCTCCTCCCACGTCTGCGAAACCTCCTCCTCAAACACGCCAGTGTGGAGATCAGCTTCAACGGCATTGATGAACCTCGCGCGCGTAACGAGCTTGTGGCCGACGTAGAGAACGACGAAGAGGATGACGCTGATGTACGCGATGAAGAAGTTCTCGGTGCTCCAGGGGACAAATGCGGTGAAGCCTTGCGTGATGGTGATGGTGGTGCAGAAGATGAGTCCGTACCAGGCGAGCACGCGGCCGCCCCACGAGACGTACGGTAAGGTGTCGCGCGCGATGTTTTGGGCTTTCAAGGCGTCCATGAAGCGTAGGTGGCAGATGCAGATGCAGGCCCATGCGATGAGGCCGGCTACACTGACGATGTTGAGGAACCAGTTGAACACTTCGCCGCCGTTGTTGGACAGGTTCATGTAAGCGAGCAAACCCATGGCGGCCGAGATGGCGGTCGCGTAGTGAGGGACGCCGCGCTTGGTGGTGCGCTTGAGGAATTGTGGCGCGCAGTTTTCCTCGGCGAGACCGACGAGCACACGGCTTGAGGAGTAGACGTTTGAACTGGCTGCGGATAGGACGACCGTCAATAACACGCCGTTGATGATGTGTGGTAGCACTTTGACGCCGGCTAGCTGTGCTGCGATGACCAATGGGGACGAACTGGCGTTGGTGTTTCCGAGAAGGAGATCTTCATTGTTGTAAGGGACGAGGATTCCGATAAAGAAGATGGTGAAAACGAATAAGCAGAAGATGCTCCAGAACGTGTTGCGGATAGCTCTTGGCATGGTGACTCGGGGGTTGGCGCTTTCTCCTGCTCCAATGGCCACCAGTTCCGTTCCCTGGAAAGCGAAACTAGCCTGGATCAACACGGCCCAGAATCCGACAAACTTTGCCTTGGGACCATCGGTGAGGTACGCCGCAAACGGGCCAGGCTCGTTGTAATATTTGAATCCGATATATCCTTGATCGCCAGCGCCTGCGTTGATGCAAATGGAAAATATCCAGAAACCGATCAAGCAGATGACCTTCAACGAGGCAAACCAGAATTCGAATTCGCCGAATACATCCACAGGCAAGAAATTGACGGCCGTAAGAGGCACGAAGAAAATCGTGATGAAGATGCCGATGTTGAGTTCTGAATTCCACCATTGAACGACCAATGCTGCTGCCGTGAGCTCGAGTGCGTAGGTCAGACTCCACGAGAACCAGTAAACCCATCCCATGGAGAAACTCAAGCTAGGATCGACGAATCGCGCGGCATATTGCGTAAAGGCTCCAGCGACGGGGAGGTAGGTGGACATTTCGGCCAGCGAAAGCATCACCGAGTAGACAAGCGTTCCGATGAAGACATATGCGAGGAGAGCACCGACCGGACCAGCGGTCGCAATGGATTTACCAGACGCGATAAAGACACCCGTACCAACAGTTCCACCTTAAAATTCTGTTAACATTTGAAGTGTTGGATGGAGTACACGTTGACGCGCTTACCAATGGCAACGAATTGCAGGTGTCGACTGTTCAGCTTCCTCTTCAACTCCTCGGCAGGGGGTTGACTCTGCTTCTCCACATCGCTCGAGGGAACCACCGATTTCTCGGATTGGTGGTCCGTCTTGGGACGAATCGCATCCTGTGTGGTTGCCATGTTGACCGAGCGAATGGACGACGAAGCGTACCACACGAACCTTGACGGTATATGGGGGGAGAGGAAAGTAGGTCGAGATGATTCAATCAATGACTTTGAGCGAGTGGAGCGCAATCTGGAGAAACGAATCTATTTGAAGGCTCTGACTGACAATTTCTCACGCGCAAGGCGACCCACTAAACACATTCCCCAGCGCACTGGCAAACTGCAACCGATCAAAGTTTTGCATCGTGGGTCCACATTAACGTGAGTAAATTCGCTGATCCGTGCCTCTACCAATGACTTGAGGGTCCAGTGAGAAATTTTTCTGCTTTGGCCAGAGCCGCGGCTATCTTAGGGTACGTTCGGCTCGCATGCACAAATGCCGTAGTGGGAGATGGTGTGGCCATAACGCAATGCTACTGATATTGGAACCATGGGTAAAAGAAAATTCTGCGCGTCTGGAGCGAGTGGAAGTTGGAGGAAAACTGGGTTGAGGGAGAGCGGCGACGGGTCGGGCCATCATCGGGAGACATTTCCGGCTTAGTCATTCAGCCTGGGCGTGAACAGTTTGGCTGTGACCTCATTCCCACCTGTCATCTCTCTGACATTTCATTATTTCCACGGACATCGCCGCCCTTGTCTTGACCCCTTATCAACCCTGTGGAGCTTGTTCCCCAGTCGATGTAACGCGAATGAATTGCTAATTGATTAGACTGTCTCATTGAGATTCGCAGAACAACGGCTTTCGACCCCAATTCGATTTCTCTATCCACCACAAAGTGGCAACTGTATTCGTACGAATTCAGTCTACCAGTGCTCCGGTCTCATCCCACGCATCTGGCCCCTAGTTAACGTCCGAGTAACCGGTCGGCTCTGGATTCCCTCGCTAGCCAGCTCTACCCTATCCTATCCATACTGCCAGCCCTGAGAGGGTTTTCATACGCCCGTTTTGTGCCGTCGATGTGTATGTTGCAAATGTGCGCTCTGCTATCTAAACATTTCGCGTAGAGCTTCAAAGCTACAGAGGAGTGACAGACCGGGAAGTCACATATTAGGAGGACTAACAGGTTCTACAAACCAGAAATCCTACGACCTACGTAGTATGTCTGGTATAGTTATCTGATTTGCGAATAACGCCTGGTACACTAGCTACCCGATATATGACCTCCCGGCGTGTCACCCCCCTGTTCTTTGCTCATCTGCTCCCTCTTTATGACATGCGCCTTTTCTGTCCTAGCCAGCGTATGCTGCAACCAGCATCAGCATCATCACCGACTCATCAGATGACGCCAGAACGTGTTCAGAATCACCCCGGAAAGAGCTTGGGATCCACAGGCAGAATGTTGACGATTCCCATCTTCTTGAATATATCATAATGCGTGGCTTTTCGGTTACTATGTTTGTTCCCCGCAATCGCTAACCCAAGGGAGTGTGTTTGTTTCAGCCCTATGTCTGTCGAGAACATGCCATGTTTTCCCCATACGTAACACGAACCGTCTAGACCAAACTCTTACGCAAGAAGTTCCTCCACATTTGGAAAATGTCTTAGCTCGTCGCAGGAAGCTAGAAACGAATGTTTCTTTATGACAAAGACAGTCTCTGATTGGATCTAACGAATCAGACTTCTACCTCATCATCTCATTCAACAGCTATGAGATGCCGCAATCGCCGATATATTCTAGTTCCCAATGGATGACATTGATCTTCAGGGTAGACCAGGAGCAACTGGAACAGAAATTCTACGCATATGAGATGTCTCATCGGGGCCGAGACAGAGGAACCGCCGCTGTGCGACCATCGATCGTATAATAACATGTCATCGAGCAACGACGGGATCTAACTTTCTAGCTCATTATTGTGTATATTTTTTTGTGCTATCACTATCTTTTGCGCTCAGGATTTCTAAGTCTACAGGAGCTTCGAATACCAAAATTTAAGCTACACAGCATACGATTGACAAGCCCAACAATCATGACAGTTGACGGAACACAGCGGTTGCACTGGACGCAGCGTGTTGCACTCGTCAGGCACAATCTCCATTCAGCACGTAGAACCATGGACTTCACCTTCTTCAAAACCCTACAAGCTCACGCTCTCCTCGATGGAACAGATCACGTTGCGATCCTCAACAGCATTCTCGGAAACGACGCCGACTCGGTCCTCTCCACGCTTGACAACCTCAATGGCGGCATCGCCTATGTGCACCAAGATGCTTTCAAAGCCGTTTATGACAGCGCAAAGTCTACCATGTACAAATCTGATATGTCCCTCTCTAGCCGACGCTCCCTCGTCCGCGTCGACGTCTCCCAGCAACGCGACATGGCCGACCACGCTATCGACAAGACTGCCAACTCGGCCATCCAGCTCATCCAAGCGCAACCCCCTCAATGTCAAGACGCCGTCGCCAATGCTTGGATTACCGGAACTACTATCATTGCAGACTCTATCTGCGTCTGCCTCACACAAATGGACATCATCGAACCAAACCTCGACGACTTCATCCGCCTAGAATACTCCTGGAGTACCATCCAAAACAGCGTCGACGCCGCTGTCTCTGCCCTCCGCGGCATCTTCAGCCTCATGGAGCGACCCCCCAACAACAACCCCGCTATGAATCCCGTCGCTCTCTCTCCTCCTTCTCGCACCTTCAGCATCTCCTCGAACACAGGTTCCGAAAGCGCCGGCAGCTTCCGCAGCCGCAACTCGTCCACCGCCTCTGCATTCAATCTCATTAAACGCGCCTTTAACCACAGCAACATGCCCCCTCCTCCACCGACACCCAAGTCCTCGCGCACAGACTCCCTGTCACTCCCTGATGCCAACCCCAGAGGTTTGCGGGCGAGCATGAGCCTTGCGTGTCCCACCCGCATCCCGCACAGTGACCATTTTCACACGATGTTAACAACCATCCCGCCTACGCCTAGCGTGCAGGATGCGCCTGGTGTAGATGCCGGCATGAGTCCGTTTAAAGAGAATGGAGATTATTTTGCTTTTGATTTGGGGAAGGAGGACGAGGGTGGCGGTGGCGGTGGCGGAGAGGAGGGCCAAAGTGGCGATGTCATGCAGTTGTAAGTCTTCTTTTCACTCGTTCATGGTTGGTGCAGTGGCTTTTTGAGGGTTCAATGCTGACTTTGACGTTGTGTATGTAGGGAAGAAAGTTTGGATCCCTTGTGCACGTCGACCAATACCGAAGCGCTCAAGTTGCCTATGCCGCTTACGTTGCGGAGACTCTCGAACGCGTTTGCGACGTCGAATCCCGGAATTTCCGTTTAGCTTTTTTTAGTCCTGGGGTTTCACATTGTTTGTTTTCAATTTGGTGTCTGAGGTGGTGTAATGGCTATTCCTACTGGATGATTAGGAGGTGCTGATGGACGAGGATACACTAGGCTTTCACATGATATATTGTTTTTCCCTATTATCTCTTGTTTTACTGTGCTGTAATTTCCTTCGATAAGTACATTTTCATCAGTGGTCGCAGGGCACATATATCAACATTGAATATACATAATGAAAACGGGATCAGCTGCACAACAATTAATACATATTTTTCAACCCCCTTTAACACAAGCACTTATGAATACAACTATTGTAAATCTAAGAGGATCTAGCGATTTTTCCTTAGGGGCGTCTGCCGTGCGTCCATAACTCATTACTCTCCCAGCACCTCAGCTGTCATCAGCAAAAAGCTGACGACAAGCACCCATAACAGGCCTCGTCAAATTTTAACCTGTACATGTCTCGCAACTTTTTTCGCATCAGTATTGAAAGTTGTTGGATGTCCCAGTGCCGCTCCAGCGTGTGGCGTAACCACTACACGTGAGGGTGAATCACGTGAGTGAAGTTTTGAAGCTGTCCACGGTCTGAGGTTCTAATATGGAGTAGGATGTTCTGTAACCGAGCGGAATTTTGGGCTTTTCATTTTGATATGCGAATAGAAAATATTGATCTTATAGGGAATACATGCATTTCTGAATAATGTGAAAATGATACTTGTAGCTCTTTCACAGGTACCCTCACCCATGATTGCCCGACCAACCACCCACGCCTCACCACGCTCCAAAAAAAAAACTCCGTTTCTAACGTCTTGTCCGACATCACACTCACACCATCAACCAAGCTACATAACCAGTCAAGCTTGACCTCGGACAATAAAAAAAATCTTCGAGTATGCACGTCGGGGTACACGAGAGGGAAAATCGCCGCATCTGGATAGCGTATGACGCTGACCCACCCACACCACCACCCCTCCAAAAAGACGTCCTTACTGCATGTGTACAGAGGTGTCCAGTTTGCGTGTGAGCTTGTCTAGTGAGGAGTACTTTGGTGGTAGTCGCGGGCTATGGATAGATCTGTGGTGGCTGGGACCTTGAGTGCGCATCAATGTGGAAAGAGGTTGGTTGGAGTTGGGGTTGGGAGGCGAGAGTTCGTTGTGAGGTGCGACTTCTGCTGGGCAAAGGTCTGGAAGGAGGAGTTGTTAGCATCGCGAACGGGACTACTCGCGCACTGGGCATCGTTCGTGGTATGGCATCATCATTGTCCGGCGGCGTGGTGTGGTGGTGCGGTCGTTGGACTTGAGCCGTCTTGGACGTGTATGAGAAAAGCAATAGTGTCTTCACCGTCGAAAAACCTCGTAGCAGATACACTTTCCTACATCCAGAATACGAACTAATGCGCGCAGGACATCTTTCTCCCTGGTGAAGTATCCCATAATTGGAGTTTTCCCAGCCTTACCAAGGACCTTCGAGGAATTGTAGTTAGTGATCCCACGTCAGCCTCTAGCGATGCCACGCGAAAGGATCGACCCCGAGACTTTGTAAGTTCGGGAAACGAAAAAAGGTACACTTTCACCGGAGAAGGCGCAGCATCATCAATATTGGATGTGGACTCTAGTAGCCTGGTGCCTCACGATGAGCACTGTTTTAATGGTGATGATGCCGCACGCAGCGCAAGCGGCCGGCCTCTTCTCCTTGTTACCTCATATCTCTTTCCTACTCAGTAGTATAACCACTGTCTTTTCCATTCAGTCACCTGGACGTGACCGAAGAGCATCATGACGCTCTTCACTTCATTCGTTCTTGTTTTTGCTGTTTCTTCTTCCACTGTCACTTCTGTCCATGCGCTCCCTATCACGAATGACCATGAGTACCTTCGAAAACGATTGCCGGACTCGCAAAACAACGTTGCGACGGGTTTTGGTATCGCGATTGGCGTCATTCTTTTCGCAATGATCATGTTTTATCTAGGCCTTCGCCGCGGTCGAAAAGGGTCGCTACTCCGCTGGCGCACACGCACGCAAACTGGTCAACCTCAACCAAACCGATCACCGACGCCAATGTCTCAGTTCCGACCCATATCACCAAGATCGTTCAAACTGTCGCGAAGCACAACAGCGGATTCGATATCAACAATCAACATATCAACCCCCAAGCCCGTTCACGCTTCGTCTTTCTCTCTAGTCAGCCCCATCGACGAGCACTTCGACCAAAGATTCGAACGTCCGCAACCCGAAAAGCCCCAACACATCATCACCGCAGCGCCAATGTACCAAAGTACACCACCTGCACACCCAATCTTCGAACTTCGCGACACTCCAGCGACTTCTCTTGCGCAACCCCCCAGCATCGCAACGCCAGTTTCCAAATGCGAACTCATAAGAAACAACTACCTTTCCCAACGGATCGCACCGACAACCCCCAAACTAACCCGCCTCCCCAGCTACCGCGCATCTCCCTTCTCGCCCGTTGCTACGACAGCACCACCGACACCAAGCCTCACCCGCAAACTCAGCTTTGAGGACTGGAGAAAAGAGTACGCGCCGAGCCGCCGCGGAACGACAACACCGAAGATCATCACAAAGGCAACGACCCACCGCCGTAGACAATCATCACTAACATGGGTCTCCCCCTCTGTTCTGAACAAAGAAGTCGACGTGGCGATCTTCGAGGTTGAAGAGGACTGCATCACCGTCTTCGAAGAAGACATGGAGATGGAAATCCACACCGTGTTCGAGGAAGACGAGCATTCATCGAGACCTAGTAGTCGATCCTCGCAAGCTACACTCGTTACCCCCGTTTCGCCGCGAATG
Source organism: Periconia sp. R9002 (assembly GCA_023627715.1). Lineage (NCBI taxonomy): Eukaryota > Fungi > Ascomycota > Dothideomycetes > Pleosporales > Periconiaceae > Periconia > Periconia sp. R9002. The sequence goes on along the minus strand of JAMAHW010000032.1, from coordinate 223,243 downwards.
CCCTCGTTTTCGTCCAAGAAGGACGCGGAGTGGACGCCGGACACGCCTACATCGCCGAACTTCCCTTTACCATTGTTTCTCCGATTTAGGCCGACGACTGCAGGGAATGAGGGAGAGGAAAAGTGGGAGTACTCGAGCGCGACGGATGTCGAAGACGGTATCAGCGTCGCGAGTGATTTCTCAGACCACAGCGACGACGACGAGGATGAAGACCGCGATGAGTTCGAATACGACGTGACGTTTGATTTCGACATCAAAGCCATCGAAGCAAACGTTAGTCTCGACGAAACTATCGACATTGAAGTCGATGCATCGACACTTTCCTTATCCAACTCCCTCACCCCCCCCTCAGCACCGTCCCCAAACACGCCAGAGGAACAGGAAAAAGAGGTCCCCCGTCGTGGAGAAAACTCGACTGAGTTTTCCTCGCCAAGCACTATTACCCTAACGTCTTACCAAGAAACAACGACATCGTCACCGCTCACCTCCCGTCCACGCTCACACACATACACGGCCGCTACCCCCGCCGTCGATGAAATGGACTGGATAGGCATCGAGTGGCTCCGAAGAGTTTACTCGCAGAGGAAAAGTGGAAGGTCGCTTTCTTTGAGTGGGTTGAGTGCGGATAGTGCGGGTCATTAAGCCATCAATCCGCGTGGAACTAACCCGAACATAAAAGGGTAGTTAGATGGACTGTGCTGTGCTATGCTGACCTTTATCGTTGTCACGGACGTTTTCTTCTTCTTCCTCCCCTGAAAGTTTTTGGGGGGAAGGGTGAGGGAAGTGGGGAATCATGGTGGATTGTTTACCCGTCTTATGGAAAGATAAGCGACACTTCATTTCTCGCCCTCTTTCTTACTTTTTTTTTATTACGCATAGTTTTTGCATTTCTTTTGGTTATATTCGCTCCTTCATGATACCCTGTCTCTCTTTTCATGCGTATTTTACGGTGTTACGGGTACGCGCGCACTCTCTTTTACGTAGCTAGCATTGTGAGGGATGATTCGATGGATGGGTTAGTTTTGGTTTATATGTTATGTGGAAATGCAATGACATTCATTTGATACGAGATCTTCTTCCGCTGTTCGAAGCGATATGTTTAAACATAAAATCTGTGTTGCTGCGAATGCGAATATGTGGATTTTTGAAATGTTGATCATTAGGGTTTGGGTGGGTTTAGGAAAGGTACTGGTGTAGGTACGATATGAACTCTACACCAACGGGTACTTGTCTACTAAACACGGTAGTTCGTTACATGTTTTCATGTCAGCTACTTACATATTCACCTATCATCCAAACGATCCGCTCAAACAAAAAAGAACGATTGATTAGCTTAGTCACAATGTGTAAGACTTCAAGGCATCCCACGCGCGCTCGCGCGCGTGCTTTGGTAAACAAGCACGAGCTTCTAAATCTACACAACTTTAACTGTAAACAGAATAACGTCAGACGAAAGCTTACTGCGACATGCCAAGTATTCCAAATAGTCGCTTGCACATTCTATTGAAGTCGATAACAACGGGCGTACATAGGTAATTGTTGCGCAGATGTTTTGGACATATATTGGACAGGGAAAATAAATGGTATGCGGGGGACCGAACGGGTAAATGCGATACGAGAAGGCAAGATCGGCGCATTACCGGCCGCAAGGGGAGAGAAGCTCGCAAGATTGTTTGCTGCAGGATGACGTGATGTGCTGTACTGCGCTGTATGTGATTTTTTGTGTGACGTCGAGAATAGTGACGAGATATTGTAAGGAGGAAGATGGTGATGAGTGTTATGTTGGGTATTGTCTAGCGGTTTGAGCTTGCAACATACGCGGGTTAGTAGGTAAACCGGTGAAGTTGCACAGCCTTCGTTGAATACGAGGAAAGCGATGAAGAATTCAATATCGTATCATACACAAAGATATTTCCGCCTTCTAAAAAAATCGCTATCAAACATTGCGAAACGCTGTAAAAAACCAGTGATGGAGGGCATAAACCAAGCGCGAAACATTATATCGTACACACGATCCGATTGACATGAAAAAATCCCAATACCGTCCCGTTTTGTACATGTTAACCTTCTAACCCCACAAGCGCACAATCTCCATAACACCCACACCGATAGCACCGAGCTCGACGATGCGACTAGGCGAGAGCATTCTCGCGGCGCTGTCCTCTTCTTCGGTGGTGTTGCCCTTGTTGGAGCTCTTGGGCTTTGACTTCGACTTCTTCGGGTCGCGGGCCGTTAGGTCCAAGTTGGAGTATTTGGGTGCCGTCTGGCTGGACCGCTCGGAGAGAGCTTGTATGGAGTTGGGTTGGGCTGCCGGCGCTGGGTTCGCGAGCGCGAGGGTTGCGAAGAGGAGCGTTGCTGCTGCCGCGACCTTCATGATGGATATGTGATGGATAGGTGGGTTTGTTGTTGCGGGATGTGATGACTTGAGTATGCGGTATGCGTGTGAAAGCTATGGGTTCGCGGGAAGAAGTGGTTTGTTTTATATGATGAGACTGGAGAAGAAGGTTTGGATTGTGGATAGTGGTGTGATGAACATTTCTTTTGTGGTACTCCAGCCCTCCTATAAATATATGTACCACCAAAGACGAAGAATACGAGCGGTGAGCCCTTGTGAGCTCGTGAGCTATGACCTCAGGCACAGTCTCCCTACCTCGCGAGATGCCAGCTGAATGAAGTAGATCGTCGGTCCCCCCAATAGGCAGAAACATGTATGCTGATGATAATGACCCGCCAATCAGTGTCGCTGTTCCCACGACCCCTGCGTGCTCAGCCGTCCCCATTCGATTAGAACGGTATAATGTTTTGACGTGGGGGCTAATGACCGTTCTACGGTGACAGCGCAACACTGCCTCTCTGCAATGCCACCGCCCCACGTCATAGAAACTTCGGCGACGAAGTAAATGATCATCTGTGGCGGGGGGAAAGGAAAAAAAGGAACGACGCAGCGAAATAATATCCAAGTTGGCCATTGAGATTGACTTTTGCAACAAAGACAGAAAAAGATAAGCACACGGCGTGCCTAATGGTTCCTTGATTCTCAATCCATACACCAATCTGTACATATGCTGCGATTCTGACGTGAGGCAGCTAAGCTTCAATCACTATCGCCGAGCCTGCCAAGCTTCTGTGTATATTACCGTTGTCTTGGCAGATTCCTTTTTCCCTGAAATGCACAACAAGCTTCCTGAGTCGAATTTAAGCGTTGGAATCTTGGAAATCTCAGGGCGCGCTCGGGTCCGCAGCAACCCAGAGCCAATTGGCGGCGTGGATGAAGTCCGGTATGAAAATACGAGGTAAAGACGTCCAATGCGAAATTTCCATGTCAAGACTGAGGATGGGATCGACGCCCTTTGTTTCTGTTGGGTGAGATATTATTGTTAGGAAGAAGCTTTGAGCAGGGCGCTCTTCAGGGCCCGCTCCTATCAATTACTCAGTAAGGCTATACTTATTCCATCAGAATTTTTTGGGGCCGAATAGTCATGATCAAAATGTTTAGTTCATCCGTGCGTTGTTTCAGACTTCAAGACACGCTTAAATTTGGCCGATGAGATTTCGAGATACGCTTAAATTTGTCCGATGATACTCCTTTCGAAGGAGACCTAGAACCACGACCCAGGCGTCCAAGAACGCATCATATGAAGCATTCCCTGAGTTGTACATCTCACGTCTTACTACAGGAATTCACGGCAGTGCGATGTGTCGGTACAGGTAGACAATATCAGCATCAATCAGTAGACGACAAGATGTTGTGGCATCACGTTACCAAACCACTGAGGTTTCTCAGATGCATTTGGTTTGGAGGGTCGTTCGACGACAACTGGTTTTGGGTTGCCCCTCTTCGCATTGAATCCCTGCCCTTGTTACAGAACCATGGATTTTAAGGGAGGTAGCGCATTTTTGATTCCATAATCACAACTAGCCACGGGCACTTTGCTACGGGTTGTATCTCTCGGAGGTCAGTTCTCTTGAGAGCCCGTTACACTCAGTGCATTGGTGCAGTACGGGGGTAAAGAGTCCGGTCATACCCCTGTAGTACCATGTTGTCTACTGCAAGTAATAAATACTAGAAGCTGGAGAAGTGGAGCCAGTGCTTTCAGTTAACTCTAGTTTGATATGAGCTTAAATGGATTTTACATGTATGACCCGACGCTCCACCTTTGTACCATTCAGAAACTTAGACAATCGCCACCCTTAACTGAAGTAGAATACTCAAGTGCCTGAAGCTTTACTCCTTTCATTGTATGATTTCCTCTACATACCCAGGGTGGCAATGCTCTGTAAGAATTTGTTTAAAACTCATAATTTCCTCTACTTGTATAGATCTCTAAAGGAATGGACTGGAGACGGGTTCACCTTCCGGCCGTAAAAACTCAATTGTGCCGACGCTCTTGGCCGAAGTGGGTACTCTAGATGAGCTGCTTCATCTAATCGCGCTGGCTGCTCGTGAGAATCGGATTGAGTTTATCTCAGGTGAGTTAGAAAGATTTTCTTTCTTCGGGCTGTATTACCAATTACTGATCTAGCAAATAGATAAGTACTTGGATCAACGAGCTAGTGCAAGGTGCTACATTGATATTAAGTGTATTCACCGAAGGGACAAATGACTTTGGTCAAAGGCGGCTTATGAAATTTGAAATTAATCCTCTCGGAGTATTGCTACCCTGGATATCGACACAGGTAGGCGGGGAAAGACTTGGTAACGTCCTCGACCAGGACGGGCTCACAGGCGATTGTTTGCGCACGTGATAAAGACGGCTTATCATGTGGTTCATAATTATGACATCTCCAGGGGAATCGAAATCAACATTTCCGACTCACTCCTGCAACCGTAACCTTGCGATTAGCTAGGAAACAACCTCTGAGAATCGAATTATATTCTAAGCTAATAATTTTTAATTGCAAATTCATCATACTGGGCACTCACATGGCACTCGCGTACATCACTAAGGAGAAATAGATGCGCATGATGCTCGTTATCTCATTGGTATCTACGTACAAATGCTCGTCCGAGCTACTTAAATATGAGTTCTACATTATCGCATCATATAGATCCCAATATGGCAATACACAGTCCCGCATGCTTTTGTTAAAGCTGCTAAAAGCAGCAAGTCCATTCCTTATGATTAAGCCTCGAAAGACCTAGCCGACAACGCACCGCTCCAGACAGCGGGTCCAGGGATCTGATAATCGGGATGGCTGGGACCGGAGGTGTGAATGTTCAAAGTGAGTCCAGGTTCGGCGCCTGTATAAAAGGTCCTCGCGTCCACGCCGCCAGTGACAGTCTTGGTGCCGGATCCCGTCACCTTCAAGCTGACGCACTGAGGGTAGAATTCCGCACCGGTGGCAGAGTAAGGACCGGTGCTGGTGAAAGCGACATGCAGGGCAATGAGCTCATGACGGAGCACGTACTCGCCGGCCTTGAGACCGGATGGGATGCGAATGTTCCACTGGCCGTCGTTGTCAATGAGTTCGTCGGTCGCCCAGTACCCTTCGTTGTCGGAGCCCGTCGCGTTGATCCAGCCCTTCTGCGAGATCTTGACAAACTTGAGCGTCGTCATGTCGACGGTGGAGCAGGGCCCGTTACATGGCGCGATGTAGTTGAGGATGGGGCCGTGGTGTCCTCGAGGCCAAGTCTGACCCGCCTGCCACCAGCGAACGCGCACGTCGGTGCCTGGGTCGACTGGCGCGCTGATGTTGGCGTTGGAGCCTCCGGGAGCGCAGATGATGGGTCGGTTTTTGGCGTCGACCGGGTTGACTGGTCCACCTCCGGTGTTTGTCGTGTACCACGCGGGGGTAGTGTTTGGGTAGGCACTCAGGTCGCCGTTGGGATCCCAGCCATCGTAGTGCACTCCATTGGCCCAGATCTGCTGTATCATGCTGTGACCAAAGGCCACAGAGGAGAGGGAAGACAGAAAGAGAAAAGAAGTGGGGAGCGTGGACAACATCTTTATCTATATTGCGCAATAGGCTAAATGCGTGTTTGGAAGGTGAGTGTGCCGGTGCAGGAAGTGATGGGCAGAGTTAAAGTGGTGCGTCCGCCCACCCTTATATACTTTTTCATCAACGTGGACTGAGGTTGCAGACTTCATTATTTGGTATGTTGTTCGTTGGTCTACTACTCTAGTCTGCGTTGATGATGATGTTGTATGGCCCGGGCGCCCAATACGACAGTGAGATGCACGGTCAAGAGTGAGGCATATTGCTAAGCGAGTTGCAACTGACCAGTGAGGATCTCATCTCTGTTCATAGGCGGCCGACTTTTTTTGTAACGAATGATTAGAAAGGCAAAAGATGTATCGGCTTGAGGTTCGGCAAGAGTCACATGAGATCTAGGCTTCACGGGACGACACGGATGGACATTCATGAGAAAGCCACTCAGAGTCGATTCTAGGGTTGATTGGAACAGAAAGAAGGCAGATTAGTTGTCCTCGTAAAACGGACTACCAAGGGAAGAAAAAGATGCGGTGGCTTTCTGGTCAGGAGCCGGCCCTTGTTGACGACTTCACTGCTGATCTGTTGGTGGCATTATTCTGGAAAGGCTTAGGAAGCGTTGGTTGAACAGATCACTCCCGAAAAAGAAGTTTAAAGAAGCAAGGACAATCTGTTGTTGGTATAGTATTAGTGGTGTAAAGGTATGCTCTTGGGGTTCAGACGGTATCATTGTGAAAGAGCGAGATTCGCAGCATTGTTGATGTTGATTCGGCCGAACAGAACGATTACCAATAGTCCTTAAGCAAGAAAGTGGATTTTCAATAACCACCGTCCATACTTAGGTAGGCATACGCATACAAAGAAGGCATTTCTACGTGCTGTGGGGGCGTTCACTAAACAGGCTCTTTGAAGACTCTTGGCGCATTAGCATCTGCAGCATTCTAGAAAACATCACAAACGCTGGACCCTGATTCGCCGATCCCAGCCGTTTGCAGTAGGTAGTTTATTGTCCGAGTGTTCGTTTAAGTAAGATATGGGATTGTGGTTCCCCAACCATCTCACCAGCAACCACAGCCTCCACCGCCGCGTGAACCGTTACCGGGTAAAATGCCGAGCTACCTGTATGCGCGTCCTGGCTGCCGGTAACGTCCGACGAGATGAGATCCTGTAGGATCGATCAATATCTTAGCTAAGAACGAAAGTAGCAAACAAAACGCATGTAAGACTCGTCTATGGTCTCAGTATACGAACGTTGTAGGATTAAAGTTTATAATTTAGCCAAAAGGTAGCCTTGTGATTCCACGTGCTGGAGAAAGGGCTGCAACAGGCATCATGTAGTTTTTCGTGGGAATTATACCACGTGCAGCTCCGAGGCATCTTGCTTGATAGTTGCTTGTTTGTTGGTTCGATACACTGAGGTCTGAATATGCCAAAGAAGGTTTTAATTGTACTGGAGAGTGGGACAAAGGATCCGCTAAAGGCGCGTCGTCCCGTGGGGGCCTTGTGCACCGGCATTTGAATTTACACCCACGGGCCAACGGCATGTCAAACATCCCGCATTGACACTTTCGGGGAAGTATTGGCCCTCCTCCGATGCTCATGACCACTGCCGGATGGCAAATCAGAAGTGCTCAGTAAGCGTCTAGAACACGGTTTGGAAGCATTTTGGGTATCTTGGCGAGCTTACGGTTCGTGGCGTTGCTAAGTAATGTCGCTGATTCGACTCTAAGTATTGATGACTGGCCTATAGGAGCCGCATTTGAGGTTTGTGCTGTGATTTAAGGGAAATATTTGGCTTTTTTACTATTGATTTACGGTGTTACTTGGACCCTGAAGGATGCATTTTATCCGATAAGTGCAATAATTGACGATGTTACATTCAAGCTGAGATGAGACTGAGCTTTTGCTGAGATCGAGAGTCATATCTAATTAATGCTAATGGGTAGTTATTTGGTGAGGTATCCTGACTTTATCTAACTCCATTTTAGGGGGATTAACATTGGCCATGTCCCATTTTCAAATGGGAACGATCAGTGGTTTTAAAGGCGTATCTAACAAAAACTACGGAACAACAGCTAATAGAAGATATCGGTGAAATCTATAAAGGTAGAAAGGGAGAGAGATGGTTGGGTAGGAGGTGGCGAGTGAAGTGAGGTCAGAACCAGGTAAGCCATACGAGATTTACACACCTAATCCAACGACCTGGAAGTTATAATTGCAAACGGAATCCGACGTCTTGACCTCCTTGGGGCCATAGCCACCAACAACCATCGTACTTCCCTCCCAAACCTCAACCTGAACCTTGCCGGCTCCCAGACCGTTGAGCTTGAACGAGTTGTAACCCACATGAAGATTGACCCTATTGAGTTCCTTGTCGCCGTTCTTGACGACGGCAGTCAGGCCCGTCTTGCCCTTCGCGACGAGAATGATGGCAGAAACAGCGTCCTCGACTTGAGTGGCGACCTCCTTTGGCTTCTTGATTGGGTCGGCGTCACAGTTGGCACCGGCGGTGAGCGTGTGGTGCCAGAAGGTTCCTTGTACGCTCTTTCCGTTTGTAGGGACCATGTTTGCCATGTTCTTGTCGCCGGTTTTGTAGGCTTTGATGAATGCAGGAAGAATTTGCCAATAGCCCGTGTGGTCGTATCCATCCACGTACTTCTTGATGGCATCGGCGGTGGTCATGGGTTCCGGCCACACGTTACCCATGTAATGGCTCTCGCCGGCATCATTCCAGGTCTGAAGCTCAAGCATGTGAGGTTGGAGTTCGAGGGCTTGCTTCATGCGGACTTCCAAGTTGTCTTCTCCACGGCGGTACCAGTTTTGGCCTGTGCCATCCATGTGCTTGAACTGAATGGGAGACATGCCCATCATGAACAGCTTCTGCTTAGCGTTGGCAGCGTCGAGGTATATCTTGTCGTCGTGGGTGGAGACTTGAGCCTTGCCTTCGGTAGCAGTGGGCCAAGAATTCCAATTGAAGACACCATCAAGGCCGTTATTATTGTTGAAGATGTTTTTGTCGGCGCCTTTCTGGTAGTAGCCGGGGACGACAGCCACATTGCCCACGGCCTGCTTGAATGAAGTCCATTGTGCAGCAGATACTCCCTCGCCACCGAAAGTGGATACTATGGCTTTGTCGTTGTATTTGAAATACGACTTTCGCGCAAGGAAGGGTTTGAGATATGCCTGGAACTGCTCGGGAGCGGTGAAGTATCCGGCTCCTTCGGCCATGTCGAAGCTGAAGAAAAGCCCGAAACCGAGCTCATCAGCGTTCTTGAACAAGCGATCCACAGTGTTTGTCGCCCATTTTTCGAGCTTATCTATAGTGAATCAGTACAGCTATTTTTCAGACGAGAGGAGTTATTTCTTACTGATGTTGAGCGCGAAAGCATCGATACCTAGGGCTTTTGCATCCTTGATATCTTGTTTGGTGTGCTCGTCGGTGATCTCACCAATCATGTAGTGCATGAACCTGATTGACCAGTCAACTCGACATCCGAAATATGCTGACATACACTCGTATACTTACACTGGCTTTGGATCTGCCGCCCGCGGACTAGGGCGAGCTGCTGCCACAGCGGCAAACAAGCCCACCGCCAAAGTAGTGATGAAGCGCATGTCTGATACAATCTAAACAGCGGGTAAAGAACGTGATAAAGTGAAGCGAAGCGAATGTAAAAGTGCAACAATAAACGAGCGACTGATTCAATGAGAGAATATGCAAAAAGAACGAATTGGAATGGTGAATATGTTATTTTGACGGGCCGACTGCAACCCTACTTAAACATTCAACCTCGTCCCTTACAAGTGTACAGTTGTTTCAAAAGACCCCACAAATATGGTCATCTCTTGGTGCCAGTCTGCCAGATGAGCCTTGTGAAATGCGGCGACTAGCAAGCGTGTGAGCGAACATCGACCACGGATCGGTGACAATGAAAAAACCGATAGGTGCCGCGTCATGATTGGATGAAATGAGCCTACAGTGACATTCTGTGCTGTCAGGCGTGCGACTACGGAAACTATGCTGTTAGTATGATACTATGGACAAGTAGGCTGGCCCCCAGTGTTATGAAACAGGCAGATAATTTCCGGCCTTCGGGGGCTATGATTCGAGTAACCAAGGCGCAGTAGATGAATAAATGAAGAAAGGCTGCATCGGATTGCAGTTAGAAAACACTTCTTCCTATACTCACTTTCCCGATTCAGCTACTACGGATGGATGTGGTGGTGTTTGGAGAAGATTGAATTAGGGGTGCGAACTAGGGGTAGCTACCTATAGGGGTAATAGTGCGCTAACCAAATTTGGATGCCGTAGTATTTCGCCGACTACGTCAGTTGGATTGGCAATCAATGGGACCCTGAGACCACTTGTACAGTGTCGAAGCCAATTTCTACGATGGAACAACATTCAGATAGTTAGGTATTTTTACGCACCATTGTACCCTCACTCAGAATTGAAGCTCAGAACTTGCGACCCATGTCCTCGTGGTCTTGCAAATGGCTAAATCAATCATCTCTATAGAAAAAGTACATCCACGTTGAGCTGTATTCTTGATCTTAAGGCTACAAAATGAATGATTGAAATACTCTCTGTTTTAGGAATACTGCAGATTTCTGGCATTGTACTACAATGGTTAAGCGTCTCAAGAAGGGCACACGTTACTATATCGAATTGATATCAACGAAGAAATCTAGGGTCTATCCCGTTTCCATATATGCCTGAGAGCGTGGGACCCCATATAATTCTAGCTTCCAAAGAATGCAGGAGCAACTTGAAACTTTCTGTCTCAGTCACTTACGAACTCAATTGCAAAAGCCTTTCGTATCGACTGCCACAACCTTCCCCGGCTCCGTGATAGTCCCATTGACCGGCGCTGCCAAAGCTCCAGACGTAGTAACATAAAGGATATCCTTATCCGCCCCCGTCCGCCCAAAAGCCGCTGCCGGAGCCCCCGCAACAGTCAGTGCGCCCGCCGATCCAACCGCAACCTCCGGCTTCCCTCCAGGCCTCACCACCAGAATCGTGTTGTCGAAGTTAGTCGCCGCCCAAACGGTTCCATCGTCTCCGATGACGAAGTCGTCCACGAATGTTGCAAGGGAATTGAGGTCAGCGTACTTCTCAACACGAGCCTTGGGCTTGATGTATCCGTCGGCGGTGATGGCCACGCGGAAAATGGTGCACAGGTTCGAGTTGCTGAAGTAGAGATATTCGCCGCGGATCTTCACTCCGTTGATACCAAAGCCCACGGGGTCTCCGTGGATCTCAGCATACGGGTTGAACTCGGGGCCGGACGCAATAACCTCGTACTTGCCGCTGATGGTGTCAAGACGGAATAGCTGTCCGAACTGAGAATCGGCGATAAGGACAATAGCTGGGTTGCCAGGAATTGCAATGTTGCCATTAAGCAGCTTTGCCTCGGGTATGTTTGTGATCTTGCGGACCGAAGGTGTTGACGAGCCTGGAGACGAGAACTTGACTTCCCACGACGAAAAGGTGCCGGGGTAGCCGTTGGCATCGGCCGTCGCATTTCCGACAACTACATTGAACGTGTCTGGAAAGGTCTCGGTGATACCTAGGAGGTCGGTGACGTTGGGTTCGTTCCAGGTGTAGATTGGATCCAGGGCAGGTGTTGCAGATGTGGGATGCTGCACGGTGGAGAGAACGGCGGGACGGAGCTGCGTTATGAGGAGAGCTCCATTGCGGCGGACGGCGATGTTCTCGAGCCAGATGCCTAGGGTATCGGCTTGGACGATGGTGTGCGCTGGAAGAGGGAGTTTTGAACTTGAGCCTCTGGATGTTGGCGTACACTGCCCAAGTGCAAAGAGGGACAGTGCAAGAATGTTTTTCGAAATCATGTTTAAGTATACCTATGAATTCTGCTTAGATGCGGACGGCACGGCTCTAAAATCTGCTTCATCATCGTAGCATTTATATGTTCAAATTTTGTATTGTACTTCCCCCGAACTTAGAGCAAGATATCAATCAGCATCGTGTAAATACTCCGGTCCTAAAGCTAGCATCTCGTAACAAACCAATCAAAGGCCAAATTTTTTGGTATTTGAGTTATTCGAGGCTAAGTTTGTTGGTAGTGTAGTTATCAAAAACCAAGTTGGTTCGTAGTTTGGTTGGTGTATTGTTACTAAGCTTGCTTATCCCTTATTCGTGTTCTTGGCATGTCGACATTCAGGGATCATTTCCAAATTTCTCGCTTTTAGACGAGGATATCTAACGACGCATAGTCAATTTTATTGTGATATCTGCTTTGTGGGTCAAATAAGAGTTCAACTGTGATTACGGTAGACGGAGAGGGCTTGAGATAGTCATTGATATCTGTTGTAATGACACTAGCGTGGTGTAGGTGAAGGACCTCGGCGATCATTAATGGATTCTTCTGTTACTCAGCAAAGCCTTGCTCAGCGCCGACCTAACTAGAACCGTTATTAGCACAAATGTGTAATATGAAAATGACGAAACCTTGCCGAACCTCCTTGAACTATTACACGAGGTGTCGTTGGATAACTGAGGTGTAAGCGGTTATGAAGCTTGGACAAGTAGCAGCAATTTGAAATGACCAGTAAAGTGGAATGATTAATCTATTCGAATGATCAGTAAATTCAAATAGTTAGCATGTCCAATAATTACTAAGTTATTATGATCATAGATTAAAAATCCAAGAAGTTTTGAGCATAGAAAATACGGAGATATTCAAACCCTCAACTAAATTCTGTCACAGTCGAACGCATCTTCTCAGCGCCTAGTTTTTTCATTTCTAAGCCAAAGCAGCAACTTCGAAGATAGACGTACACAATACCGGACTTTGTGCAAGGCGTCTTCCATAGTATGATGGGATGTTTGCGGATTCATTTGATCAATAAATTGACAATCCCACCATCTCCTCCAAAAACCTGAAATACATCTTCCCAGCCAAGCCACCCTCTTTATATACGTACATGACACAAAACAAAAAGTTAAACACCGTATAAGAGAAAACCCCCGTCACGCTCGCAAACCACGAAAGATAATCACGAAACTCCCGCTTCGTTAATCGCCTCCCATCTAACATCTCCTGCTCAGCCTCATACCTAACACCTCCTTCCTCTTCCCCTCATCCCCGGACCCCCCATCATGCCTCCTCCTCCCATGCCCCCCATCCGTCGCCCACCACCCATACCCATACCTCCTCCTCCCATTCTCCGCCCTCCACCCATCATACCGCCGCCGCCGCCGTGGTGATGATGTACCTCGGTGACACCAGGACGGCCCCGGACGCCTCCGTAGTAAGGGTCGCGCCTGCGGGACATGCGGGAGGGTAGGCAGCCCATTTTCTTGTTGTTGGTTCAGGTTTGTGAGGGAGGGTTGATGGGTTGTTGTTGGTGTGTGTTTGGAGCGATGAGGCTTTGTAGGTTGAGTTTGTTTGTGGAGAGAAGACTCTGAAGAATGGTTGTTCTCGGTATGCGTGTGTGTAGAAGGTATGATGTTTGGTGATTTGAGTTTGTGATGTCTGATTTTGATAGAAAAGTTGGAGGTTTGTTGGTTGGAATGAGCTGGAAGGTTACGAGTGTATGGGTCGATGTTTATATATGTATACACCTACGTCGATTTCACTGTGTACTCGAACTTCCAACTAATCTTCCACTTACTCCAACCACCACCAAATCACACTACCACATAGCGACAGCGTTCTAGAGTTCCCGCCCTCGCCACAGTTAACTTTTTACAGGCATGCGATGATGTAGAGCATGACATGCGCCAATGTGGCTTGCGCGCTTGGCGTGAACAACCAGGAGTGAACTTTACAGTGTTATCGCGTCCCTAATATGCAAAGGTGGGAACTAAGTTTTGCACAAGATCTGGGGTCGAGATCCTAGGTTCTTGAATGCTGCGAAAAGAGGGACGTATAACGTCAGAGGTGTGCTTGGAGATGAGAGGAGTCGATCTTAGTGTTTGAAGTCAGCGGAGCGGAAATACCGAGGGGCATGAGACGCATGTGATCGGCCTCATAGGATGGTGCTTCAGTCAGAAACATGACGCTTTGGAGGGAAGCAATGGAAAAGTCGGAGAGAATGTTGGATGTGTTTCTGGTGTTTTTGTGGGGCGATGAAGGATAAGTCGGCATGCAGGGGTGCTTTCAATGTTGGATAGACAGATAATAAAAACACCAGGACGACTGTGCCCGTGGTAAATCCTGTTTTGCAGTACTGTCACATGAACTAGCTTCAGGATTGACATGCGAAGAACCGTCACATAGGGCTGAAAATGACGGCGCGGAACAGACGGCGTCGGAACGGAAGCGATGGATAGCAGTGGATCGGAACAATAGTTTTATGATTCTTGATTCTTGGCCTTTCTATGATTTTTCTAAGCTGTCTATGTAGAGACGCAGGTGAAAGATTTCGTCATGTTGTAGAGACATGTTACCATGCAAAATTCCCATGCCGTCATAGCCGTGAGGCTGGTGGAACAGGTTCTAAAGCGCAAGGTGGATTGTTCTGCGCTGTCCGAGTGGAATCCGTCATTCATAGGAGAAAGGAATGATAGCCCAAAGAAGACAGCGATACACATTACATCATGTTCATCGTTAGTTGTTTCGAATCTCACTTTATCTTTAGACTTTGACGAATTTGGTGTGGGAGCCCGTGGCAACAATGGGCCCAGGCTTGCCGTCGACGACCTTGTAGATGGTGGCCGTAGTGAAGGCTAGAGTCCCGCCCACCTTGCCGGCAATGCCCTCAATCTCAATGGTATCACCGTCCTTTGCAGAACTCTGGTAGGAAATGTGGATGTCGGTGCTCACGCCCGTCTTTGTCCTGTTGTCCCAAGCAGCAATGGCCATACCGCCAACCCAGTCAATGAGAGTCGCAGATACAGAGCCATGAATGCCGCCGTGGGCGTTGATGTGGTTCTTGGTCAGTGGGAGACGGGCGCGAACGAGGCCTTTGGAGGCGTGGGTGAGGTGGATATCACTCATTAAGAAGGCGTAGATGGGGCTGTGAGGTTTGCGGGCCTGCCAGAATGCCTCGACATGAGCGAGAGTCTCGGGATTGTTTTCGGCGGTCAAGGAGGCCATCTTGATATAGTCAAGACCGGAGTTGTGAGGAGATGAGGTGAGACGAGATGGGATGGAAAAGTGATGGAGCAGAGGGATGAATCTGTGCGAAGCCGCTGGCGTCTGATTGGAGCCTCGGCGAAAGGTTTGACCGACGTCCTGAGATGATCAGGAACCATAGATGCGAAACGGCTGATGAATAAGAATAGACGGTCTTTATAAAGCCACATTGCTTATTGACTCGAGCGCTGTACGAATAGAACCCGCCCGCATATTTCCACCCTCTTGTTCGCCCTCTCCCAGGGCTCGTGTCGTCTACTCCATGCGCTGATGTTGGCGCTCACCCCACGCCGACACTATGAGCGACCCCATCGAACCTCCGCCGAGCTTCCGCGAATCCTCTACGGAGACAGATAAGCTAGAGACTGCTATTCCCTCGTCCGGATCCGAACCAATTCCCCCGAAAGAACAATTACCAGAGCAAGATGTTTTTGACAAAGAAGACAAAAGCCTCGACCCTCAGGCGCCGTCCCTCGACGTCAAGGCCCTCACCGACCGCGCCCTTACTTTCTTGGCAACAGCCAGCAACGAAACCTTGGGCGCTTGCCTTGTAGGATTGGGCGCAAGCACTTATTTGGTATTGGGGAGGGTCGGCCTTCTGCTAATTGGCGTTGTTGGTGGTGTAGTGCTGCATGCTACGTGGGAAGGACATAGCCATGGCGCCGAAGGACAACATGCGGGACAGTCGGTGGACCGAAGACGTGAATTGGGCATAGACATTGCGCGCAGAGTGCTAGATTGGCGGAACGTAGCTGAGAATGGCAAGGATGGGGACAAGGAGAAGGAGAGCGCAGATGCCAGAGAGGATTCAGACCTGGCTGTAAAGCTATTCTCAGGGAAAGAGCTCGACTACTCAGAGTTCCGTCCGGAAACTGCTGCAGCACTCAATGAGCTGACTGACGCGGTCATCCGGGACTATGTCAAGTATGTGGTTGTCGCACTACCATTTGCTGTACATACATCTAATGCAAGGCAGATGGTGGTACGGGCCAATTCTACCCAACGAAGAACTATTCCCCAAAGCGAGCCGCCAAACCTTTACAGCTTTCATCCTCTCCATGTCCAATCACCTTTCGCGAAAGCGTCCCTCCGATATCTTCATTGATTTCACGACTCGATCTTCGTCCTTTATGATTATAATATTCCAAGAATTGTCAAACGCCATAATGGCCTCGCCCGGTGACACTGCTGCCGACGCCATTGATTCATACCTGAAGATGAGGCGCGACAGTACGCTATCTAATATTCTCAGTCGCGACTATCAAGCGAAACAGTTTGATGTCGCCGCCGAAGATATCCTCCAGAACTATCTCGAGTCCAAGACTTATAATTGTCTACCTGCCCGGGTTTTTCTCCATCAAATCCTAGCGAAGACGGTGCTAGAGATGATCGTCACGACCTGTTCGAAACCTGAGTGGATCAATGGCTGGATTGTTTACCTTCTGGAGGACGGCGAACCTGAGCTGATGAACGCCATCGATGCGGGCGTGGAAGGCTCATCACCCCAGGGAAATGACGGGAAGGAATTACCCGGAAACCACAAAGACACGGCCGAAGATTCAGCGGAAGTAAAGAAACACAAGCGAGCTGTTAGCAAAGCCCAGCAGGCTATGGATGATGCCCTAATGGAAGCCCAGCGACTGAGCCAAATGATCGCTGAAGAGGACGCTAAGCGTCTCAAAGATCAATCCATCCCTTCGAATCCGTCCCTGACAGACGATCAATCCGAGAGCACCACTCAAGGTATCGTTACGCCGACGTCTTCGCAGAGTGAGACATTGGCCGATAATGACAATACATCCACATTTGGAGGCTCGGGTGCCCCTCCAACGCATTCACCTGAACCCAGCCTCCCATCAGCCGTGACGGCACCTGAGCCTGTGTCCAAACCCCCGAAGAAGGAATCTTTTACAAGCTTCGATCAGATCCTTCCGCCAGCCAATGCCCCGACGGCTTTGTCAGACAATCCGCCACCTGCACCGCCGCCACTCACTCTGCACAACTGTAGACTTACTATCTTTGACGATGCCCAACCGGGAGAGAAAGCCATCATTCGAAACAAGCCCACGGTGGAATATCTAATCCAAATCGAACCTTCTCTGGACTATTATAAGGGATGGATGTCGGCAAAGAAGTACAGTGACTTCGAAACCCTTCATGAGGTGCTTCGCCGGATTGCACCCATTGCAGGAGCAACGGGCTTCATAGAAGCCCACAAGGAGTTACCCACCTGGAAGAATCACACGAAACACTCTCTGCGTGGTGAACTGGAGCGATATCTGAATGATGCCGTGCAGTACAAACCGCTCGCCGAAAGCGAAGGCTTGAAGCGTTTCCTCGATAAGGAGATCGGCTCTGGCAAGTCACCTGGCGGCGGTGGTATATGGCCGGGGCAGGCCTTCGAGACTATGGGCAAAGGCATGATGGATGTGCTTACCAAAGCACCCAAAGAGGTTGCTGGTGGTGGAAAAGCCCTCTTTGGAGGCGTGACAGGCGTTCTGGGCAGCGTGGGAACCCCCTTTACAGGGAAAAAGAACCGCGAATCTGTGGCGAACAGTCCTGCCAGCATATCGCGTACATCTACGTCTTCCACTCCAAACGCGACAATTCAAACTCGCCACCACCGTGCTGAAAGCACAGTTTCCGAGCTGCCCACGCATATCCGCACAGAAAGTACCCTGTCCCTAGCAGCGACTAAACGCACATCGACCGAATCGCTCCGCAACCCCAATTCACCCATCATCGATCAGCAACCACAGCGGGAAGCTTTAATGGAACGCCGCCCAAGCTACAACCCTGATGGTGACGGCAAGAAATCGAGTCGCTCATCGGTCTACGGGGCATCACGTAGCAACAGCCGGGCGCCCTCGGTCCGCGAGAGCTTCGACCTCTCCCCCACAATGGGCGGAGACCAAATTCTCAACCTCCCACCTATGCCATCCGAGATAACCGACGATTACACTTCTTCGCCAGCGCGTGCATCAACAACATCCCTCTCCCTCACCAACACCAACAACAGCGACGCAGCATATCTCCCACGCCGCCTCTCCTCCTTCTCCCTCGCCTCACCCCCCAAACCCACCACATCCTCAGCAAACCCCTCCCAACCCTCAAACCCCACCACCACCCAGCCCACCCCCTCCAAACCACGCAACCACGCCCCGCTCTCCGAGCAAGAAACCACCGTCCTCATCGAGCTCGTCTTCGCCATGATAACAGAACTCTACACCCTCTCCTCCGCATGGTCGCTCCGCCGCACCCTCCTCAACGCCGCAAAAACCTTCCTCCTCCGCCCGGGGAACCCCCAACTCACCTCCATCCAAACCCTCCTCCAAACCACCGTCCTCGACGCCTCCGCCTCCGACGCCGGCCTCGCAGCCCAGATCCGCAAGATCCGCGCCAACGCGCTGCCTACGACCGACGAGCTCGCGGGCTGGCCGCCGGAACCGAATGAAGAGGAGAAGGAGGCGTTGAGGGTTAAGGCGAGGAAGTTGCTGGTTGAGAGGGGCATGCCGCAGGCGCTTACCAGCGTCATGGGCGCTGCGGCTAGTGGGGAGGCGCTGGGGAAAGTGTTTGATGCCGTACAGGTGGAAAGTGTGGCCAGAGGTGTTATTTTCGGATTGGTGCTGCAGGGGTTGAGGGGTGTCACGCAGTGAAGAAACGCGGTTTTTCTCTCTTTTGCTAAGTTACCTACGAGCTTTTTTAATGTACGAATGGAATGGGATGGACGGATGATCGGATCGGTCGGGGGATTTGTTTAGGTGTTTTTTGTACCTTTTTTCCCCTTTCCTTCTGTGAAGGAAGGGAGGGAGGGAGGATCGGGATGGCTTTTTTTGTTATGGATATTGATATTGGTGTGTATGTAATGAGGTTTAAGAACTTATGTTATGTATTACCGTCCGTTTTCTTTTCTTCTGGATTGAGGTGCCCTGGGTACATATATGTAGGTATATATGGAACGAGGTAGCGAAAGCGTTGGGTATGTGCGTGGTTAGGTACGTTGGCGTTTTTTTGGTTTGGTGGGGGTGAAGGATATTTCTTTGTTGCATGAGAGATATACCTAGGTAGTTGATATACATACATACGTAATTGGGAATGGTTGATACCTTTGTGCAGGTTTTCGGGTATCCAGATGTATGCGCAGCTACATCTGTGAATATATACGTCCTCTCACCGATACTGGGAGTAGTACGATACTCTGCGATGATGAATTTATATTTTTTGTTTATTCTTTTCACACGTTCTTTCAGAAGTATCTTTTTTCTTCTGCCAAAGCATGCTTGTCGCGGGCAGGCAGGAGTGCAGTATGTACGCAGGAAATACTAGTTGTTTGTTCTTAGGATGGAATAGGTGTATGTCTTTTTTTTTTCTTTTCTTTTTTTCATGTGGGCGCGCGCGCGTAAATTTGTTCGCTCGGTGGTATTTTGGGATCGTGGTTGTGATTGGTTGGATGGGTAGGTCCGATAAAAAGGTATACCCGTATCGTTTGTGGTGTTCCGCTTCAGGGATGGGATAGGGATGAGGTTTTCTCGTGTTGTAGCATTTGTGCGTGTTGGGTTGGTGTTGGTGCTTTCCGATGTAGGGGTAGGAAGGTTGATGGTAAAGGAATATAAGCCTGTTCAAAACATCCTCCCTTCTTCCTCGCAGATCTGAAACACTTCGTCCTCCCCGCTTCAGCCTCGTCACGAAGCAGACTCATGGAGCCCATTGAGTTTGGCCCCTATCATCAATTCATGCAGGTCGGTTCTAAAGAGGAGAGATTTGGCGTCTGGGATAGGACGGATAGCCGCTGGGAAGGGAGAAGCGAATGGGGGCCAAGCGCTTCTCAGGGTGGACAGGCTGTGAGAGCGGGGTGGGTAAGTATAATACGGGGACGGCACAGCGTTGGTGTGGAATGACTTTGGGGTTGTTTCTTTCGAAATCGCATAGGAAGAGCAGAGGAATAAATGTATTCAGTGGAAGACATCCGTTTTTATTTTCCTAGCACGTTCTTCATATGCCTCATAGTTCTTACCCTCTTTTTTTGTTCTGTCCCCCTAATGCTAGCGCCTTCTGATTATCGTTTGATAAGTGTAACTTTGATCATGTCGATTTCCTCAACTGTCCCCATTATTTTTGTCTCGGAAAAAAGAAAAAGAATACGCCTCCAACCAGGCGAGCATGTTGAAGTACTCAACGACAGTGTCCTACCATTCCGTCACATCGATGGGTTAGGACGAGGTGGCAGTGCCGTCATCGAAATAGTCGAAGCCCAAAATTCACCGCACCAAAGATTCGCACACAAAATCTTTCGACCCTACTACGGTCCTTCTTTGGAGAGATTCAAGCAAGATGTCAAAAACGAAATCGACATCATCAAGAGGCTTCAATCGCATCCGCATATCGTCAAAGTTCACTGGTCATACGCACGCAAAAATGAACTGGGCATGCTCCTCACACCCGTAGCTAGCAATGGCGACCTCGCGCATTATCTCTTAGAAATTCAGGAGAAACGTTCCATGACGCAGGAGCAGAGACGTGTTCTTATCCAAGCTTTCGGATGTCTTGCCAGCGGTCTCGCATTTATCCACAGTCTGACTGTTCGCCATAAAGACATTAAGCCACAGAACATACTGGTACATGAAGGGCATGTAATATACACAGATTTCGGCATCGCGCTCGACGCGAGTAATCGAAGCACCACCACGACAGGAGCACCGAGGGGCCTCACGTACCGCTACTGTGCGCCCGAAGTCGCGCAGCACGACCCGAGGAACAGAAAGTCGGATGTGTTTTCCCTTGGGTGCGTGTTTGTGGAGATAATGGCGGTGCTGGTTCCCGAGGCTATGGCAATAGCTTTGGATCGCATGCCATACTGGCAGAGAATTGACGAAGTTCGGGACAGCTTGGGAAAACTTGGTGCAGGTGGATTTGAGTTTCGCAACTTATTCGTTATTGCTCGAGAGATGTTGGATTCTCAGAGCGAGACACGGATGCCTACCGAAGGCGTTGTCGCTTCTTTAAAAGACGAGATGGCTCGTCGATCCAGTCCGAATTGCCCACTTTTCTGTGGCGAGTGTGAGAATTCGGACTTTGTGATTCCGCAACAGGTCAGGAGTGAGGACACAGTATCACATGAGAACGAACCGGAGCGAACGAACATAACGAAAACCAACCACAATATCAATTGATACAAGTATGAGGAAGGAAGCATCCGCATCAAGTGATATTCACAAGACGACTGAAATAACAGAGGCTTTGGTGAGACTACTACACATATGCAGTGTTTCCCGGCCGCACCGGATAACGTTGCCAGGGTCGCTGGCGAGGTGATTGAATCAGAAGCCCTGCCATGACGATGGCCACATTTGAAATGGAGTAGACCGAATGGCGAGTTACGTCGCCTCACGCAGGACTAAGCAATGTATCGTTTCGTTTCGGTTTTTCGGTTTCTTCGGTTCTAATGGCGTTGGAGGCATTATGGACCAAAAGTTTGTGTCTTTATCAACACCCACGAACGGTGAAAATGTTTCTTCATTTACCAACGACCTATATATCAACCTTCCCTTCCAAGAAAAAGTGCGCGTGAGAAAAAAAGCAAAAAAGAATTATGGATACGTGGTGCTGATATCCGACAACGCATCATAACAAGTTTCCATCGACCACCAATTTTAGGGCATCGAGGCAATTTCAGTACACTGAAACTTAGCAGTAATCCACAGGCAGTCACATATTTACCCGATTAGGAAGGTTGAACAATTCTAGCCACTGGAATGCCAGGATGATACGTTTGAGATTGATTAGATAAGGAAGGTGCTGTGGAGTATCCAAGTAACATTGCTCTCACGAACGAATGTGTCGTATACAAATGCTGGCGCGAAGTGATTTTGCGTGTGCTGCTCTAAAGTTCTCTATTTATTTTTCTATGTTTAAGCACGTTGTAAGCCATCCCCTTGCTGAGCTCCTTGCGTACGTCGAAGCTATCACCGACATTGTACAAGAAGGTGGAGAGATTACGTCTAAAAAAAGAGTCAAATTGTACGCGCAACTGACTGCTGTATCGCTTTATGCAAATGAAGGGGATAGTCATATCATTTGTATCAAGCATCTCACCGACCCAAGTGATCGAAGCACACACACGCTGGCTAGAATTTCCACTTTTCCAGACTCTTTCTATGGCCTACAGCTACTTCTCTCTAAGCACGGTTGGCGTTTGTCTCTCCCTTCTTTTCGTATCTATCACTCACTCTTTTCAGCGTCTGTCTCTCCATCCCTTTAGTCTTTGTCTCTGCCCCCCTTTAGCGTCTGTTCCTACCCTTTCTCCAATTTTGAACGAGTTTAGGAAATAAGAAGATTAGGCCTGCATGGAAAGTACCCCTTTGTGGTAAAACCTAATTGCTGCAGCAGAAACACTGTCAATTCAACCAAAGAGTCACGAAATTTTCGCACCACACACAGCAAATCACAACAAAACACAAAATCAAAATCTAAACAAAAGAGACTTAATTTGCAATTCCTGTCGAGTCCTATCCAATAGACAATCCCACTATCCCAAAAAGTTCCCAATACATAATCATGGACAATCTTTCAGTCCAAAAAAGTACATTACATGTTTCATTTCAAGTCGAAAAAGAAGATGACGAAGGAGGTTTTTCTGCATTTAAGAAGAGGGGTTGACGTCGGAGCAGAAGAGGGCCTGGCCGAGGATGGGAAGGACGCAGCACTTGGCTTGCTGACCGGCGTTGCTGCAGACGCCGATGAAGGCATCGACATCGGCGGGAGTGGTGGCAGCTGTTGGTATGAAATGTTAGCTGGGGTTGTGTATATGGCTTAGGAGAGTGTGTAGGAGTGTTGAATGCGTATGATGGTGATCATAAGACGATGCAAGGGGGAGGAAGAAGTGGAGAAGAACGTACGAGTAGCGCAGTCGAGGTCAGCGAGGTTGAGGACATCAGTGGCACAGCACAGGGGCGAGCCGCTGGAGCAAAGGTTCGCCTGGCGCTCCTCGAGGACGGGAGCGGCCATGGCGGCGGCAGCGAAGGCAACGATAGCGGTGATGGTGAACTGCATTTTGATTGGTGTGGTTTGGTTTGGGTGGTTTAGAACGAGTAGTGGTAGTGAATGGAGTATAGGTTGAAGTGATTGAGTAGATTGGATGGTTTGGTAGCTCGATGTCGTGAGATGATGGAGTATTGTCGACATCCACCGTCCTTCTTATACTTTTCCACGCCTCCTATGTTGTCGCTAGACGTAGTACAGAGGTAAGGTAGTTGGTCGCTTTCGCGGCTAGCTACTCGGTGGCCCCGTCTTGGACTATGCGGAAGAAGTGACTGACAGCGTCATCGCGAGTGTTCGTTTCGGGGACGAGATCGCCGTCGATACTTTCGACAATCGCTTTTGTGGAGCTTCCCGTAGGCTCGTCAGGGGGAATTCAAGATGGGTTTGGCCCAAGGGCAAGATGAACCCAGTAACAGTGACGTCGATCATGAGATTCTGGGTAGAAATGCCAAAAGCGATCGACAAGGCGACTCGAGTAAATTAGGAAAGGGCTGACCGTTAAGCTTACTCCTGTGTTTGTTGCTGGGGTCGTCCCTGACCTCTGTCGAGTGATAGAGTTTGCCTTTGGGTATTGTGGCTTTCGCACTTAAGTTGGATTCGGGGGAAACGTCTCGATGGAGAAGTGATCCGCTGCTTTTGGATGGCAATTTGCGAGTATTTGTGTCGCGCCACTATCAAGTTGTGCTGCCCGTAGGTGGCTATTGCATGTGGCTCAGCTTACCTCTGCGTTGTCAGGTTGCAAAAGCGAGCAAGGGCGACAGTCAATCTTCACAATTGATGCATCATATCATGACTACAATTCTAGTTGGATAAGTTGTGCGGCACCCCGGATGTGCAACCGGTCTATAGGCATGCTAGTTGGTGCTATAGAGCTATAGTACTATAGAACGAGTGACGTCGGAAGCGAAAGGCTTCGACAGCATAACGACCTCATCTCCGACACGAAATTCAAAAATTACCAAGCTGAAAACATGCGGGGGTACCGGAACTGGATTGCTATCCCCTGTTCCTTACCGCGATTTCTTGGAATGGAAAAGGGGAATTGTCTCATCCACAAATCAGATGTGGTACGATCCATGTGGCGAAAATCGATGTCGGGACGGACCCTGCAGCGGAAAGACGATGGGAACAAGCCCTATCGCAATACGCGCTCGTTCTAATCTTTTTCAATAGTGCTCGTTTTCTAGGGTAACCGTATTGTAGACTCCGCATACACGACGTGTAGTCGCGCGCCGCAATTGCGCCGTGAATGGTTTGCGACAACTTCTACTCAATTGGAACGTTCGATTCCAGTGGCAAAGTGCGCTTATGCTGGTGACAGCCGTTTGAAACGTACCCACTGGTCAAAAACGTTCGGCATAGCGGTGCCGATCGTTGGCTAGATGAAAGTTCGGTGGCTAGTAGCTTAGGGGAGAGTCTAGAATGGCGAATGAGAGATGGAACCTGCATGTAGATTGCGACCAAAACTTGGAATTCTTTCCATGGGAGCATTGGGCCTGAATTTGCGAGGTATTATAGCACCAGGATAACTGTATATAGCTGCACGCACGGCATAAGGCTTCATTTTAGTCGTGGAATTGTCACTGATACCGGTCGTCCCTGCGTTCATCGTGCAGCAAGTAGAGTCCCTTTGCCTGACAGCGTGGCGCCGGGGACTGTTGACTGTTGTTTTGATGATGTGGCGGAAGGATCTCGTCGAGTGATTGTTGGTGAAGGAGTCTGGGGTTGGTAAGGGGATGATGGATGATGTTGGCTAACCGACGAGCCCCACGGCCCACCCGGTGCTCCGCCTTCACCTCGCTTACTACGATCGACGTCACACTTTCATGCCAAACCGGTCCTGTGCCTGGCAGCTTTGCCTCTACGGTAACGATTGGCATCGCCATCATCATCGACATCAACGGTATTTCCCGGTATTTCCTATCATGAGTTTTGTCTGACGTCTGATTCGTCTTATTCGCGTGCATATTTTTGTGGCGGCGTGTTTAATTGCTTCGTTGATGCTTAGCGAAGGCCACTGTTCGAGCCGACATGCCTTCTCCTTTTTATTTATTGCCGTAAATACATGTCCTGCAGTGTGGCACAGTGGCAGTGAAATGTGTGTTTGAGTTGGTTTCCAGGGGGATGTCGAGCCGACCTCTGAGTCTGACGGCCCAACTTCAATTGCTGATGACGATGGTAATGACACAGGCCGAGCCTTCCGAGCATTTGTCTTTGACGAAGACCCCGGCAAGCAACGGCAACTGGATCATGTCATTCGAGTGACCTCAAGCTGGTTTTGTATGCTACAAGGTATCGTTGCAAACACGTCAGATAGGCAGTGTTGCTCTATTCGAAACGCTGCCAATGTCAACACAGAAAAACAACATCACGTGCAAAAGGGGGCTCTGCGAAAGAAGAGTCGCCAACGGTTATGTCTTATTTCCTATCTGGCTAATTCTTATTTGCAACTTCCATGATTGGCAATGCGATGTGGCGGTGGCTCGCAATCATCAAGAGTACCTGTTAAACAAAAATAGAAATACAGTTTTTACCCAATCGCACTTTTTACAACATTAGGTATACCTATACCGATGCTATTGTCGATCATGCATGTATGTATACGTCTCAGTGCTACCTCGCACCCTAAATAGGAATGCTCTATGCCTATCACCGCGAGTTTCCAACCTCAGTCTCACCGGAGTCATCAATCACAAATCCAAATACAACCAACAAGATCTTCTACTAATATCTCGCGCCGGATATTAATATACGTCGCACTTCACGTGCGCCAAAATCAACATAGGCATTGCGTCTTTGCCGAGGATGTTACCTAGTGCCTGCGTTGATATCAGGAGTAGTACAATACTCTGCGGTGATTGTTGCATACTTTTTTGATACCTCGCACTTTACAGCTCAACACCCTTCTGTGCCTTCTCATTGGCGTCGATACCGCGAGCAATTAAGTACTACTTGTTGCTATGCGATACAGCTATTTTAATCCTATACTAAAATACCGCTGCTACTTCTTACAAAGTATATCTTTCTTTACTACAATAAACATGCTCTCATGCAGTAATAATCTACCCTATACAAAAAAAATTTTCAAGAGCATTATACACAAACGCTTTCCCAATATCCCACTTCCTTGTAACCCACCCCTACTGCCCTCAAGATACTATATACGAACTGTAGTAAGTCATACAAGCGCAGACGTCAACGCATCACGCGGGCAAAAATATAGGTAGACTGCAATTATAGACTAGATATAACTAGTTATCTACTATTAAAAGGGGCTAACATTGCAGGCAAGCACAACAATATATATAGAAGAGCTGTTTATTAAGCTTAGAGACATGGCCACGTTACTGTTGTGAATTTAATCCAGGATAAGAAGAAGATTTATTCCAGAGAGGCCGATTGCGAGGATACAAAGGTCATTTGTGCCGAAATGACTGAGGAGGACCTCGAATACGCGTCTGACTGCGATTACGACGATGAATACAATAGAGTCTCATATGTGGTTGGATGGCACGTAACTCTGTCATTGTTCTTCAAATTCAAACTTGCTAAGCCCAATTTAAAACACCCAAAACTTTCCATACGTGCTTGAAGGGGTATTTCAGCTGGCCTTGGGTCCTGGTTCGAGCGCTGATCTCAAGAACTAGATAGTGGCCGCGACTCTTCGAAGATACAAGCAAGAGTTAAATGCACCTTCGTGTGGGATTGATTGCGATTACCCAAGCAGCTGCGGCGTGATCACTGCGAAAGAACATTGCGGCTCGAACTTTGTCACGTCTCAGTGCCAACACAATCATGTATATGTATTGATAATTCGGAAAAGAGCCCGCCAGGAGAAAACTATGTACAATTCATCTCCTTTAACAAGGACGAAGAAAAAAGTTAAAAACTGCGTTTGTTAAAAAAGCTCGGCTTCCACTACACGCTCCATGCCCGCAGAAAACGATGTCATTCACACCTCTGACAATGTCCAAAAGAAAGTTTGGATGCCCATGAAAAGAATGAGGGGCTTCTAGCAAGTGAAGCCGCAGTCTAGTTCGATGACCATGCGGTCCTTGTACGCGTTGGGCCAATCGGGCTTGCCGACCTTGCAGTTGCGGTTCTCGGTGTTGCGATCGCCCGTGTAGATGTCTTGATCCTTGTACTGAATACGAGCCTGTTTTCACACGGCGAAGATGATTAGCGGGAGAAAACAAGAGACAGAGGCAGAGTCAGAGAGGCGACGCAGTACATCATGCTGTCTTTGAAGCAGAAAAGAGCACAAAACGCAGCAACAAGCAGTTGAAAAAGAAGAAGATAAAGAAGAAACAGACGAGTTACTTACAATGTTGTTTCCAACTTCGACGCCTCCCGTCGTAACCTTGAGTTCGCCACCGCCGGGAATCCCCTTCTGGAACTTGAAGGTGAGCCACTTGTTTACGGCCGTCTGCTTGTGCCTTGAGCGGATGAGCTTTCCGTTGGCGTCTTTCACGTCAACGGTCGCTTGGTGATAGTCGCCCTGGACGAACTTGATGTGCATGCCGCACCAGCCTCCGGCGAACGTGGGCTTCTGGCGCGCTTCGAGGCCGCTGTTGGGCGCGGGAGTGGTGGCGGGGGCTGCGAGGCCGGTGGCGGCGAGGCCGAGAAGCGCAACTACGGTAGTGGTGAATTGCATCTTGGATGGAAGTGGAGGAGCAGTGCTTGGTAGGTTTGGGCGGCGGGAATGTAAAAAGTCGTAGTAGTGAATGGAACGATATCTGAACGAATGTGATGAAGCAAAGAGCTAGCTGTTGAACGAATGTGAAGAATGAGATGGTGGTGATTTGAGAGCGAGAATGGCAGAGATTTTACTTCTATATAAATGTCTCGCGATAGGTTCGACTCGGCGTCGTCTCCAATGTTCAATGTCAACAAGCATCGCCGCCATAGACTAGCATGAAGTTGGATATCCACCGGGCACCGAATCCGGGATTGTCATCGTGGCTCGCCTCGCACGGAAATGTAAATTAAGTGGAGAGAATGTCACCGCATGTGTACATAGCGAATAGACGCTGTGGCGCACGATGAACAGTAACCTCTGGCAGCCTCGTAACATGGGGGGCCCGAACACGTCAAAAGCGCTAACAGCTACAACTAGGTAAGTTGAAACATGGAATGCCTTGAAGGGAAATTTTGTGTAGACGTTTTGGTTGCGCTAGTAGCTTGGTATTTGCCCTAAGCTGTCCGGCGCGCTCGCATGCCGAACACGCTATACACAAACACTGTCCTCCTATCCCATCTCCCTCCAACCCACTCCCACTCCTACCCCAAAAAATCCCTCACACCCTCATATGTAAACCTCAGTAAATTTTGTTCGTCCAAAAAAATCTCAACACACCACAGGTAGCGGCATGTTATGCATTCCTCCTACCCAATACTCACTACAAGAAAGAAAAGGTGCAAAGATATCAGGCAGATAGTCAACCACGCACATGTCGTCCCGTTGAAGTCTTCATTTTGATTGTATTATTCTATTCTTGATATTGGTATCTGAATGGCATGTTGCTGCCTACGCGCAAAGGGCGTCTATACTAAACATTAATACATCCTTATGTACCTACTCATTCCAGAGTGGGTACCTTCTGAGTAGTGGTATCATTGGTATCGCTTCCCACAATGCCTAATAATCCGTGCAAAACAAAACAAAAAAGAGAATAGAAGCCCATCCATTTCCCACCGCATACATATTCATAAACTCATCCCATCGTTACACACAACACTCACGGCGCAACCGTCCCCCCTCCATTAAGCGGACTCATCTCACGCCTCGGCACATGTAGCAAGCGATTCCGACTCGGCGTTTGAATAATCTTGCACCCCCTCGGAATCAAATGCGCGAGGGGTTTGTTCCACGCATACCTCTCTCCCGACCCCTTGGGTGCTGCCACCTCTCCCGACACGGTTTCGTCCTCAGCAATGTCGGATAAGCCGCTGTCGTCTGAAGGATCTGAGGGTGAAGAAGGGGAGCGGAGCCGTTCTGGGATAACTACGCGGCGGCCCCGGTACCGTGAGCGGGCTGCGATTTCTGGGGTTGGTGCGCGGGGGAGAGGTGGTGTTTCGGAAGGGGGTGGGGGGTATAAGGGTGGTAGTGAGGGAGGGTGTTTGAAGTGGAGGTGGTGGGTTTGGTACAGGGGCGATTGTGGTGACGAGGTAGGAGATACACGGGGGAAGGAACTAGTGGGTCTGGGAATCTTTGAATGATGGAGAACATGTGTATCGATTGTGGGGTCTTTCTTGTGTTGGTGTGTGTAGATCGTGGTTACCGTGGTTGTTGAAATGGAAGTGATGGAAGAGGCAACTTCGTCTCCACTGCTGAACCCACAATCGTGATTGTCATCGAGGGGCTGCTTTGTGCGCGTCTCTGTCAAGATATCTTCTTCGCTTTGCTTGGGATTTTGGACTAGGTCTCCTAGGTTGGAGAAGATATTTTTTCGGAAGCCGTCCGTGTTGTTGAACTCCTGCATCTCTTTCTTGGGTATGTCTCTTCCCACGTCATGTTCCATGAAACGGGAAGGCGGCACTGGCATACCTGGCATGGACATACCTGGCACGCGACTGATCAACGGTACATGCCGCAACCGCTTCCGATGAGAGGTAGGGAAGCCCGGTTTGACGGCATTTTCGGTCCCAAGTTCGTTTTCAAGGGGAAGGGAAACCGCGTCCTCGTTAGCAGCACTGGGAACATGTGTTTGCTGAGTGGTAAAGGATGCTGAGCCTGAGTTCCGACTTTGTCTTTCCTCTCCGTGTGAAGAAGGATGAGGTGACGCGACAGATACTGTTGATGGTTGTGGCGATTCGTCTTCCTCAGATGGTGTGGTTTTTGGGAAGAAGAGACCGCACGAGGTGCGTGCGAGTACCTTCTTGAACTTGGGGAGTGGCTTCTCGTCTGGAATGGAATTCTTCATTGTGTGCGTGTTTCTCTTGCTTCTGCTGGCGAATAATCTTGTTGATCAATGCCGTGCTTTGGCTTCGATGTTGGCGTGGGGATTGGTAGTAAGAAGTTCAATGTACAAAGTCGAGAAAAGAAGAGAGAACGAGTGCTATGCTAACCGCGTGAAAAGATGAGGGCGTCTCGGTGGGTTGGTTTCATGTTCACAATAAGTGATACTGAATTGATGTTGTTGAAACATGTGTGTCAGAGTAGAATGTGAGGCAAGCAGGCAAGGAGGAAAGAAAGAAGTGGCCTGGAAAAGGAAAGAAAGAAGTGGCCTGGAAAAGGAATTAAAGAAGGCATTAGTGACGACCATGGCCCCCAAAAGAGGACAACAAAGCAATATCTCAACAACAGCGACAGTTCCTCAATGAGCGGATAGATATCCGAATTCTAAAGCATAATACAGCCTGAGTGAAGGCCTAAAAAAGCTCAGTCTACTAACTCGCAACTCGTTATCCCCGAAAAGGCCAAAACTGACGTCGACAATCCGATTTCGACAACCTTTGATTCGTTCACCGAAATTCCGGTACCGATCAACGGTTCAACCAAGGCACACATCTTCTATTTTGAACATATCACGACACCCTCACTTTCTAAGCCATTGCCAAACCTCATCTCCCATGCACCGTCCGTCCATCCATCCATCCGTCACTCTCCCACAAGTCCCCCGTAAGCACACCAAAACACCATCTTCGCCCTTTTCGCTTTAACCCTCCCAAGCCCCCTACTTCTCCTCCGTCCTCCTCTATCGCCCCCTTCACTTCCCATGTGCCCACTTCCGCTTCCACTACCCCCAGCAGCAGCATCATCCTCACCACCCTCTTCCCTGTACCTCAAATCCGTATCCCAGTCCACAAGCCAATGCGTTTCCCTCACGCGACAGCTCTGCGAAACAAGTACACGCCAGTCTACTTCCAGAAACTCACCTTCGGCGCCGCGACCCTCAATATCCGAGTGTACAATAGGTAACGATCTAGACCTCATCTTATCCTTCGTCTTGTTCGTCACCGACGACAGAAAAGAAGGTAGCGACCATGATGGGGACGATGGATGCATCGCAGTCGGAGGGTCACCCGATGGGTCGTTAGTGGAGTACGACCAATGTCCCGACGTTTCATGATGATGATACTCGTGTATACGGCTATGACGTCTCCTCCGACCATCGTCGGTGTCATACATTTCTGTCAACTCGGACACGATACCGTGGCTCCGATGTGTCCGCATGTTGAGGCGTCTGGTCAAGTATGATTGCTCGTCGTTTGGGTCGTCGGGTCTGATAGGTTTGCACCAGCGCACCGCGTAGTACCCTACGAACTGGTCCGAGTTCGGCGCGCAGACCAAACTCGCCGTACGTGTGAAGTGGTGAAAGGAATTGTTAACGCTGAGCTCGCCTACGGTGATTCTCTGCGCTCTCACGACGTTGGCATGGTCGTTGCTGTTGATGGGCTGGCTGGTTAATATGGATGTCACTGCGCCGTTGGCTTCCGAGATGGTTGCGAGACATATCGGTTGGATTAATTCGAGGAAGACCTTTGAGGAGTTGGGGTGCGTGGTCTGTGACACCTTGTAGATGCGCTTGTATACTTTGCCAGTAGTCACGTCCGTGTTTGTGGGGAATGAATGCGTCGATGGATGGTGGCTGGGTCCCAAGAGGGGATCGTCGGGACTAGCCTCGAATTCCGTTGAGATGGCATCGGCACGCGCCAGGGTGTGGAGCTGGAGATGTGGTATGTATTCCTTGTAGTAGATATGCTCGACCCAGTCTTTGAAGGCTCTGGACACGGGTCGGCAATTGAGCCAGAGGAAGCCGTCGTTAGTGGCACCGATTTCGGACAGGATTTGGATGAAGAGCTCTGCGGGCAGACGAGGGCTTGGTGGTGGTGGTGGTTGTGATTGGTCTTCTTGTTGTTTTTTGTCGAGAAATTCTGTCGCTGGCTTGGCTAGAGACGTCGCGCTATCGAAGTCCTCAGAGATTCTTGAATCGAGCAAGACTTCTGGTTTAGCTTTACCGAAATGCATCGACAGCTTCCGAGCGCATATGGAAAGCAGTATACCCATGGCAGGCTTTGAGATATTCGTGGTGGTCCTGGTAGATGAGCCTCCAGTTAAAGTAAAAGGCGTTCCGAGTCAATATACGCGGATTTCTCGAAAGTTTTAACCCATGAATAAGTAGTGAGAAGGGAGGTGAATGAGGGACCAAAAGAAGTTTTTTTATGCTGTAAAATTTACCACCCCAACGTGTTGTTACTTCCCAACCGGGGTCAACTTGATCATGAGGGGCTTCTTTTCCCACAAAGTATACACATCCTGATCAGTCCAGACCGTGTCATTAGCTAGCTCGAGATCAAATTTCAACAGAACACTAGCGAGTACCAAACGCATCTCGTGATAGGCAAGGCTAGCGTACAAGAAGTCAGCATGATTTGGATTCGTGAATTCTCACTGGCCAGAATAAATCCGTTGTGAGGGATGGTTGGGTCATTGGGCTCACTCACTTGCGTCCTAGACAATTTCTCGGGCCATACGAGAAGGGAACAAAGGCGTGAGTATCATCAGACCCATACTCCTCCTGACCTTCTGGCAACCAGCGCTCGGGGACGAACGAATCTGGGTCCTTGAAATTGCGTTCGTTGTGGTACGCTGCAAATTGGGAGAACGCAACAGCAGTCTACGTCAACAAGAATCAGCAATCACTCAAGGCAATACACGCATAGAGATGCGGAATCGGGGCAATTTACCCCTCCAGGCAACCACACGCCACCCACTTTGGCACCGCCGTCGGGCACGGAACGAGGTAATCCCAGGGCGACCGGTGGGTAGATCCTTAGTCCTTCCTCTATGCACGCGTTCAGATACTCAAGCTGCGCGATGTTGACCAGGTTGATATCTTCGAGCGAGCTAAACGCCGTTCGAATCTCCTTTGTCAAACGAGCCATCTTAGCCGGGTTCTTGAGTAGATAATACGTCATGCCACTGAGCTCCGTCGCCGTCGTCTCGGTTCCTGTCACTGAATTAGCAAGCATGACCACCAATTCTCCCCCCCAGGCAGAAAAAGGATTTGCTCAAGCACTAACCCGCAACCATAAACAACGCAGCATTACTATGCAGTTCTGAACGCATCAACCCTTGGCCCTTCCCCTGATTCCGTATCACATAACTCCAAATATCCGGCCTCTCCACATCCCTTTTCAACCTCTTCTCAACTCTCGTACTTGAATGCTCCATGTGCAACCTCCTCCCCTCGCTCAGCTTGCGAGAGAAGAACTTCTTAAACGCGCTCTCCAGCCAGCTCCACCTCCTAATGGCGCCCGTTAAGGCAATTAATTTCATGTGCGAGAACAGACTCGCGACCCAGGGCGTGTACTCGGATTCTTCGAGCAGACCGAGGGGCTCGCCGAACGTCAAGTCCGCCATGATATCGAACGTGGTAAAGTTGTACCATCTGACCATATCCACGGGTTCGTTCTTCGCGGCGGCGATGCGAGTTCGCAGTTTGTCCAAGAGCAGCGCGACGTACTTGTCGAAAATGCCTTCCTGCTCGCGCAACGCCTTCTCACTAAACGCATGGCTGACCAACTTTCTCTGACGTGCATGGGCTTCCGTGTCCGCTCGGAGGATCCCCGGTGGGTTGCCGTACGTGTCCGGACCGTAGAAAATCTTTTGCTTCTCGAAGTTGGGACGGGAGTGGCCGTAGATGTCCTTGATGACGTCGCTAGAGATGAAGGAAAGTTCGTTGGGGGCATAGCGCACGATGGGGCCGTAGGTTTTGTGGAGGTCGTGGATCCAGAAGGGGAAGCGGCCGCGGAGGGTTTGGTATTGCATGGGGAGGAGGGAGGCCTGGGAGAGGAGGGGTCCTGGGTACCGGCGGAGCGGGTGAAGGAAGAGGTTGTAGAGAAGCCGGGAGATGGTGTAGGTTAGTGTTAGGAGAATGAGGGAGAGGATAGCGGTCGTGATGGAGAAGGAGGGTGCCATGGTGGAGAGGGCTGCCATGTTCATTCACTCTGCTGAATGGGTCGTCGAAAGCGTAAATAAAGATGATCCGTTGAGGTATGCCGGTCTCTTTTCAGCTGTGGGAGTCTCGTGGTCTTAAGCAGCTGCGAATCAGAGCAATGCTGTTGTAACAACACCCTGATATCGTATACCAGACCCTATTCAGGTAAGGTATGATGCTGGTGGTCGTATATACGGGACCTCTTTCAGCCGAGCGGTCCTCGTAGTCTCAAGTAGCTGCGAATTAGAGGATTGTTGTCGCAACAGGACCCTGATATCTTATATAGTTACATATGTAGGCATTATTCCGAGTCACACAGCGAAAGGGTCATTTCGACCGACCGGAACCCTGTATTAATTTGTGTAGTGGGGCATCAAGAGGCATGCAACAATCATGTTACCTTTAGCAGTAACCCCCTCGTCGCACACTATCTATACTAGACTAGTTCCATCCTCGTTTCTCCGCTTTAGGGTGTATTTTCACGACCCACCGGCCTTTTTATGAGTGCATGCATCGTGATACCTGCGTTTCTCACGACGACATAAAGGTCTGTGAATTCTCGTATCATGATGGGAAGGGTAGCACTGTCAGGTTAGGCCGTTAGAAAATCTATTGTCGTGCAAAACGGATAGAGCGATGTGGTTTCCCTCTTGGGGGACTTGGTGGTGTACGGACGGTTACCGACATGTCCCCCACATTCCCCCCACAATGTAAAAAAAAGTTGGCCATTTCACATGAAGTCGCAAAGCGGCCACTCGGCCGAGGCATCGCACAGCGCATCACACCTAGTCCATCCACAGCGGACGAAGAGTTCACCACAACATCTACATATTTTGCTTTATCGTACATACACTGAAGGCCCGAATCATCACGTCGTTAATCTTCCCCACTGTTTATTTCGTACGTGAAGCAGCACCAGCCCCGGCCCCGGCCTCGGCCGAGGAACATTGCCGATATACCACGCATCGTCCGATTCGAATCCAGGGCATTGATTGAATGATATCGTGGCATGCATAGCACAATGCGAAATCTAAATAAACGACACGTACGCAGGCAATGCGATGTAACGCACTTATAAAAGAGCGGGGTTATTGACAACTCGAAGTATTGATGCCCGCAGTAGTAGGAGAGATGCAAACTACTGGCTATATCGTTCCTCGCGACGCACCACTATTGCTCTCATTGCCTTCTCACGAATTATCTCAGGCATAGTGGCTCTCTCGAAGAAAAAAAAAGAGTGGCGGAGAGAAGGGGCTTCTTAGGTGTTGGTGTTTAACCATCAAGCGATGCGGTCGCTATCTGTATCGCAACGCCATGAATCCTCACCGCAAAACCATCCAAACAAATCGTGACAACGACACATATCCACCACAACATACCATCCAATATCCAATGTGTTAGCCCAAGGTATCAATATAGGAAGGAAATCACCGTCACTCTCGTGAGTTTTCTGTCGGTGATATGCTAGTATTCAGATCCCTCATAGTTGTCGAAATCGCCCTCATACTCGTCGCAAAATTGCTCCTCATACTCGTCGTAATATTGCTCCCCATAATCGTTGCAATATTGCTCCTCGCAGTCGTCGGAGGGCTCGTCGGAGGGCTCTTGATTGTCGTAGTCGTTGTAGTAGCTCTCCTCCACAACTGATTGACCGTCGTATGAAGCCTTATTATCGATTTATATATAGGTTTGTACTAAAATTGATGTGTTAGGTGCTTTAGAGGGTGCTAGCGAGGCCTTCTTTTGCGGAGAAGCTGAAGGAGTACTATTACTATTGTAGTAGCCGTAGACGGGGTGCTACTGAGTAATTGGCTGACCTATAGGCTGCTCTAGGTAAACTGCTAGAGACTGCGTGGGCATCGAATTACTAGTATAATCTCTAATAAATGGGTGCACTTAGGGTGGCGACAGACTCCCGTAGGTAGCGAGTAGAGTGTTAAGTACGCGCGCGAGTAACCAGACAGCTGCGGAGTAAGGGTAGGAGGCTGCGGAGTAACAGCTGCTGGAGAGGGCGTGATTTGAAATTGTGGGAGCCTTTGTAGTCGTCGATTTTCAAGGCCGAGCATTATATTGTTACTGAGCCAGCCGTGTTCGTCGGGGGGTGTTAATCTGTATGGAAAATCGTGATTTTTTGTGAATAGTTAATCCGCTTGAATATCCTGCCGGTCATTCTTACTACTAGGTCCTTTTGTATGGGCACCGCGCCCACTGGTTAACCTCCGCTGCTGAATCCTGATTGTTGTTGAAGGAGGTCTTCTCCTCGTTAGCCCTCCGCTGGCATCGATAAAACTATCACTTTTAGTTTCTCTTATTCTCTTACTGTTAACCGCGCTCACTCAGACAAATCGGTATGGCTAGTCTGGTCTGTAGGAGACTACCTTCCTCTTCAGCTTCTCCTTTGTCTGATTATCACTGTCTAACTTTACCTAGCATTTCTATCCGTTAGCTGCGTTCACCTAATTGTTCTGGTCTTAACTGGCATCTAGCACCCCTGACGTTATACTCGTATGAGCGGAGCTTACTGCAAGG
Source organism: Periconia sp. R9002 (assembly GCA_023627715.1). Taxonomy (NCBI): domain Eukaryota; kingdom Fungi; phylum Ascomycota; class Dothideomycetes; order Pleosporales; family Periconiaceae; genus Periconia; species Periconia sp. R9002. The sequence goes on along the minus strand of JAMAHW010000032.1, from coordinate 186,699 downwards.
GCCTTCTCTATCTTCTACAGAAACCCCCCCTTCCGTCGTCTTGCTAGGCAAATACTCCTAGAATTAGTTGTGTGTTGTAGGGTGACACTGTTTGCGATCTTGCGGGGCGAAAATGTTACAATAACTGTTCCGGGCCGGGTGGCCGTGCGCACAGGTGGAAGTCCAGTGTTTTGATTACACCAGTTGATTGCGAAGAAGAAACATATGCGATAGAGTAACTACTGAATCCCATTGCTGTCTTAGTTATCAAGGCCACAATATAATATTTCCTAAACCAATCTCTCCTGTGCTACTTAATACCCTTGGTAATTGCTCATATCAAAATAATTTCCATTAAATCCCCGCCGTCGAATCCTGCGTGTCGGTGGCGACGGCGACCTTAGATGCGTTCGTCCTCGGGGGGCGGTGTCTTCACCAGCTTCATCTCAGCTTGAGTTTTGAGAAGATCGTTCTAAGGAGCTGATGAAAGACCTTAAATGTGTTCGTCTTCCGTGCGTCGACCTCAGTGGGAGGGGGGCGGTGTCTTCATCCGAGCTTGAATTTTGGGAAGATGGCGGTCCAGAGGGACTGTCTGATTGTTGTGATAAATCAGATACTTCCGAGGATGTTTCTGAGGAGGAGGAGCCAATGCTTATCACATTATGCTATTGTAAAGTTAGCGCAGCGCAAAGTCCTATTCTGAGATATATACTTTGCTGTTATGGTTAAGACTGCCATCATCTCGTTCAAGACTGCCGGGGCCATCATCTCGTTCAAGACTGCCGGGGCCATCATCTCGTTCACGAATGCTGGGGCCATCACCTCGTTCAAGGCTGCCATCATCGCGGTTAAAACTGCCGGGGCCATCGTTTGGAGTAGGCAGAGATCGAATTGCCTGTTCAACAGCATCGTTGTCGCCATCCATTGTATCCAAGTTGTTGTAGCGGACGAATAAGGGGTATTCGCGAACTAAGCGTGGATTCCAGGCGAGATAATGTGTGTACACGCGCTGTTTGATATCATCGGGTGCGTCAACAGTGAGGAGCCACTTTCGAGCTTGTAGACCGCGTGCCACCGCGAGAGAGTAGAATTCATCGTTGGTATACGAATTGTTGCGGATTCGATGGGCAAAGCCTTTAACGACATCACGTAAGTTCTTCACGTGTGCCCCTGAAACATGCAGAGAGAGAAATCGATCAACTCGTGCCTGCACTCTCGCCTCGACACCAGTTTTTGCACTGAAGTTAATAAACAACTCTTCTTCGGTGACAGTGTCCTTGGGCGCCGGCGTAGATGCGGACCGGCTCTTCTTCTTCGCCATGTCGACCAGTCAACAGCACTGAGGGCTGGGATAGTTTGCAGGAATGACAGAGATGTGATGAGAATAAGAGGTGGGATGGCTTAGTTGACGCAGATAGCACTTGAGGTACCTGCGATGTCCGGGAATGACGCAATGTCGACACGAAGAAGGAAGGCTGGGAATGTCTGCTAGAGTGGCAGCACCTCCCCATGTATACACGTCTGCACCATAGTGGTTCTCCGCAATGTGCCTCATGAGATGGCCGGCTGTAACATAGTGGAAGCCTCCCACAAGTGAAGTTTTGGGAACTTGTTTGGGCTGTGTAGTTTTCATCTTAGGAATTTCGTGTTCAAAATCCCAATCACAGCTTTCGCATCCCATAAGCGCATGAACCGACACTGTTTCGGTTTCTGGTGGATGGATGGGCTCAGGGTGTTTGTGATCATACGGCAAACAGCCGTCAGGGAAACAGCGAGGAGTGTGAGGACAACGCTGGCGAGCATTATCCATGTCCTCATCGGTCATATGCCGTCTTGCTCGACCTGGGTTAGACGACTTCAATCGGCAACCTTCTCTACCGATATTGGCTGTTCTACCCTCTCGGACGAAGTGCGCGTGGTTAAGGCAGTTCCTCTGGAGGCAGAGTTGGCTGCCTTCTAATCCGTTGCCATGAAAGTTGTCGAAGTCGGGTCGGAGGGCCATTTCCCAAACGGTGCACATAGCGGCCCTGACGATATATTGCTGCCCGCACACGCTACAGTCAAGTTCGAATTGTTTCGTGTTTTTTCTGTGGCTTGGGGTGATACAAGGCAATTGCTGAAAACCCGACAAAACTTCATCTGGTACTGACTCAAGGTATGCATACGGTGGGAATTCCACTCCGAACACGCGTGCCGTCCACCACATCCACTGTTCTGCCCGGACTCTTGAAGGCTCATGCGTAAATAAATCGTATCGCTTGTTTGGATGGGAACATTCAGGTTGTTGGTTGGTTGGTGGTGTAGTGTTGTCGAGTGTAGGAGCAGACGTGGTAGCAGCTCGATCAGCAGACGTGGCAGCAGCTCGACCAGCGGACGTGGCAACAGACTGGACAGCGGGTGTGGTAGCAGGTCGACGAACGGGTGTGGCAGTAGGCTGAACAGAGGGTGTGGTATCTCTGCCGACGTCTCCCCCTTTGATGATCTCTGCCGCTCTGGAGGGGCTTATAACCTAAGGTCTTGAGATAGCGGACGGGGTAGGGGACGAGGAAGCGGTTTGGATCGGTGTTCCAAAATCTATCTGCCTAATAAGCTCTGCAACCCTCGCTGGTGTCAGAAATCCTTGGTGCTCCGTCATGTTTCGCCTTCGCTTGCGTGCCATAGTGCTGCGGGTATGGAGGATGAAGTGTGTGGTGTTAAACAGGCCGAGTGGAGGGTGGTGGGTGAGGGCTTGGAAGGTGCCCACCGCCGAGTGCCTAGGCAAGTAGATAGAAGGAAGGTGCCATTCGCCCAGGTGGCCGCATATTACTTTCTTTCATCGTCGCCATCTTCTTGACTCCTCATCATCGTCGCTTTGGGAAGAAGGCAGGACGCTTGGAAGAGCGCGCGTCGCCTGGAAAGGTACCGTGATATCACCAGCTGTGCGTTTGGAAAAGGGCCTTCGCTCGGGGTGCCTCCAGGCCAACCTCCTCAGTCTGAAGACAGACATTTCTTATGGGTGGAATGCAAAGCTGCATGCCACGATACCCCGCATGGGTGGAAGGACGCCCTTTCAAGAAGCAGCAGTGCGCCTCAACCATGCGCATTCAACTCGCCCTTTGTATCTAACCATCGCCATCGGATGGAAATGTATGATCTTCCTGTGCGCGCCTGTTGCAGTAATCTAGCAATCGCAGCTCTGGATTCGATCGGAGGACAATATGACCGCATGGAGCATACATCCTCATATGAAGTGTATGTTGAACTCTAGGTACAGAGTCGTTTGTTGTCGCGACTCCACGTGACGTGGCGTATTAAGACACTGATAATGTACTGTAATCACCCTAGTTGCATGTAACTAACTTTGTATACCCGCGATATAGGTATATAACCAACTCAGTGGTCGAATCCACTGACTTGCCAAATCATCCCTCGGAATGCGATGGAGCTCGATTCCTGGTCACTCGTACAACAGCATGAATGAAACATCCCCTATCACAGCTCACCAGCATATGAAACCCCCTCCATTTTTTATTCAACAAATTACATATGTATGCGAAGTATATATCTACATGTAAATCTAACAAACCCAAAAAACAAAGAGAGACGAATTAATATATAACCATTCTCTAACGCGTTCTAACCCCAAAAAGCCTCAGCAGCGACCTCCCCAAAACATCGCGCCAAGACCACACATGGCCTCGTTCCAGCTTCCACATCTGCCACAGCATGACAAGCACGGACGCCAACTGCACCTCCCAGAAAGTATCCTGGTCGGCTGCCGAACCACGACTGCACGAGACCTGTACTGCGCGTCCGGGGAACACGACCATGTCGTATATGGTCACGTCTTTCTTCTCGCGTATCGCGTCTTTGACGAAATGTGCGCCCACGACGAGGGTGGAGGCGTTGCTTGAGACGCACGTTCTAAGGGCCCATGGTGTCTCGTAGATGGCGAGAAGTTTCATATTCCTGCTGGTTTGCGAGGGAGACGACACGGGCTTGGTGTAGCAGAACAAGACATTGGTGAGGTATCCGACCTCTGCCTTGTCTGCAGAAATGACGACGGGGATTGCTGGCTCGTCTTCAGGGGGGTAAAGATGGAGGAGGCCGTCGATTGCGCGTGAGATTCTGTGTTGGCGGAGGGTATTTCGCTGGATGAAGTATGCGCAGGGTGGGTTCGCTGTGGTGGTCTTGTCGGTGACGGTCTCGTTTTGCCCATTGCTGTTATTGATATCGGAGAGACCAGTACTCGACACGCCGTGGAAAACACTGAACTTCGACCGTAACGAGAGTGGCTTATCAAGCGAGAGCATCGTCACGGAAGGCAGGATGTCGAAGCGGATGATGTGTCCCGTGAGGCGGCGCAAGTCGCGGGATACTTGACGTGTGTTGTATAACGTTCCTGGGGAGGCATGGGAGAGGATTTCGAGCCAAAGCTCATCGGGAAGATGTGGCAGTTTTTTGGTGGTTTTCCTAGTCGAAAGGACAGAGATAAGGTTGCGGGCGATATCCATGGTTGTCACTTTGATGTGTTCGAGGGCGATGTGGTGGTAGACTTGCAGTGGTAGACTTGTAGGGGTAGATTTGCAGCGGTAGACTTGTAGCGCTAGACTTGCAGCTGTAGAATTTCAGCGGAGGTCTGCATCTCTCTTATAGTTGGTTTCCCATGCAAGTTCCGTTGCAAGGTGTTGAAAAATCCATTTTTCATCCTCATCCCATCGGCGAATCTGCTCGCGGTCGTTACTAATACCGAGACTCGACCACGTTTGGGGGGTTAAAGCTAAACTTCCGCAATTCGTTCCCCAAATATTGGTCATCGAATCATCGCTAGCAGTCGTCAGATGAGTGCCGTGCGTGTGCATTCCAACTGATGGCGTCTGTGTTTTCTTTCACTCTCCGTTGTCGATGCCGCAAATGATTACATTACTATACGATGAAATCCTCCATCTTTTGATTAAGGTTCTCGTCCCTGATGACCTATTCACGCCATCCTTCCAGCCGACTGAGATCTGGGTGGAAGATAAACATCGCTCAGCGGACTGACAGCCATGGGACTGACTCCAGCGGACGAGCACGTAGCTCCACCGCCCGATACCAAAGGTGAGAGACTCGCTACAGAACCCATTCTATCCTTCGGCGCGGGGGGTTTCTGTGTACTGAGCAGTGCCAAACGTGGCCGGGCCCACGCCGATGATTCCGCCGTGCCCATCTTTTCCTTCCTCAAGTTCTTGAAGGATATCGTTAAACTTCTTTTCGGTGTTGTGTTTTCCTTTGTGGGTAATGCTGCGGCTGGTGGCGGCGGCATTGGTGATGTTGAAGTCGCGTTCTCAGGTGACGAAGATTCCAAAGCTGCACTCCACTTGGCCCAATCTTTCAGTAGCGTGCCTTGACTCTGGCGCGTCGCGATCGTATCTTCTTCTCTCGGTGGTGGTTGATGTGGACTTCTCTCTACATGGACAGCTTCCAACTCTTGAACATTGACTCTTGTAGGTAATTCGGGCACTGGACCCGCTCCATCCAACTCGTGGATTTCCCTCGCGTCGACCTCTATTGCCGGTACCGAGCTCCAATATTGATGGACCTTTTTGTCCTGGGGACCGGCACTAGGGTCGTACTCGTTGATGATGTGCAGCGACGTATGTCTCTGCTGCTCTATGTCTAATTGTTGTTGACTTTGTGAGGCTTGACTTGTTTTCTCTTTCAACCTGCGACGGCGGCGGATGGCAAGGTATGCCACAACTGCAATGATGATGATGGTTAGGCTTGCGACAACACCAATGCCTATTCCACGTTTCATGCCCGGAAGGGTCGACTCTGAAGACGGCGATGGCATTGGGCTTTCCTGAGAGAGGGACGCCATGGGGAAAGAAAATGCGGGTGAAATAAATTCCTACCAGTCAATTCCTCTCCGCCAAGGACCTCTCATGTGACGTTGAGCGATGGTGACGATACCTACGTATGTATGTATGCGTGTTGATTAGGTAAAGCACGAAAGGTCTGCAGATGAGAATGTGAGTCCAAGACTTTTCAATCGAGAGATGATTCAACATTGGCGCATGAGATCTTTTTGTTGCCCGCCCTCTGCTTGCTATCCTTGTCTTGAAACAGAATGATGAGGTCTGGCAGCGGCACAGCCTCGCGTTCCTGGGATGAAGCGAGGCGTTCTGCATCTTCCCCCCATGCAAGTTTGAGCTACGCGCCGCAATTCCATGAATTGCTTGCATCGCAACCAATCGATTTGCCCACCCCAGTATATTGAACATGCACCTCGCCCCGCTGATCAACTCTCCCGTTCTATCTTTTGCACACATTTGGGTCCTAAAAGCAGACAACACACGCAAAAAAAACTGGTAATGATCACGTATTCGCGGTGGCTGGACATTGATTCCACCTACCACCTTCAAGGCGGGGCTTTGTAGAATGCAAAGGCCAATCTGTGCAAGGCTTTCTTTGTAGTACGAGGACCAGAATAGGACGGATGTCTGGCCCCCTTTCGATTGTTCGTCCTTTATCGTTCTTCTTCTTCTCGCCAGCAACATATACGGGCGAAAATCTCTGGCTGAGGTTCGCAATCTCCATATCATAATAATACCACAAGCCAGCTCAATAGATCGCGCGCGACGCCGCTTCGGTCATGTTTCAAAATATCAGGTTGGAGAAGCAGGAGTTTATTGCAGCGCGTACGCGGCCAACCTGGCGATAGGTATTCAAGCTGTCGGGTAGACCGACTACGCCGCCAACGCGCATGTCCGTTACAGCGCGAATGGGCTCATCAACATGCAGCTTGTCAGAATCGAATTCACTCTGCGACGTTCATCCCAAACATTTAATGCCAGGCCGAAGGTCGCTTTGTGAAAAGGTGCGGACATCCCCTTGTGCGTGCCGCACGCTTACTTTCGGGGTACGGATGCGGCTTGTTTTGCGACGTGGTATGCTCACGTATATGCTCAATCCGGTGAAGCTGCTCTCGCTTTCGCCGATTCCTCCTCAAACTCGAAACCATCCGGACATTAGAGTCACCAATTCTGTCTGGATTTGCTACTCGAGTTGCTGAAGTTCGACCAGCTCCGCGCCGTGAGTTTATTCCCGAATACGAAAGATGAGGTTCGCGACCTAGCGGGCGGTACGAAGCTTGATTAATCGGTTTAATGTGTTCCTTTGAACACTCTATGTCTAGCCAAAAGCTGGGATATCATGAAATGGGACACGTCCTCATCCGCCCAATACGAAAGATGCGATGCAATGCTTGCGAGAATGGAAATATCAAATGCGCCTTCTTGAATAGAAAAATCGACTCTTCCGTTTTTATTCAAGCTTCTCACCTTCTGTTCCTCCTTCCTCAACCTTCGGCTACGCTCTTCTAGTTCCTGCCATTCAAGGTCTCGCTCTACATCTGCTGCGTCATCTTCGGGCTTACTGCTTTGTCTGCCCTTTTGGAACCCTGCATACAGCGTTTGAATCTCCGATTCGATCAGTGTAGGAGGATGCTCCCCGTCGTCGCCTGTAGTGATGGGTTCCGAGCTGAGGCGGCGTTTTCTCTCTTCGTTTAGCAAAGCGCGAACAGGGTCATTCTCAAAGTCGGAAGCACCAGCTGAGTGAGCACTGGTGTTGTTCGAGTTGGGGTTGGGGCCAATCGACAACGGCCGGGATGAGCGGACTAGGTCATTCTTCATGTTGGCAGCGTCGGCGCCAGTGATTCCCAAGCTACGATTGAGAAGCCCACTTGCGATACCCGAGCTCACCGAGGTCCAAAAGTCGGTCACACCTTGCCCGACGCGTGAAGTAATGCCGGTGATACCTTGGGAAGCGGGTGCACCAAACAGGCCTTTCTTGGTATAGGGAAGCGGCTGCGCTTTGAGTTTTGACATGGCTGGCGAGATGAGAGGCTCCATTCTGTAGCTGATAGGGTCTGTGGGGTGGAAGATGTTGTAGAGCTGCTTGCACAAAGGAGCCGATATGACGACGTCCGATGCGGCATTGCGAGCCGCTTCGGACGAAAAAGGGTCGTCAAGTGGACTAGCTGGCGTTTCTGGGGGAACGTATGCATTTGAGGGCCGGGCAGCTATGGTGCGTCCCTTTAACATCTGAAAGAGGCCGATAGGAGAACCAAGGGCATAGAAGTCCTCGACTTCAAAATCGAATTTGAGACCATCGTCCGCAGGGCGGCGCGATTTACTTGATACGGAAGATTTCGCTTTCGGGTCTTTCTGGAGACAGAGCACGTCGAACATGATGGCAGAGCCCAAGGAATGGCCCACCAAGCTAACCTTGCCGTTGAATGAAGGGTTGCGTTCTTTGAAAAGGCGATAGATTCGGTTGCATTCATCCACAACAATACGAGAAATGTGCCCCTTGTAGGCCGGGCTTTGGTAGAGTAGAATATCCAAGGCAAGGTCAGTCAGCAGATTGCGCACAGCCGGAACACCGTCGACGGTGATGTCTTCCAAATTTGGATATTCTTGATCGTCCACGTCTAGATCACCCAGATCGTGCTCTTTCCGGTTGTGTTTCAGACTCTGCTTTGGGAAATCAAGCAGGTGACGCCAGCAGATGGGAAGGACCTGAATCCGGCTATTCTTCTCAGCCTTGTCTTGGTCTGAATTCAGTGCCTGCAGATCGTGCGAATTCATGTAGACTGATTTGAACGACTTTCGCATAGCGTTGACGTCTGCAATGAAATTGATGCTGTCCATGCGCATGCCTAGCCGTTGCCCGATTCCATGTGTTACTAGAAGCAAATGCTCGATTTCTCGACCTTGCTCGCTTGGTGTCTGATCTTGATAGTCCTCACGCATTTCTTGCTCATTACGCTTGCGGATTTCCTCTTCTTGCTGGCTAGGGTCTTCACTCCCAAGAGAGGTGATAAGTGAAGACATTTGACGCTCAAGATTTTTTCGACGAGTCTGCGACGGTGAAGATTCATGGTCCGGAGGTTCTACAGCGTCTCCTGCGTCTGAACCCGCAGCCGAGTTGGTAGCTGTACTTCCACCGCCGTTGTCTTCGCCGTACGCTAAAGAAGGGGTTTCCGGGCGGTCCGCCTTTTTCTTCTCGCCATCGTCCTTTGTCGCTTTCTCATCTTTCTTCTTCGCTGGGTCCGTGTAGCCACGAACATATTTTACACCCGCGTAATGCGCAGCTCCGCCGAATCTTTGATATAGAGTACTTCCCATACGAGACCACATGTCATCAGTCAAAAGGTAAGCAGTAGTGTCGTCTTGAAAAGTCACTACCGAATTCATGTACGATCCAAACAAGCGATATGTCCTAGATGATTCGTCGGGCGGAGTTTCCGTTTTTTCCTCAGCCGAGTTTGATCCAGTATCCTGCCTCGCTTCACCCCTCAGATTGTCGAAAGAAGATTTTGGGGTGACGGGGTTCGATGTGGAATCGCGGCCGTTCAGCTTGCCGAGCTCTTTGCGATAATCGTCGCTTGGTTTCATGTTCAGCGAAATAGGCCGTGTGCGTGGTTGTGAAGTAGCGCGTTTTTCCTTGTCCTTCTCCGCAGGCTTTGCAAATCGCCATGGCTTGATTTTGAGGTAACCTTCCTCCAGCTGATTTGCTAGGTGTTCTTCGCATGGATCACCGTCGGGTGAGAACCAGGTAGCTCGTTTAACATCGTAGACGGGGCCCAGCCAGTATGCGGGTGCCAGCTCGCGAGTTTCGATCTCAACATCGAATAGATAGTCCTCATTCACGGGTACCTTTGTTGTTGATTCAGGTTGGGATTCTAGACCCGCTTCGGGAGACTGAGGGCTGGTGAGGCCTCTTCTCAGTTCGGCAGCTTCCTCGTCATCGGCTGTCTTTTGGAACGCGGCTTCGATGGCGCTAGAGTCTTCGGGGGAGAAGGGAATCCACTTCTTGGGTTTAGGCTGCGGCTTGTCGGGGGTAGTGGTAGCGGCGGTGGATAGAGGCTTGCGTTTGGGTACCTAGAGGTAGGAGCGCATGCGGGATTAGTCGGGTGAGTGTGTCAGTGCGTGTTATTGATGGACTCACATCTACGGCATGAAACCATCGTACGGCCAAGGGTGGACAGTCTTGAGGGTACCTCTTCAAGCTCAATCTGTGACGCCTGTTGATCTTGTGGTCCACCGCCCTCTGCGCTGCCGTAGCACCTGAAGCAGCAGCAGCCTTGTCTTTGTCTTTATCCTTGCCATCCTCAGCGTGCCTCGGTGTTTGGGGCGATTTGGGGGTGGCGCTCCGCGAGCCCCAAGGCGAGAATGCGTTGATGCCTGCCGAAAGGAAGCCTTGCTTAGTGTCGGGCGTGGACATGGTGTTGGAAGGGAGCCGCGAGGCGGGGCTACCACGAATCGCTCGGCCGGCCCAGTGGCTCCTTGTATGGTGCTTTGTGGGTAGGAATGATGCTTTGGAGCGGAGAAGAAGCTGTAATGGTGGAAGAGGCGGGTCCTGTATGGGGATGCGGAGGAGGGGCTGAAGGACGGTGGAGAGAGCCAGACCGAGGATTGATGGCTGAGTACACGTGTTCGTCAACGAGGACTTATACGTATGCTGCTATGGTGATGTCGTGGATATTGGTGTAGGAATTGCTTGTAAACAGGTGCGAATGTTGTACTGTGGTCAGTTGTTGTCTGTTCGTGTTGGGATGCAGTCGTCATTGTCACATGGCAGAGAGTGGTCTGGTGTTGAAGAGGGTTGCTGCTGCCTGATTGGCTGGTCACGCGTCGCCTGCAAGGGGCATACGAGACCCCCCAGCTTCACACTTACCATTCCACATACTATGATACAACTTACAATTATAGTTGTATTAGATGGAATTAGAATATTAGGCAATTATTTCTATAGTATCATTTTACTATTTTTTTTTTCCAATTTTATTCAAGATTGATATCCCAGCCACAAACATTACCATGAGACTTCAAACCAGTGTTGATACCGTGACTGATTTCACCAATCAATTGCGACGAAGAAGACACTCTATAACTATTCATTCCTTTTTGTTTTCCGTTTTGTTCAATATATAATCCTCCTTTTTTTATGGGTAGAGATAGCCCTTAGTACTATGGTGCTATAAACAAAACTTCAAATTATTTATAACTATTCAAGATTGATATATACTGCGGGTCCCTAAGAATCGATTGTCAATCATCTGTAGCTATACTTGGAATTTAACAATAGATTATGATTACTAGACTTACACCTCCATTTCCTTTGTTATTGACCTTGGGATCCTAACATATGTCAGACTATATGAGTAGCATCCTTTTGCCATTGCCTAAGTCTGCCAGATTTCTTGAAAGCGAGCCAACCCAAGAAAATCAGAGTCATCTATGTGAATTGGAAAAGATGCGTTAGCCAACTGTCCTTTCTGGAATACTCTTTTCTTTAGAATGAGAAACTTACCAACGGGACAGTCACGATAAAATACCTACAAGTAAGTGACGAGTTAGCTAGAGAACAAGCCATAGATCGCACCGGAAGAGACGTTTCAGCGAATGATAGCGTACCACTTTACGGACGGACCGTCTCCAAAAAGGTCCACGTTCATGCCGAAAAACCCAGACACAAACATCAGAGGGAGGAAGATGAAGGTGATCCAACTTAACCTCCACAGGCTCAGGTTCAGTTGGAGCGAGAGCCGAGCATCCCGAATGGCGACGGATTTGTATACCTGGATATCGCCGCCTGGTTTAGTAGTCTCACTGGAATCAAAGGGGCACATGCATGGGTGAGCTTCGGAACAGGTTAGATGGTGTACGTACCATGTCGAGCAAATTGGCTGTTGGTTTGATCAAATTGTCCTGAACGCGGCTAGAACATATGTCGAGTTCTGCATTGTATGAATTAGAGCCACTTGCGCTCTCGTTGGGAATTCCAGCTTGCAGTACGTAATCAACCACACTATCAATGTCGGATAAGCATCTCTTCTGAGCTATGAGGAGCCTCTCCAAGGTAAGCCAGGTCTTTGCGCACTGCCAGAGTTCGGTACCCCAGGAGGCGTTATTAGGTTTGGCGTAGACAACGTCTTCCTGTAAGAGAAGGGTTATATTAATGCAGTTCAACTCCCGTCTCCAACCGCGAGGTCTAATCATTCAACTTACCAGTCGCGTAGTATGAGCCGTTGCAATATCGATAAGCTCTTTCCACGGCTCAGTTATTGCCCCGAAAATGCATAAAAGTACATTTTGGGAAGTTTGATCGCCCATCAGTTCACCTTTAAGCCAAGAGGTAGTAGGGAATATGTCCAAACTCGAGCTATCGTGGCTAGAATCCTCGAATGCGACAACCGTGTACGGAGGGTCATTGGGATCAGCGAAATACCGCCCTGAATCTCCTTCTCTACGAGCTGGCCGCCCTTTCTGGAAGATCACTGAGAGTCTTCTGGAGCACATGGTGTATCTGCATGTCTTTGAGCTGTCATTTACATCAACAATCAGAAATTTGGCGGCTTTGTCGTCTCTGCATCCGTCCGCTTCGCGTTCGGTTTGAGGGTGGGCGATAAAGTAGTCGAGGACAAACCGCGTATGAAAGATCTTGTGGGAGATGCTGCCATAATGACTTGAATGCCTCCCCCAACAAATGCACGTCGGGTTCTGTCTCTCTATGGATGAGGTCTTACCGAGCCAACTCGAAAATTTTCGGCCTTCAGAATAAGAATCAGATTGTACGATACCAAAAGCCTCGATGACCCACGGTGCACCCATCGCCTGGCTTCCATTTGACGTCAACTTGGGCTGGCCTGACCTACAATCTCTTGGGTGGTGAAACGTGTACTTACATTATTCTCAGTTGAGTAGCAACCTCTCGCGGCTTCAAAAACCTGTTAGCAAAGGATCTTCAACCCTTGGTAGGAGATCCAGCTTGTATAATCTCACCATACCTTTGACAAATATGCATTTAAACTCTTCAAGTCATGGAAAACTCGAGTAACGTCTTTCAATGTGCCTCGAGCTTAAGATTAAATGCGGTTAGTCAATGGATGCTACCAGGGAAGCAGTGGACGGTGGGAACTGACTCTGTTTCCGTTTCTCGCCCGTCTCGGAATCGATCACCTCCCCAATTATTTCATCCTCCCAATCGATGACTTGAACCGATCCTCGCTTGAGTTTCGTTTCCATGCTTACGTTTTTTGATGGTTTTAAAGATGACTTTGTGAGACGTATAGATTAGATTGCCAGGGTGGATTTAGTCGGATCACATATCAATGTGATACTATAACTCTCAAGCTCCCTCTATAGAGGGGGAAGCAGCAACGGGCAGCTGCCTGATTTCCTCCGAAAATATCACAAATATGATTAACAAAACACTTGAGCAGGACTCTGATTTCAAAGAGGGATCAATGTTGAGATTTAGTATAAGCGACCAGGTGGGAAATCAACACCACTGGGAGAATTGTAGTGGGCTTGAATACACTAACCAGCGCCTCTTCTAAGCTCAGCTCTCTCTTATGGCATCTACCTGGTATATGCAACTTTACGTGTCCATGCGCGGTTGGTCCGCTACGCCGCCCATGTAATTACCCGTTAAACGTGCAGTGATATAACATTGATTCAGCCTTTCACGTGACTAATAGTTACCTGTGCGCACGTCCCTAGCCAAGGACGTTACCTGAGATCCAAACCAGTGTTGATACCATGGCTGATTACACCAAACAATTGCGAAGAACGAAACACTTTTGATAACATTCACCCTTGCCATTGCCAAGGTTGGTCGAGACTCCTCGAAAATCGTTCCGATGGAGTAAAGAAATCGCCGTCTTTATACCTCGGCTTCTTCACTCGCCTAAAGAAAGTTCACAATTCGTGTTGTGACTGGTAATTAACGCGGATAGATGGCGCAGTGAAACTAGACGTCGTCTTTCACTAGCTAGAACGGAGGCATGCAGATCGGAGGAGCGGAGGTCGGTGGTTCACATCGGCGACTAGAACACACTCATCAGCATGCCTCAAAGGCAGACTAATAATGTACGGCAACTGGAAGTATGCTTGCTTTCGTCCGCTGTCTGCATTCATATGCACGGCATCGCCGATCTTTTGAAATATTGAATGGCTTTACTAGGTATAAGAATGCATTGCGCAAGGTGAGGGGCATATACGATATCGCACTTACTATTTCCGGACTTGTCAGCTACTGAAGCGATAGACGTGTAGAAAAAGGGCACTTAAAGTATAGATAGCTGTTATTCTCTTTCGCAATAGAATAATAATATCATTAAAAGCTACGTGCAGTTTCTCCTAGCTTCTCGTCCTATCTAGCTGAGCCTCATAGTACTTGGTGTCATAGTACTTGATGTAGACGTCAATACAAATTGATATCAACACCCAGCTACAGCTGCGCAGGAACAACAAAGCTGAAAAGGACAATGGAAGAGCACATCAGCAACGATTAGGCTGATTTTTCTTCCTTTAAAACAGACTAACAAGTATACGAGTGCATAAAAAGTACACGTGGCACCGATTCGTCTTCCCATGTACCACAAGGCTGTAAGTACACAGGCATGGCAAAGAAAGGGATCCTTCACCCAACATCCCATCCATATTTCCCCCTCCAACAACAAAAAGTCTCTTCACCTCCCTCTCCTCGTATCTATTGGTACATAGTTTCAACGCCTCCCTCAGTGAAATGACACTCCTCTCCCTCTAACCCGGATACCCTCACCAACTCGCCCCTGCGAAGATCAATTGCATCATATCTCAAGCACTAACCACGGTACCCACTCCTCTGTACCGCCCCTGGTCATTCTAAAAACCCAAGGCATCCACATCCACGCGGAACAACGCCTCACCGCCCGCGTGACAGCTGTACAGGAAGCTGTCATGTTCGCAGACGGGCCGAATGGTTCCTCGGAGCCTGAGTTGAGGATAATCAAACGAGAGCGGGTTGGGTTCGGAGAAAAAATCTCTGAGCTGCTTGATTCATGGGGAAGGGATGCATGAATGTTGTGGCGATCTCTTTGAATGACAGGAACCTAGTGAGGTATCTGAGTGATGCGGTACTGAACGGTGACAAAGTTGGAAAAAATGAAGATCTTCACGCTTTCACAACACAGCTATATCCACCATCTAATGCACAAATAAAATCCCTCAAATACAGAAGTACATCATTCTTTTCTTCATTGTATAGGTATGTCCGTGTCCAAAGCAACATCAACAGAAAGACACCGACCAACCCCCGACTAGGCTAGCGCCCCCCAACCGCCAACCCCCACGTCTCAAACCCTACCCCGTTTCAGCCCTACCAACACCGCCAAGCACCCCCATCCCATCCCATCCCATCTCTGCCTCACCACCGTCTCACATGCAACCCTCAGGCACTCACAAACCCGCGAACCACAGCTCTCTTCCCCCCTTTATTTCTGTGTGATCGTCACGTCTAACATGGACATGGCATTGATTGCGCAAGAAAGTAGCTTGAGGCGCATTGAGGAGACCCCACCGTTCGCAGGAGAGACGGGTTGATGGGAGATGGGGGTGGTGACACGGACCGATATGTGGACTGGACTGGACTGGATTGCGAGGTAGGTAGCTAGACGGTGAGGCTTGCTCAGCTGCTTGTTGATTGGAAAGGGATGAGAATGAGGGGATGTTTGAATGCGTAGGTGCAGGCGCGCGCTCTCATGGCACGGTATCTGCATAAATCACTTCTACAGGAAATTTATCACCACGATTCGTCTCAGCAAATGCAAAAGACGCACAAACAACGAACCAGAAATGGACAGTCTTGGATACGAGTGAACCGATACTTACACAGGTACATACACTACATAATGATACAGTACGCATCTCAAGTTCCCCTCGTATAATCTTCCGACGACATCATCCCCCCCACCCCGTTCGAATCACGAACGGTATGACAACCCCCTCTCCACCACCCTTTACCCCATCCAACAATACAACAACGCACATTGATAACGCAAGGACCCCCTCCCGGCATGTACGCGAGCCGTCTGCCCTGAATCTCGCATATTGCCATGCGATGCCAAGTCCCCCCCAACCGCCCCCCTGGCCAATCCCGGTCCGCGAACTTGTAACTTGTAACTTGGATGTTTGTTGACTGATCGATTGATTGACGTACTGTACAACGCACTGTACAGCATGCACGTGTGCCTAGAACGGTTTTTCTGGCTGCCGAGCGTGGATACGAGAGATGGGGTGGTAGGAGCGTTTTTCTTGGGTTAGGCAAGGCTTTAAGGCCTGAAGGTTTGGAGGGCTTTTTTCTCGTTCCTTCACCATCGATTTTTGTTGTTCACGACACACCGACGTCCCGTCCCTCTCTTTTTCCTTTTTTTCAAAAGCGCTCTGGAAGCTTGCTGCCAGCTGGTCTGGATCGAGATTTGTTATAGATTTTACGATTCTTTTTTGTTTTTTTTTTTAGACTTTTATTTTTTGTTGTGGTGGTACAGTTCGTTCATTCTGTACGCTTTTTACGATCTTTTTTATTTGTTTGCGGTAATTTCTTTGGGTGAGGTGGAAGAGGTTTGATTCCTTGCGCACCAAGGTTACGTTAAAAGAGCTAGGAAGTGAAACGAAAGGAGACAACAAAACGAGGATACTGTGAAAAGCTCTAAATTTCAGTCATGGGAGCCGGACACGCTGCGTTGATCAGCCTGCGGGCTCTGGCATTGGTGGTTACAATGGGGGTCGTTGCGTTAACGGCGTGGTGTAAGTTTACATATCCCTCCATCTTCATACCGACGATGAAGACGCACGACAAGACTGACAAACCCCACAGCAAAAATCATCATCATCGACATCGAGCACCGCGGTGCCAGCGTAGTCGACACCATGATCTTCAACACCGAAGCCGACCGCGAAGCATGGCGCTCCTTCTTCTCCGTCGTGCTCAGCAACGGCTACAAGCTCTGGATCGCTTTGGCTTGCGTACGTTCTCCTTTCCCCACTTGTAAGCCAAACCGTAACTAACGCCGAAGAAAACAGGGCTCCTTCACCATCCTAGCAATCCTCACAGTCCTCCTATCCAACCTCATCGCCAAACTACACATCCGCCCCCTCTTCACCATCCCCCTACAACTCCTCTCAACCCTCGCAACAACCACCGCCTTCGCTTTCACGCTCTCCGCGACTCTCGCTATCACGAACTTCACTTTCTCTAAGGCTAAGGCGTCCGACATGACGTTCCTCGATACGTCTACCTCGCGGGACCTCAAGACTTTCTCCGCAATGCTTCCGTTCAGCCAAACATACACCATCGCGTCCGGGTCGGCGGCGCTGTTGTTAGCCATCACAACGACTGCGAGCTTGATCCAGAGTTGTTGTGGTGGGAGGAACGATAAAGCGTGTTCGTTTGAGCCGACTGCGTCCACGTTGGGCATGAGCCACGGATATCAGGCTGGTGAGCCGACGCTGTATGATCCTCCTGCGAAGCCGGAGTCGGTGGCGATGGTGATGATGGATGAGGAGAAAGGGTCGTTGCTTGGGGGTGCGGCAGACATGGGAGGACGGAAGTCGCCGGAGAATGTGGCCATGCCTATGGGAGGTCAGCAGCAAGTGGATGATGGGATTTCGGGCCCGTTGGGATTGAAGAAACCTGAGGAGGCTGTGCTGATGAGACCTGCGAGGCCGTGGAGTGAGATGCCGAAGCGGAGATGAGGTGTGGAATAGACGACAAGAGTCGGAATGGACATTCAAGGAGAAGGAAGGCGATATGTACCAATTCGAGCTTCATGAGTTGTTCTCCAACTCAAATCTCGTCGATCCTACATGGAACCTTTCGAGTCTCGTCGATAGTGCATCGGCTTGCATATGAGGCAAACTTGCATATCCGTAGTTTAGAAGAGGGTATATAGATAGATCAGACCTGTTTGGCTCACTCCCTGAGAAGGAAGGTAATCTCGTGAAATGCATATACCCACTCACATGGGGAAGAGCGAAAGATAACACAATAAAATAGTGCATATTCGGGCTCTGAGTCCCAACACAGCGACTATAGACATGACAACCTCTCATCGTGATTTAGCCTTTACCAACATGACTTTGATGGCTTTGCGGTTGTAGTAAAGCGTCACAGAAGCCACAATAAACCCAAGAATACCAATAATGATACCAATGATCTCAGCAGGTGTTAAGCCAGTAGTACTATCAGAGCTCACTTTTGCTCCTGCGGGAGACGCAACTGATGAAGGGGAGCTTGGCGGAGATGTGATCGGAGGCGCAGTGGATCCAGAAGGTGACTTAGAAGGAGATCCAGAAGGGGACGGTATGATGGAGGTCTGTAGCGTAATTGGTCTGGATGGTTGTCCAGCAGCTAGTTTTACAAAGATAGTCAGCTCTATGATAACAATCTACACGATAATATAAAGGACTGATTGATGAAACTCCTAGACGAACCTGAAGTCGAGACGATGGCTGATTCAACAGCGGTATACCCCTTCTGTGAGCAATACGACATCAGGAAGCTCGTCGCGGTTTTTTGATCGTCAAAATTGGAGCACAATTTAAGGACGAGGTCGCCATACTCAGCCAACGCCTTGCCCTGGGTACTGGGGCGGCATAGGCATGCATTGGTCGTGCAGCCTACGCGATCTGGGATAAAGTCGCCTACACTGCAGAGGCCGAAATTAAGAGCAAATGGGCATTTAGCGCAGGCGCGCATGTCCGCCCATCCTGGCAAAGTGGTCACAACGATGGTGTCGGATGCAATTTGCTGGCATAAACAAAGAGAGAAGAGGAGAAGAGGAATGAATAGGGGCGCAACATGGAAGCGGCTTTTTGAATGCATTGATGTGTGCTGATTTTCCGATACTTCGAGGGGATGTAGGATTTAATACCATATGACAAGTTCGTCCTTTAGATCAAGTAAGTAGTACAGTATCACGGGAGAAAGAGCTGGCCTCATTGCTGGGACCAATTCATTTATACTTTTCCTCATCACAAGACGGCGGCTGATGGCTGTACGAAGAATTCACGCCTCCCTACCCAAGGCCGTTGCTCCGCCTCCAAGCTACAAATTTTTCCTTCTCTTTAGGATAGCACATTCTCTTTTTCACCAAGGTGGCGTCCAGTTGTCATGATGTTGTATTGTTTTTTTCTCGTATCAGCCATTTTTGACCGAGAATGGTTCTTGGGCCTCACACTTGATTGGTAGGTCCATATATTGCGAGGCTGATATGGTAAGCCACAGATATGGTAAGGAGGAGAGGAATGGGCATCATTCGGCCTTGTATCCAAGGCAAATACAGGTGGTAATCGACCGCTGAAGTCTTCTACAGACTGTTGTAGTTGTAAGAGGCACGAAGATGAAGACGTTGGATGTTGTCCGCAAAAGGGTCCAGCGATGACGTACATGCACGCGTCTTCGCGTCACTCTTATCGATAGCCAGCTGCAGATGCACGGACCTCCAATTTTTTCTCAACCCCGCTGTAAACCCCACCCAAACAAATACAATCTCTGGACATCATTCGAATTTTTCTCAAGTATTTTTCTGTTGTTTCACAGCCCCAATATACCCATCATGAGCGTATGCGAGAATTGCAAAAAGCCATTGGAGGTCGAGATCGAGCCGGACGAGGACGAGGATGTTCAAATGAGCGGTTCTTCTGGCAAAGCGCCGGCTGCTGCCCCAGAGACGTATCCCGATGATGTGCAGTTGAGCTGTGGGTGCCACTTTCACTGGTATGTTGGAGTGCTCAAATGATGAATTTGCATCCAAAGTTTTTAGGCACGAAAACTCACCTTGCCTGTAGGGATTGTCTTCTCGAAGCGTACCAAGTAACGGAATGCTCGAATTGCGGCAAAAACATCGCTTCCACCTCCTCCGACGGAACACAACAAGTTCTTTGTAACCTGAACAATGAGGGTGGTCTCCAAGAGAATCTCGATATCCTCCCCCTCCTCACCGAAGAAAGCTACCTCAAGGCCTACCCCGAAGACCGCAAGAACCGCGCTTTCCTCGAGTTCTGCCGCGAGGGCGACATCAAGGCGATAGTCGGTATGCTACAAGACGATGACAGCGAGGACGATGAAGACGAGGAAATGGAGGGTGCTCAAGATGGGCCGGAGAAAACCGTGGGGGTGGATGCGATGCTGAGATACCAAGATCCCATCGGCGACATGCAGTCAGGGCTCCACGCGGCGGTCCAGGCACAGAGTAGAGAAGTCGCCTGGCTGCTTCTGCTCCTTGCTAGCAACTTCCCATTAACGGAGATTCCACCGGAAGTTTTCCAAGAAGCAGAGGCCATGGGAATCATGCGAGGACTAACAGAAGACAAGACGGATATCAGGTCTTTGAAGGATGCGAATGGCAAGACAGCGGAGGATCTCGCGAAAGAGGTCGGAGGAGTGTGGGTGACGGGATGGATCGGAACAGGCAAACTGGCCATGTGATGGATTTCTTAAAAGCTCAAAGTACAATTGAGAGCATTGGAAATAAGCGAAGACAAATACAGGCAGAGGTAGTGTCTGCAGGAGGCGCTGCCGCTGTGCTTTTACCAAAGCGAATCGTACCGCATCTGCCAACTATCCTGCCACAGTGAAATGGCCTGCGCCTGAAATTGGGTATGCCTGCGCGACAAAAACATTGGCAAATAAAAGAGTGAAACTGAACTGAAAGCCCTCGCGCCACCAAGTGCTGACTGGATGGTCAACTCACGTGACCGTGTTTTAGCGCGTTTCTTGCAACGCGTCGACATCATATCGAGCAATAGCTCAGCCTTCTCTCTCCGTCACACAATATCTACGACCTCACTTTTTTTAACTTCGCCAATCCTTCTCCAAAAAATGCCTCCAAAGCAATTCGCTCGCCGTGGCGGAGGTGGCGGCCGCGGCGGTTTCGCAAAAGCCTCGGCCTCAAAGAAACGTTCTTCCCCGGATTCCGAAGAGACCAGCGCCCGCGCCAACAAAAAGTCAAAGAAGGTCGACGACGACGCTGTGCTTGTCCCCGAGCTAGAGGTCGATGATGACAAGAATAAATTTGTTTCTGTACGTTTATTGGGACGTCGCGTACAACCAATGTGGATTCACTGACGTGTGATCTTGTACTTGGATAGCTGAAAGCGAACGGTACCCGACGAGTTACGATTAGTGATTTCAAGGGCAAGACTTTGGTTAGTATCCGCGAGTATTACGAAGATGATCAAGGGGATATGAAGCCGGGAAAGAAAGTGAGTCACGACCCTGTTCCCAGCTCTGATTTTCTATTCCTCCACCTCGAAGATACAAAGGAGACTGACTGATCATGTTCACAGGGCATCTCACTCTCCATCGAACAATACAACGCCCTCCTCGCCGCCGCGCCCCTTCTCGAATCCGTCCTCGTTGGCGAGAAAGAAGAAACAGTCGTCCGACCAGATTACGATGCCCCGCCTCCCAAGACGATGGATGATTTCGTCGTTGGTGACGAGGAAGACGTGGAGGAGGAGGTAGATGAAGACGAGGAGTAAATGAGGCGGTGGGTTTCTGGACATGTACAATATGGGAGTTTCACGGCGTATCGGATGGGAAAATGCGCCATATGGTTATTTTGGATTAGAGGGACGGACAGTGCGCCGCGCACTCGGGGGTGTTTCGCAGGCTCTGATGTGGACATATGAGTATACTATAACAGTTCTACAGCTATTATGAGGAGGGCTTGCGTTTTCAGCGGAGCTGCATCTCCATTTTCGAGGGTTTTATTATGGGCGGCCTAGGCTGTATTGTCCCAGGCCAACTAGTCCTACATTTAAAACCTCTGCACATGAATTCAACGTTTACCATAACCTCCTGCTTGACGCGATTCCTGGAAGATCCTATTCTACACGGTGACTATTTAGAGTTCTTCTCCGAATTCATCTGTCGAATCAACACCCCCATCTCCAGGAAAGTAACGTTACCCAGTGGTGGTGAGCGTCATCATCACCACTGTCCAACACCGCCGCCAACCCCCAAAACCTTCGCTCACCCCGGAAGACAGCAACATATATCCGGTCTTCTTTCATCTTTAATAATAGCATTCTCCACCCCTCCGACCAGACTCCCATGCGACAGTGCTGGTGTAATTTTGGAATACCAGCACTGTCTCACTCCAGTTCACATCTGTAAAATAGGATAAGTCTTGAAATGTTTCTTGTTTTTTGCAAATTCGTGTGTAAAGAGGCAAAAACTCGATCACTCATTCCATGCAATGCACGACGTTTGGAATATTCGTGAAAATTCAACGTCCTCATACTTCCCGGTCATGTTGAAATATTGTGGTCGCTTTTGATTTTAAAAAAATACATGGGAGGAACATAAAATAAAATCACCCATGACACTTGCTAGTGAAGGATTCGAAAGCCCAAGGACACATCGTAGTTGATTAAGGTTGTTTATATCGAACATGAAGCGCACTTCCACAATCCACCTCATATGCTGTGTGGATACATACTTTAAAAGCTGAGAAACATCTCAATCTGCAGAACATGAAATTTGTTTCCTAAAACTTGAAGTACACTCCCTCCCCCACCTCATCGGAGATCAAAGAATGTGATTTTGGACAAAGTGAACGCTGGGAGGAACATAAGATTGATCCATCCACACATCTTGACTGAAATGTGGTGATTTGGGAGATCCCAGACATAAAAACTCGGCGCGAGTACTTTGATAATGGCAGTACTCTTTCCACATAGGTATGGTGAAGGTGCGTCTTCGATCACGATTTGAAAAATTACGTCGGAGAGACACAAGGCCCAGCCATAATCCCTCGACTTGTGAGTTTTCGGGCGCATAAGGGTGCTTCGGAGTTTTTTTTTTTGATAACGGTACTTCTCTCCACACATCTTCAAGCCCCCGAGAAACTTTTACTTCGAAAAGCTACGCATTAAGTCTCCCACCAGTCCATCAGTAACCAATTTTTCGCTTTTTGGCGAACGTCTATCTGAGAAACATAACCCCAGGACACCCATAATAATATCTGAACCAGACTTCAGACTGTAATCGTCGTTTTGAGAGCGCCTCACACATATTAGTGTGGATGTCATAGTTTCGGCCACATTTTGTGTTAGAAACATGGAGTTGGATGAGGCGTATTTGAATGTGAAAGTTTGTTTTTGAGGTTTCAGACATGAAGACGGGTCTTCATGATTTTGAGCACGAATTCGCTTTCGCCACACAGAACATAGTGAAAACCGAGCGTGTTTTGAAATGCTACCCAGCACTTCCCGCACTCCACCCCATGATTCAAACCGAGGCATGTTTGTAATAAAATTGCGTGGAAGGAAACGAAACCTTACTCGGACGTACAATGACATTATCTGAGATTTGAGAACCCCAAGGCATCCATGACCATAATCATCCATGCGGTATAATTCCGATTTTCTTCCCAGATCCATGCTATTTTCCATGTTGCCATTTAATGAACTCCCACCCTCTCTCCTTCCAAGCCATGGGGTTAAAAAACCAGAATTTTTGACGACATGGTGTTCCAGAGGTTTAAGTTCGGTCGCACATGGATTGGTATCTTGTACGGCTTTAAAACTCCAGAGACATCCCATTTTAATCTATTGACTAATAATCCCATAATCGCTCCAAGGACTTTATTTTGACGGAGCGTCAATTTTAAAACTATTACACTCGCCCCAAACAGTCCATGCATTGCGTTAGGTAATTGTTCTGGTGAAAGTAGGTTAAACAAACATAAAACCAAACACATGGATATAGCTTAAGCTTTGTTTCGAGGGCCTACCGACATAAGGATAGTGTGCTTGCTGTTTATAATATGAGTGCTCTCTCTCGCACACGGTCATGCGGTGAATGTAACTAGCGTTTTCGTTTTCGAAACAAATCATGATAAACTCTCAATCTTGTCATGAACCAAAGGTCTCTTCCTCCATCCCACTGCTCTGCTTTGATTCTATTCTAACAAATTCAACTGAAAAAAAAAAAAGAACTTGGTCGCTCATACATCTTATAAAACAAGTTTTGAATGTCCACAGCTATTTGAGAGTAGAGATTGTGTTTTAAACATTGCATATTAATCTGTATGCTAATGATTTCGATTGTCCACAGACATACAAACTCAGTCGAAGTGGTTTCAATGCCCTTAACTCTCTGTCCTTCCCACAAAACGACATTTCCAGGTGCTTGATGTATTTTAAACCACATCAGTAATAAAGAGCTCAATCTTTGATACGAACAGCCTACCACACGAGCTCATCCTTGAGGCTCTCAGTGTCTCTGACAGAGGTAGATCAAGTAAACATAAAAATGGATGCTCATGTAGCATTTCGGCGGATGTTCCGAAGTAGGTGTAGAAGAGTCATAGTTTATCTCCAACCCAACTCATACAAAGCTTTCTTGGCTGTTGGTTTTAAGATGTTTGACTGAGAGAAAAACATGAGGTCTCTTGCCTTAAGCTGTAGAAGGTGGATTTCTTAAGGATGCCCAGCCATGTCATTTGAAGAGTTAGAGTTTAAAATTTTACCTTACTTTTGCGAAACCATACCTGCGGCAGTGGGGCTTTTAGAAAAATTTTGATCAGGCCAGAAAATGTGGTCACATGTGCATTAATCGTGTGAATTTTTTGAAATCCACTAGGTTGAGGCGAAAAAGCAGCACATTGCATACCATTGTTGTGTTTCGTAATACTGTTGCTCAAGGCTCACAATACATAAGGCTTTTACAGCTCTATGCGCAAGTCCATAGTCCGTGGTCTAAGAATGTTTACCGCAGACGGGGCATTTCCCTCCCAACTGCAATCTTTTTGATTTTGTAAATCTTTTACATATAGAGGACCAGACAGGACCCATGTACTAGGCCCTACAGTTGTTACTTTCATATTGGACGTGTTTGTTAGGATCAAATGTTAAAATTTGGGGTTATACTCTTCTAAAGAGCGAGGTTACATTTGAAACCTTTCCAATTGCTTATAATGGAGATTTGAAAATAATCTCAAAAAAACCGAACATCTTTGAGTTTGAATTTTCCGTCGTTTAGTAAGGCAGCGTGCACGTGACTTCTCGCTCTTGGATATTTGAGCATTAACTGGCTCACATTGTGGTGCTGATACATTTCTTGTAGCACGCGTCACATAGGTCCGACAGCGTGAATGTTTTTTTGCCGCACAAGTATAATAGGGGTGTGGATCAAAAAACAGCACAGGAACCCACATGGCAGCTGCCATGCAATGTTTAGCATTAAAAAAAGTACCAACGCCACTGCTACTCCATCGCATTATTTGCAAAAGCTTTTGGAACGAGAAGAGCAATTGAAACCCTCCATCAGAAATGTCTAATCTATGTCTCAATGGGACCAATTTTGATCCCAGAAACACACATGATAATACAGCTTGGTGATCTTTTATTGCGCAACGGCAAAGACTGTATGATCGAAATAGATAAAGTACTTTTATAGGTGTTGAGCAAAGAGACAGAGCACCGCATTTCCTTTTGTCACATTCCCTTTTAGGTTCTCAAAACATATTGATTGCTGGAATGAAATCGGACTGGAGCCGCAAAGGTACGCATAGATAGATCGTGGGGACGATTCTCGCCCTCGCCTATAAAAATAGATACCATAGGCAACACATTTGGGCGGTGTATCCCAAGTTCTTTTCAAAGTTCCGGAGACACAGGCGGAACACCGAACATAGTCGAGTAGACGTGCCATTTTGAGAAATATTAACTGCACATTTCTATGATGATAGAACACACTCACGCTTCATAGTCCATGAGCGGGGTGGACTATGGTCTGCCAAATTCCGACAACTGAATGTATCAGGTTTCCGATGTACCCCCAACGGTATGTACAGTCATGGAAAGTTTGCGCCGCCATTTCGCTGGATGAAGTATAGTTTCAATGCGAAATTGTATTTAATGTACCAATTCAGACGTGAAGCATTTAAACACACATATTTCAACACCAGAGAACCTTGGCGTCATATAGAGAATATGACCCCAGGCGCACATCGGAAAGGCACAATCTCAGTTTCAAAATTCTTTTTGATAGATTGGATAATACCCGAGGACGAGACATGTGGGGGTGATTCACACTCTTTTGATTGAGAAGAGTAAAAATGAGAGGCGTGAAAAGAGGCACGCATCAAACGTTTTCCCTAACATTTGAATACCTTGACGGCGGTATCGCTCGAGACATACATAAAATTAAGATCGAATGAGTTCCAAGGAGCCAATTTTCTGAGATCAATGTAAAATACGAGGAAAGGAAGACATGCAATTTAATGTACGG
Source organism: Periconia sp. R9002 (assembly GCA_023627715.1). NCBI lineage: Eukaryota > Fungi > Ascomycota > Dothideomycetes > Pleosporales > Periconiaceae > Periconia > Periconia sp. R9002. The sequence continues at coordinate 160,629 of JAMAHW010000032.1, read as the reverse complement.
AGCTTTAAAATAATTGTAAGGTAGAGTGCAATCTCCCCACGGTATTTCGGATTGCGTGCCACGTTTATTATCTTGGTACATTACTAGATATAAATTTCATGAAAGAGTACAACATGTCTAGTGGTTTTTACATAATTGAAACCGTGTGGCGTGCAAGATCTACAGATGCCACCACACAAAATAGATATTGTCTCTCTCGAACGGATTTGATCCAGGGAAACAAACATATACCTGTTGTAATCCTCGTATAAAGACTCCGAGCACGCAGACAAAGATTCATTTTATGAATCCTCTGGATTTGGAAATTATGGGTGAATAGGAGAAACAAGATCATTTGACGATGTGATAATCAATGTGGATCCTCGAAACTTATGAAACTTTTGTGGTGATTTGGGTATTCCAAAATAGCCCCACCATCATAGGTCTCTTCATTGATTTATACATAATATCACCTTGTACTCAATATAAGGGTCCAATTAGGTAAAAAATCGTCAAAAGATGGAAGATTACTAGTTCTTCTAGGTTGACTTCCTCCGGACAGTAGGGAGACATTCGATAGACAATGCCAATTTTACCGACTCAAAAAGGCAGCGATGTTCTATCGACAGCTTATAGTGACGTATTTTCCAAGTTTCATGGAATATCGTAAGTTCAGAGATGAGCTAAAAATGAGATGTTCGTTTTCCATCTGTGCTTTGAAAATTGCGTACTAGGACACCATGACGTGCCGCCAATCCATTGTGGCTGACATCTGTGAATTTCCGACATCTTCTTATTCTTCTTCCTTTTCTAATTTCCCCGTTCAACAAATCACGAGACTCAAAGCTTCTTTCGTCATCAAACAAATAAAAAAACACGAACATGTTCGAATCCCATCCGTTTAGTCAAAAATCCATTTATTCTCGCTCCGGCGAATGCGTTTCACTAAGCATATTTCGCGGGTTTCATTATAATCATCGCAACCTCAGGCATGGCGTTGATATATCCACGTTTTTCGAGCCCTGAAAATTGATCAAAATGCAACTCGGTGAAGGTCCATCGCAGATTGGTATGTTGATTTTCGAGAATCGCGATTAGCGGCTGCCAGGCGCGGGACTTCACTCATTGGCAAATGAACATGAAAATGTTTTGGGAATCATCTGATACATTCATGAAAGCCGACAGAATGAAAACACTATGGATATGACAACTGAACCCATCAATTCGTCAACCCCATAGATAGGTCATGCCGCTATCTAGACCGTGTTTCGAAAATTTCAATATGAGCGCAACAGTCCCTCAAACATGAGTCATGCAGAGGTGGGTTCAAAATTAGAGTGTATATTCAAGAGTACATCTGCGCAGTCGAAAGAGCAGCAAACTTATCGAACAACATATTGGGGTGGCCATGTTGTGGAATGACAGATATAGGCGGTCTCATAGTTGCGGTTGCCAAAGATTTCGAAACCCAGGACCACAAGCGGCATCATTTGGGTTTACATCAATTTTTCGACATGTACCTTCCTTTTAACCATCTTTATTTCTCGAAATTTCCGAAGTTTCCACATATTCTGGACAAAAACTAGTGGAAAAATTCCGTGATAAAAGTGGACAAATTCAGCTCATGAATGATTGCGCGAGGTTCAGAAGGAAAATATCGAGAGCCCCATAAACATAGAACACCAGTGCAAGAGTTTTAGTTCCAGCGGGTCATGAGTATAGATCTCATGGTCGTTTTCGTTGAAACTGAGGGTGAAGATGAATTTCCCCAGAAAAGCGAAGGGGGCAAACATGAGGGTCAACCGGACGATTTTTGAACCAAACATAAGTAAATCCACAAACGAATATTTCTCCTGCTGCGAATTTCATGAGACACTAATGCAAAATTGTTTGCATGAAAATATGTGTCCAGTTGCCGACGAAATAATACAGGTCTGACCTCATTCTCACAAAAGAGCCGTCAAAGTGTCCAATCCCGTGTTTGGAACATATTTGCGGTCGAAAGTTCCTTGTAAAAAACTTTTTTGGAAGTACCAAAGACAGTCGTGAGCACATGCAGCCACTTTCAAATGTACACACATTGCGAAAGAATAGATGCCACATTGCAAATTGGACATTGGAGTGCAGCTCGATAGAACATTGACCATGATCTCAAATTTTCGAGAAATACTGCAATTGTTCCCGAGAGAATGAGAAAAGTGTAAGGAAAGAAGGAAGAAGGAAAGAAAGAGGTTCTGAGGGCCGTTTATATATTCGCTGAAATGGACGCACGTGACCGAAATCTCCATACATTTGACTTAGGCGGCTGGAGTCAGGCTGCAGGCTCCGATAAGTACTGTGCTACACTGAAAATATGACGAAATTTGTCGGTGTGCATTGTGATCTCATCCAGCATTTCCACCCATCGTAACATCATCCGCGGCATCGAAGAAGCGGTGAATCAGAAAACCCTAGTGTTTGCATGGGACTGCCCCCCTCGCATATACTTTCCAAAGAGAGTGCGCCTTGATCATTCCCATCAATGAATTACGATTTCACCCTCGAAGAAGCCATCATTATCCAGACCAGTGCTTAGCGCCAGAGCAATTCCGACTACGAAGTCATATGGTCCCCCAATCAAAGCGTAATGAGCTGACCAACCATTTTTATGAAACTTGGAAATTTCCAATCTTACACCTGAAGCGCTACGAGGATGGCCATCAAGATCGGCCACGAGATCAGTATACGGCACAATATGTTGCTAATTCCTTGCTGTTGTCAAGATAGCAATCGATTCTGGGCAGTAATGATTGGAAATCACGAACACTAGCTGATTGTGACACATACAACGAAAGCGTTCTGTTTATCATGGTGACCACGAATCGCTTCACCGCAATTCCGGATTTCTTCCGTGTTCTCCGTACATGGCTAAATATGGTAGCCTGATTTATTCAACCCTTTGAGTGTATTGGTCCGATGTTGGTCATATTGTGTACATACTGCTCCAACTTCATAGCACGTGGAAGAAAAGTGGTGTATATATTCAGCACACCCAACAATAAGCGTGTTGCCTTTATCATCAGACCACAATCTGTCTTCAAGATCAACGCAAGCCCCGGCTTCCCCTGTTTTACGACGGGCCTCGTGGAGCTTCAAACACGCTAAAACGGTGTATGAGAGCTGCCTGATGTAGGTCACACACGACATGAATGTACCAAATCGATCTTTCTAAAACGTCATAGGAATGTGGGCAACCGAAAGTTCGCCCGACTACTTCACCGCCTTTCCACGATTGGTGCCTAGTTGTACATGCTCTGCGGAATTCCCCGTAAATTTATTCACCAACTACGACGCTCAATTTTGGCGGTGTGAAGCTGCAACCCGAGAGGTTTAGAAATACTAGTTCTGGATGCATAGGTTGATGAATATTATTCACAACGATGGTGATGAATGGTAGTCTCATCATCGCCACCATCTTATTGCACTGTGCGTTCATTTCAAAAACGCTTAAGAAATAACATGCACGTTGAATCTAATTCCTCAAATATTCCCTGAATACCACGCAGGAGGCATTGAAGCTAATGGAAGAGGCATCTATTTCCGAGGAAAGTAATAATCCGCTGTCTTTGAAGGTTGCACATGTCATATTTTAAAAACCCTTTGTTGGCAACATATTTGTGCTCGAAATCCATAGAAAACGTCATGATTGATACACGCTGATTTTTCAGGACTGGAGAAGACATACATGTTGTTGCAGAGTTCTGGATTCATAATCAGTATTACTTTATCTTCGCACCAGTAGAACGTTACTATCTTGTTATCCTAGTACAGTTGTCTCTGCTCTTGGATTTCCATCAAACCAGTAATGTTTTTTCATTGGTTGGGGGATTCCAACACGATAGCAGATTTCATCTCTCCGTTCAATTAATAAGGTATGAAAACCACCAATCGTTCCATCCTTGTGATTAAACGAACTTTCAGCAATAAGGGTCACCTCGATTGTCTCCCTTTTTCCATTCTTAATCCATTTGGGATCAAGAAAGATAGTAGTCTTGTGCTCTCCGTTGAAAAAAGTTATAGTGTATTCCTGAAAACCTCTGTCGTTGGTTAGATCAAATCTATAACGTATACTAGAAACTAAGAAGTTTCCGGCGCTGGCTGTGAAAACAATCAAATGCGACAAATTTATAACGTTTGACAATTGTGGCAAAACCGGCCGTGGTCGCTGGGATAACCGCGATCGAACTTCTGTGATACCATTTTCCACAAGAAGTCGATTGAACTTTGCCACAGCACCTGTTTCATATCCGTTACTCTTATCGCTCCCGAGACCTCCATCGGTGAGGAGCTCCAGTTGAAGGTCGCAGGAGAATTTGTAGAGCTTTATAAAGAAAACTGTGGCTGGGGTACCTTCTATAGCTTCGACTTTCAGTGAGTCATAGAGGCTGATGTCGCCTTGAAATCACCATCCGGTCCAGAACCACGAACAAAAATATTCACGACGTGTGACAGTATAGATTTGCGGTCCCGATACTCTGTGAGGATCAATATCAATTTCAATTTCATAGATTGCGGTCCCACGCGGACGATATGTCCACAGAAGAGCTCTGGTTAGCGTTTGTATGGGCAGACCCCAGTGCGTCGGACCTATCGAAGCTTCTTGACTCCTGAGAATTCCAGTGAAGGCGTTGAGATAGTCGGTGCCATATGAAAGATGGCGCGTAACGAAAGAAGTCAAAAAGCCTGAGCAACTTCCAGTAGCTTGCTTGAGGGAGTACGTTGTTCAGACTCTCGGATGTTTTCATGCTGTTCATTTCTTGAAACTGCGTAATCAGCATGGAGCTTAGAAGTGCCAGTGGCATATCGGAACCGTCTTCGAGACACAGAGACTCGCAGAATGTGCCTTCCTTGCAACTGAGATTACTTCATCGGTGGTGAAGCAAAGAAGGCGACTCGATAGGAATAATTCCTGGAAGGTCCAGCCTCGAGTATCCCACTTGGATCTATCAATAGCAGATCCCACTTCTTCTGCAACAATGTAATGATCTCCACCCATTGTTAAACTTCTTGCAATGCTAGCGACTGGCTGGGAACCCGTGATAGCCCCGAACTTTCTCCGGCCCCTGCGTCAACTATCGTGAGATAGGCAGAGGAATATATCCAATCCATGTGGAGAATTTGTTGCAGCTTCTGTTCTAACTCATCTTGTACTATGCAGAGTGCGTCACACCAAAGATATGGTATGCCGAGAGTTTCGCAGACAGTCATTGCATCCCGGATTACTGGTCGGAGATGCGTAATTTGACTCAGTGAGCCCGCCTTTGCGAGATCTACCACGCTGTCTTTGATAAGACAGAACTGACCGGGGTCACCCCAGACGTAGCCCAACGCAGCGTATTTACTCGATAAGTCGAAAGTTTGGTAAGTGTTTTGCAACTGCATATGTACGACAACGTGATGTGTGTGATGGCGGTCGCATCCCTCAACCCATGTATGAATCTTTTCAAAATCGACCGTCGGGTGCACATCTCTTCTGCCTACATACTTATGCTTGGACAGCCTGGAACTATCGAGGAACGAGCCGGTTTCGTCTTTCGATCTGCTATCAATGGCCTTAGAGTGAGCTCCAGGCGCTTCTCAGAAATTCCCGAATCGACAGTGAATCTGAAGATAGACTTTCTTCGGTTGTTCAGTGGCACTGGATCTCTGTCGGGCACCATAACGTTATTATCGAATAGATGAGGAGCGGGAAGAGCATCTTGGAGATGTTGGCAATCGCTGATTTCGTTATGGAACTGAAATTTCAGGCGAGAGAGCACATTCTGATCTTTGCAAACACTCCAATCTCAAGTTTTAAAATACATCTCTAGGAAAATGTTGCAGAGACAGCATGTGATCTTTCGATCCCGCTCAACGATCCATTCTTCTTTCGGAAAACCACCGAACTTTTCAGATCGCGATCGAGAATCGTGTACCAATGCCACTGGTCTCGGTGATTGGACTCTAGATGCTCTAACATTCTTAAATCATCTTCGGCGAATGTAAACCGACAACAGTGCTCGCAAAGCCTATCTTCTTTGGATCGTTGCAAATGACGGTGGAACCGAGCGTTCACTCGAACGACGCCTTTCGAGCGCGCCATTATAAGTTAGTTCGATATTGCCGAGTCTTCGTCATACGTCTCTGCTTCGTCTTCTGATTGACTTGACTCTTGCGGATCTTCCTCGTCTTCCCAAGCCTGGTCTTGGCTTATTTTCACTTTGTCCGACTCCTCTTATCTAGAAAATCCCCCCGAAATTTCCGATTGGAATTCAATATTATCTTCGTCTTCATCGCTGGTACTATTTTAATTGGCGTGATCTAAGTAGATAAATATAGAACCGTCATATGCGGCTTCAGTCATAGAAATTGACAAAGTATCGAGTTGAGAGTCATCATATCCAACTTGAGTTATGTATATGGACAAATTATCAAACAAAGAGGCATCATGCACATATTTGTCCATCTCGTGGGGTGGTTAGGTTGCATAAGGGCTATGAAAAGGATGCAGTGGGGTAGTTGTAATCTTCCTAGTGCATTACGGAGTTTTCTTGGCTTCAGTTTGGCAATATAAGATTACTGTTAAGGTATGAGTGATAAGCTATAGCATATTGTATAAATGAGTGTCCTATCTAAGTCTCTTCGCACCTAACAACAGCCTCCTGCATCATTAGACCTATTCCCAACGGATTGTATAAAGGAGTGTCCTGCATCACCCAGCTTTCCCCCGCCTTCACTTCCACGCTCCTCCTACATCTCCCCCTACCTCCTATGTTCTTCCCCAGATCGAATGCACCACTGAACCTTCTAGTAATTACTCATTTTATTCCTTTGTGGTACAGTAATCATTTCCAAGAATCGTGCGGTGGCAGTCATAAATGCAGACCTCTTCGAAGTTGATTCCTCCATCAGATGTGGAGCAACGGAACAAGCTGTACCTAATGTTCCACTCGGTTGGGGGGATTTGAGCATCAACCAGGGCTTGTTTAACCGTTCCCACAGAATAATCTATGTAATGACTAGTTAGATTCATCTCGTAGTTGGGTAGATGTGCGAACACTTACAGTTGTTGTTAGTGAGGGTGTGACCACAGTAGTTGAAGCCAAGCTCGCACATAATTTCGACATCGGCAGGATTTCCTGATGGCGTAGGAGATGGCGGAGAAGAGGACTTGACGTCTGCACTGGACACTGCGGCAGCGGTTGCAGTGGCGACAAACGCGCAGGTGAGGGCGAGGAGTTGGAACTTCATTTTGATGGGTTTGAGTTGTGTAGCTGTAACTGCTAGAGAGGGTGTTGTGATCGTTGCTGTGGTTGGAAAAGAAGATATCTCTCAAGACCTTTTATATCTCTTCGATAGACGATCAACGACGCTCTGAATCGCCCTTTCCTCTCCTACCGTCCTATTATTTTGTGCATTCGCTCCACCAATAATGCTAGTATTTGAAGATTACTGCTGAACTCAGACATCTTCGCTCTGAGAGCCTTTACCGTCAGCGTTGACTTCACCGCTCAGTTGGATTATACTGAACCCAACACGAGAAGGCTTTCATGAACCAGCTGGAACATCAAGACCGCTTCATGAAATTCTGAGTTCGGTGGTAAGCTAGTACAAAATTTGAGAATCTAGTTCCAGTTTCAGCGCGTGGTATGGGTATAATGGCTTTCTCCTGTATGAGTCCAGCGCTAGATATAACGGCTTTCTCGTATATGAGTTCAGCGCTTGGTAAAATGGCTTTCTCCTAAATGATTATTCCAAACCGAAATGTAGGTTGGCCAGCCTTATTCAGCGTTCACAACTGGGGATCTGCAGGAATGTGGCGCGGCTGAATGTAGTAATCGTTGCATGAAGGACGCCACACGGCCTATTCTAGAGGGGTCTCTGTACTAAACACAATTAACCCGAGCATATCGATAATGCACCAAAGTCGCATTGATCACAAAGCAGTGTTCTTGTTATAGCATAGAGCACGGGACTCTCTTGACTTCACCTTCTTATTTTTAATGCCGGCAATCTATTAATATTTTAATGTTTGTAATAGGTAATTCATGCAGGAAACCAAGAGGTATTGCCATCGACCGATTAGATCCATTCTTTGTGCACGAAAACTGTTGCAGGCAATACAAAGATCCTGAAGTGCAACACTGACGGGCGAGGGTAAGTGATGCGCTGGCGGATCTTTACATGAAGAATATGTGTACTTTGACGGCTTCTTTCTCTTCCATTTGCTTTGCAAGACTAGGATGGCTAGACTGGCATTTTATTTGGCATGGAACTCACCCTGGTTAGTTGCAATAAACTTCAGCCAAGGACCCTGACAAAAATTTCCCGGCGCTTTGCAAGTGCCTAGCGAATCCTTCCACGACACTACCCCGCACTATCTGGGGAAGAGGCAGGGTTTTTGGTGGAGCACCTGTCGATCAATATCGCCCATAGTATTGCGATGGTCCATGGCATGAAATAGACGCATCGGTAGGATCAGAGCAGAGACGAGTCAGCCTCAGTCAGGTATAGCAAACGAAGAAATGATATGTCAGAACTCGATTCGGGTGGAAATGATTTTCCGCCTCTCGTATCACCCGCACGAAGCTACCTACATAACCGATCGTCTACAATATTCCTAGATACCCTTCCACTCTCTCTTCCACACACGGTCCCCAAGAAGTCTCACCCCGGCCCAACTCACGCACCAAGAGTGAAAGGACGCTTCTCCAAAAACTCCTCAAAAGTAGTCAACTTACCCTTGACAACAGCCTTAGCCTCCTCAACCAACTCCTCCTGCCCAGGTCCAAAATACCCATACTCCTGAGCCCACCCCGCCAAATCAATAAACACATCCTGAAGCGCAGGAAGCGACTTCCTAAACTCGTCTGTCGAAACCTTGTTATACACAATCTTCTTCCCGGAGCTCTTCTCCAACAACGCAATGATCTCGCCGTACGTCAGAATCTGCGTCGCGCAATGGAGTCTCTTGCCCTCGAACTCGTCGGGCTCAGCGAGGATCGCGCCGACCCATTTCCCCGTGTCGGCGTCGGCGGCGATGAGCGGCCACTTGATATCCGGGCCGTAGCTGCGGGTCAAGACCCAGCTCCCCTGCGCGTCGGGTTGCGGCTTGAGGAAGAATTGCTCTTCGAAGTTCTCCATGTAGTTGGCGAGCGAGACGAAGGCGCTCTTGATGGGGAGCTTGCGGATGTAGTCCTCGAGGTCGGCTTTGACGTCGAAGACGGTGCCCTTGGAGTACTTACCGTTGGAGATGGCTTTGACGGCTGGAAGCGTGCTGAAGACGATGTACTTTAGGCCTTGGGTAACGGCGAGGTCCGCGACCGTAGTACCGCAACCCCATTCGAAATCACGGTCCTTTTCGGCGTCCCATGAGGGTACTGTTGTGAAGAAGACGGTGTGTGCGCCTGTGAGCGCTTTCGAGACGGAATCGCGGTCTGTGAGGTCGCCTTGGACGAGTTCGACTTTGTCGCTGAGAGCTTTGGCTTTGGCGGAGCTGGGGTCCCGGACTACGGCGCGGATTTTGTAGGTTTGAGAGAGTTCGGGGTCGTTTAGGACGGATTGGATGACGGATTTGCCTTGGTGGCCGGTTGAGCCGAAGACGACGAGAATGTTGGACATGTTGAGGTAAGGTGGATGGTAGTTGTTGATTGTTGTTAGGTTGGGAGTGTGTGTGGGGGAGATGGAAAGCTGATGTTGATGATGCTGTGTTTGGTATTGATATTGAGCAACGAAGGTTTGCACTCTGCTTTATATACATTTCGTACAATCTGTAAAGCTGGCTCCCTACACGGGGTTTTCGAATTGCAATATCCACTCTCTCTCAATAACCTACCTCCGCTCAAGTCGTTCTTGCGCCAGCCTTTCCCTTTTCGGTAATTGCATTGACGTCGGAGCAAATTGTACAGCATCAGACTAGAAGTTTCCACCGGATTTTTTGCTTTTGTACAGAGATTCGATTGATAATCTCATTTTCTGATTCTTCGATGTTATCCCGAGCCGGCGGCTCATTGCTTTGATTTCATTTCCGACGGCCAAACATGGACAGTTTCGTAACGTCTGGTATCACCGAGAGAACAGTTTGGTCGAAAGTCGGAAAGCTGGCGAGTTTATTGAGCAACCTACTCTTTTAAACACGAATTACTCTAATAGAACAAAAAAGACATTAGTTGAGTGAATCATGGACAATTATCAGAATATGTTTTTGTGCAGTAATTGAAGTGCTTCACGTAGATGTACGCCCCACAGATATTTCTAGCCAATCACAGCTAGGCAACGCTCACAAATGCATGTTACGTCAGCACCCAAACCCGTACACTTCTCCTCACACCACATGTGTAAGCTAAGTTAATGCTGTTTTTTGTAAGTCTTTGTATGTATCCGTACATTGGTGACCTTACGAATACCAGGATGCATCACTTACTATGGCCGCTGCACACCATGATCTGCGTACAGTCATGTAAATCATACATGTATGTACCATCGATCAATACCAAGTAATAGTTAACCATCATTTCAACCGTTGGTCTCTACGTGAGCAGATGCTGTGTACGTTGTGTAAGGACACGGTTGGGCTCACAGCATAACTTAGCGCCAAGTCGCTAAAACTAACGTTCGCACTATGTAGTAAAATTCGTGATACACTCTAACGTTTAGGTAAAAGCCCTCCTCAATAGCACTACGTCCCAATCAAAAAGAATCAGTCTTTGCATCTTAGGTAGCACAAGGCAGCGGAGGACAATATCTCGAAAAACAGTTACAAACGTATTCGGTGCAAGCAAACTAAACTACGAATTCCCACTACAGTTTCTGTTTTGACTCAAGGCCATCGTTGTTCCAAAACCTTAAATATGAGTGCATCGACATATCACATAAATAAGGAAGGCGAATCTAGTCTAGAAAATGATAATTTGAACACCCCGGAGTCAGGGGAGGAGGAGGAGGAGGATAACGAAGGAATTGCAGAAGAGGGTGAGGAGAACGACGAAGAGGAAGGAGAATATGAACCAACGTACACTGCCCAACAACTAGGCGAAACATTCCTTGATTTCTACGAATTCCTCGCCACCGTCCACTATACTCGGTCCGATCTTAAAGTCCCACCGTCAGAAGGCTGGCCCCTTGAGATCCTACCCGCTAGGGTAATTAAGAACAAATCCCCTCGCGCCGTTGAGGTCATGCGCCATCTTCCCTATTTTAAACAGTGCAAAGATTCGATCCACGTGCATTACAAGTCTAAGCTCTTCGATTACACCGACGCTGAGCAGCACCTGAGGATATGCGAATACGATGAGATGACCTTTGATGGTGATGAGGAATATTGGACTTTGGATGGGGAAATTGCGGATTCCGCGGACATGCTAGTCGTTGCGTGGGGCTACGAGAGCGGCGGGCGTGCTTTCCTGCTGGATGCCTTGCGTGGCGAGATCACGGTGGAGATTATCCGTTGCGATACTGTCTCTGCGGATGATGTTGAGAGTTTCTTCGACTGTCTCAAGGACGAATATAAGAGCCTGAAGTTGATCCCTTGCCCCAATAGGGAGACTGAAGAATCTGATCGAGTGGACGAGAGGAATGGCCTTATTACGCAAGAGGAGGCGCTGGCGCAGGAGGAGGAATGGGGCACGCATTTGGATTGGCAGTTTGTGAGACAGATTTATCGACAATATGGGTGGCCAGATTCCTTTCGGAAAGACGAGGCTTTCAAAGCTGTCGAAGAGTTCATGGCATTGAAATCTGACCAGCGGGGTGAATGGGAAGCAGCCTTCCACTAAGTACATGTGATTATGGCAGACATTTGTTTTACAGAAAAATGACGTTAGGGTTACTCCCACGGAGACGAATCAAACACCAAGAATATGAAGCCGCTGCCTGTGCTCTTCTCAGGGAATCATCTGCAGCCAGGTTGACCTACCATCAACAGTGAATCCGTTGGACGTGTACATCTCCGACCCACAATTGGACCTCGCGGGCTTAACAGAGCCGGATATACCGGAAGGAACTCCGGAAGCAAAACAGCAGAAGACAGATACATCATACCAAATGCAGCTGCAGGAGCAGATATATTAAGAAGACAGGGGATGGTGTCTTGAATGCTGACCAGAATGAATGCCTCCAAAATATACGTCACCAATACCTTGAAAGACATCCCAGATCAAACTTCGTCAGAACGACTTCCAGATACGCCTCACATAAGCATGGAAGAAGACGTACATTTCTTATCCAATCCAGCTGCAGAATTCCTGGTAGATAGAAGGAGAGTGGATAGTATCTGTTAATGAACCCTTTGCCAATAACGAAGATTAAGAACAGCATTATCGCATAACAATATGTGCGACCACCCCTCACTCAAACCTCTAATCGGTTCATAGCTTGAAATCATAACCAGCGGCGCTGAGTGGCCACACTACACTACACTATCGAAACTACTAGCGTGCGGCTGAAGGATATGCAAGTAACGCTCCAGCAAATATCACTGGAAGAGATGAATAGCTACGCGTCCCGGCAGTAGGAGAATCCGGACGACGACGGCGGTTTTGCATAACTTGATACATAACGTTATCCAAAGACGGAAGGGCCGGAAGGAGAGAGACATATAATTATCATTCACCTCCCTACCTACCTTCAATACATATCGAGAGACGGCAAGTTCTCCTCAGGTTTCGCAAACGACGATACACGGTATAAAAAGATCCCTCATACCACCACCGTAAAAAAAACCCCAGAGATTTTCATCATCAATCGTCACAAGACAGCACTCGCGGCCCAAAAAAAAAGGAGAGAGAGAGAGAGAAAATGCAGCCACCCCTCCCCTCCCCCATCCCAACCTGGCACAACGACATCTACCCAGCCATCAACCCAACCCTGACCCCATCGCTACACCAACCAGGAAAAACCGTCATCATCACCGGCGCTGTACGTCCCCCCTTCACCCTCCCACCCTTCAAACCCCCACAACCTCCCAAACCAAATCTAACACCAGAAAAGGGCACAGGCATAGGCCGCGCAACCTCCCTCGCCTTCGCCGCCGCAAAAGCCTCACACATCATCCTCGTCGGCCGTACAGAATCCACACTCCGCGAAACGGTGCGTCTGATATGCGAGAAACACGCATCTACCACAACGCGTACTACCGTGTTCGTTGCGTCCGTCACGGACGCAACTCGTATCGCTCAACTTGCTGAGCTCGTCTCATCTGAGGAGGGGGGGACGTGGGATACGTTGATCCTCAACGCGGGGACGCTGGGACGTGCGGCGTCTTCTACGAACAACAACAGCAGTAGGCCATTGCTGGAAGGGAGCGTGGACGAGTTGAGGGAAGTGTTCGAGACGAACGTAGTATCGATCGTGCTTCTACTGCAGTATTTAATGCCGCACGCGAGTCGCCTCGCGACGGTGGTCAATGTGGGATCTGCGGCCGGTGTCCTCCCCGCGCGGTTATCGCCGGGGTTCGGGGCGTATGTGGCGAGTAAAGCTGCGAGTGCGAAGGTGGTGGAGGTGTTGGATTTTGAGGCTAATGGGGAGATGGGGAGTGGGGAGGGAAAGAGGGGGGGTGGAGTTTTTGTGACGACGATTCAACCGGGGATTATTCCGACTGAGCTTTTCTTCTCGACAAATTTATCGCCTGAAAAGCTGCCTATGGATACGGTGGATCTCCCTGCTGGGTTCATGGTGTGGCTGGCGAAAAAGGGCGGGGAGGCGGGTGAGGAAGGGGAGAGGGTGAGACGGGCACTAGGGGTTAGGTTTTGGTATGCGAATTGGGATGTTGAGGAAATGTTGGAGAGGTTGTGCGGTGAGGAAGGGTGGGGGGAAGGGACAGTGGGGATTGTGGGGTGGCCTTGGGGAATGGGGTTGGAGCTGTGAATGGGGGGAGATGGGTGATTCACGGCGAGGAGTGACATGATAATGGAGAAAGAAAATAATTCGTGACAAAATATTAGATGCAGATGGAGTTACACATCAAAAACAGGCTCAAATGTTCATTCTAGGAAGGAGTTTTGTAGGCGTCACTGGTATACATTGAGAACCAGTCTTAGGACGGAATACTATTGTAAGTACGAAATCGGATCAACATTTCTCCAGACGCACCCAACTATCAAGGTAGAACGCAAATTTAGACAAATCAAAGTACAAGTTATCGACACGTTGACTCGTGTACAGAAGAGGGAACCCGTCACGTGGAATACCGAAAGGCCGATCTTCCCGCGTCGAGTAGGTCGGCGAAGACTGACAGAATCCGGCATGCCGGTCTCGTATTTGTCGGGAGAGGACAGCCAATTGGAGCCGGTTCCAGAGAACTTCGCGCCTAGTCGCAGTGCATATCGTTTCGGTAGTTCGCACGTTCTCTTCACTTCTGCCCGGATGACCCGATGCGTAGCTATACATGACAGACTCCGTAGGCGACGACAAGCAATTCATTTCTAGTGTGATTGATAAACATGGAAAGTAAGCTTTTGGCGTTGTCGCCAAGTATTCCTCGCTCATGACGTGCTGGAACCATACCCTCCCTCCAAATTCAACCTGTCCGCGCTCCAAAATGACCAGTAGGACCGTCCCGGTTGAAGGGTATTGCGATGTTTTTGTCAGGGCTTCCTGGGTCTTTCGGAAGTCCGGGATGAGGACTGATTGAATAACCCCCCTTTGATACTTTCGCTGACAATGTCAAGGACCAGACGGCTGTTCTGGGATCCTTGAAGCAAGTTGGAATTTTCCACCTTGGGGACTGAATACTGATAGTTGGCTACAGTAGAAACCCCTCCACTCTTGCGTATTCCATTTTCTCCCTGGAAAATGTTGCTGGTTTTGATATCTCCGTTGATGAACGAGTGACTGGAGACAGCTTGACTTGTTTGGGGCATTTGTTGAGAAGAACCCTCTTTGTTACCCTGAGACATTGTTGTGATGCAATCTATTTTGAAAGTTTCAGTCAACGATATACGGGGGAGAAAATCGATAAAAATGCTTCTTACAAAGTCTTTCCAGGTTTTGGATCAAGAAGTCCAGGTGAGCTATGTAGGAATCAAACTTCTTCTTGTCCCAAACAGCCCAGGACAATTTCTTGCGAAGGAGTTGCGCAGGCGTCTTTCTTTCGGCGCAGCCCATCCGTTTCTGGACACCTTTATATCTATAGACCAGACCACGGTGGCTGTCAGCGCTGCAGGGACACGTAGCTAGGCACGGTTTCCCCGCCCATCTATAACGATCACTCAATAACCGAGTCTCACGCAGAATGCGGGCGATGTGACTGAATCCGTCCTCTACAGTAGCATCCATGTTGGTCCTCCCGTGATGTGATTGTGAATCACTTTCGCCCCCCGCAATGAAAGGGTCGTTTTCGAGATCCAAAGCCCATTGGTGGAGTCGCATTTTGAGGAGACCAACCTTGGCCGATGCTAATGTGACCCCATCCAGTACGTTTTTACCCTCCTCGATATATTCGCACAGTTCGATGCACGTCCGGAACAGACTGGCCAGGGTGATGCTGCCGAAAACAAGACCCACGATCTCGGCCATTGCGTGCTAGACTAAGCGTAGTATGTATGAGAGGCATATGATAACTGAAAGTTTGGGGGAAGGATTCAGATAATGAAAACGACTACTCGCTCCGCCACCATGCTGGTGATAACGATTCTTGCTACAGAAGCCTAGTACGCAATACGAAGCGCTAATGCATATGCACATTGGGCCACCCCCAGTGATTAGTTGTCATTTGCTTGACCGGAAAATCCTACAGGGGAGTTACTGGAAGGCTGAAGGACTATTCGCTGGCGTTAATCGGAACAGATGTTTGCCTCCTGCTTGCCAAGCATGAAGGCAGAGGACGATGTTTCCGCGCGGTCGGCGTGAACAAAACTCGGTACAGTCCCTTCCCCACCCGCCCCCATCATTCATTGTGCAACGGGAGCTTTTGGTCGGAATGGGTGCATATTGGCACACCCAGCATGCCAAATAACAGCCAGAAATCAAGCTTCCACGTCAACAATAGTCAAGTAAACATATTTGCAGGTAACAACCAGTGGGCTGACCAACAATTTGAGCGTTCCATCGGCATCCAGGGATCAATAGAAGGTAAAGTGTCAAACTAACAATAGACAAAAGAGTTTACTGACTCATTATCTCATAAAACAGAGTTCCCATTCTTTCAACAGCGCAGTGGGTTCGAACTACACCGAGCCATCTCCGATCCACCAAAGAGCGAGTCGAACCGCATCGAGTACCAATCAAACCAAGCGGATCAGGTTTCCTCGTCCCATTCCGAGCCTCCCTCTCAAAGGCCATCATTGTGTGCTACGGAGACACAAACCTCCATCGAAACCACCTCAACCTACATCTTGACCGAAAACGAAGATTATACAGCAGCAACCTCCGAACCAGACCCCTCAGCGCAATAACCGCTCGGCGACATCCTCGACACGACACCAACAACCATCTCCGACCAGTCCAACAACGCCATGGCATCCACACGCAACCCCAACCAATGCATCGTCTTCGCCAACCCCACCCCCACTCAGGTCCATGACAAATACTGGTACCGCGTCGGCAAGCTGATCCAAATTGAGGACCCAGAGAACCGTCACATCAACGACCGAACCATGATCGTCCTCGCCCGCACATCCTACGACTCCGTCATCTGCCTAGCACTCTGCAAGCACAGCAACGACGACAACGTCGACGAAGACAAGTTCGTTCGCACGCACGCCAAAATCTACGCTTCAACCCCAACAACTTCCAGCGCTGCTCCCACCGCTCCCAACGGCACCAACGGCACCAGCTTCGGCGTCGAAATCGACGCCAACGCAAGTTTGGGCGCAGACACGTACGTGAACCTCGCGCACCCGTTTACGATTCGGAGAGCCGAAGTGTTTGTGAGGAATTGTGGGAAAGTGGTGCCGAGTCAGGTCAACAGGTTGTTGGAGGCGCATATGAAGGCGTATACGATTTTGTTGACGAAGGCGAAGACGGGGAGGAGTGAGGGGGGGTTTACTATGAATGTATGATATTTGATTTACAGATCCAGATCGATCGATTTACGGCATTTGCATGCACGCGGATGGATATATCCATCTAATATCTGAGACATGGAGGAGTACGATACCCTGTGATGATTGATTTTTACTTTTCATCAGGGGTGCACCGTACTACTGGAACTAGTATTGCTGTAATTAGATGATACGAAGTGATTCGTGAAGACTATTCGATTAGAAGAGGGAAAAGGAGTGTATATAAGAGACGGTTTTAGTATGCGAAGTAAGATTGGGATATCAGGGAGGTTGTTGAAATAAGGGAGAAAGGGTGGGAGGTAAAGGTTTTAGGGGTTTCACGGTGATTGATGTTGGACATGCTAATGAAGGGAACAAGAAGAAGAAGAAACGGGTTTATCAAAACAAAATGCAAATGCAGATTATCGTCTAGAGATTACGCTCGGCTGTTACAACCTCCTCCTCTCACTGATACCCCATCTTCAACAAATGCGGTTTCCTCCTCTCCAAATCCAAAATCGCCTGTCCAAACAACCCATTCGCCCAACTGAACCACTGCCGCGACCACGACGCGGCATTGTGCGCGTCAACGCTCTCATGCATGACGCCCAACCCATCCGTGCTCTGCAGCAACCACCTCAGATTCTGCACAATCTCGTCGTCGTCGTCGCTCGTCAGGATGGTCATGATGTTGGCCATGGGCCAGGGCTTGCCGGGGCGCGTGTGCATGCTGGCGACGCCGGTGAGGGCGGGGCCCCAGGCGTAGTAAGGGTTGTCGCGGGAGAGGATCTTGCGGCGGGTGTTTCGGTAGACTTTGTCGGAGGCCGGGACGTAGCCGAGGAAGGGAGCGGAGAGTAACGATGGGACGTTGGGGTCGTCCATGAGGATGGCGGAGCCGAAGCCGTCGACTTCGTAGGCGTAGATGCGGCCGTACTTTGGGTCCTGGACGACGCCGTAGGTTTCGATGCCGTTGCGGATGCTGGTCGACATGGTGCGCATGCGGGTTGTGAGGTTTTGCTTTTGGTCTTCGAGCTTGGACATGATGAACGAGGATGAGTTGAGCGCGACGCTGTACATCATGTTGCTAGGGATTAGGTACTGGTAGATACAGCTGTCGTCTGAAGGGCGCTGGAAGCTGCGCACGAGCCCGATGTTGCCGCGGTGGGGAGAGCCGTTGCAGTCATTAATAGGGGTCCCTCCGTATGGCGCGCAGTACGTGTACGGGGTGTGCTGCCATGTGCCGTCTTCGCCGTAACTATCTATGGTCATGGCATGCGTGATGTCGAGCACTTTGGTCACGGCACGTGTCCAGTTGTGTTTGCCGAAAAATTCCCAGTCGCCGGTCGCGGTGAAGTAGTCGTTTGAAAGTTGCAAAAACGAGGCTACGGAATCCAGTTCCCACTGGCAGCTGAAGACGCGAAAGTAGTCGTAAGATGGACTGATGGTGTCGCTGTTCTGAGAGCTGTGTCGAGGGATGCCACTTTCGTCAGGGGCCTGGAAGGCGTTGCAGAACGGATCTCCTAGAATGTACCGAGCTTGCAAGTTGATCGCACCGCGGAAAAGACTAGCAAGAGAATCCTTAACTTTTCCATCGTCGGCCTTCAACAAAGAAACATAAGCTTGAAGTTGGTTCGCTGAGTCACGGAGCCACATAGCCTCAATGTCGCCCGTAATGACAAAACTCAGTTCTGCCTCGCCCTCGGAAGATCCCTCAATGGGCTTGGATAGCCCTCTCCATGCAACGGTCGTATCCAAGGTACTCGGCCAGGTATTTTCAAACAGGCGAAACAGATCCGGATCGATGATGACGCTGCTCATCCGTTCAATCGTCTTCTCCACATCCTCGGAGTAAAAGGTCCGGCAGGATTCTACGGGCCGCATGAACGACAGCTGCCATGTGCCATTCGATAAAGGTTCATGGCGGGTGTTTGCATACTGTGTGTAAATAGGACACTGTGAGTATGCGATAGATAGTAGCGATGCGAGGACGATGGTCCGGAGAAAAGGGAATATGTGTAAGGAGACCATGGTTCACACGTGACGCCGGGTTAGCAGCGTCCCGACCTGCGAAGCCTACCTAGGTATTGAACCGGCCGTGCTGTGGCACCTCTCAAGCGGAGCCACGGAGAATAGTGAATTAATGTACGCCCGCTTTCATGGTGCGCAAAAGAGATGTGTGTACATGCAAATAATGGAATGTGAGATTGAGAGTGGCACGAGGACGATGTGGCTAATAATAAACCCGTCGTTCGCCAAGTGATTGGGTGGGGATAACAGCCTCGGCCTCGGCCGTTCTTGACATTCCCACTCAATCAACTTTGATTGCCTGCAGGCATGATTTGGCCCTTTCGACCTGGCTGTGGTTACGACCGTTTTTCAAATCTGGTACAAAAGAATGTCTACCTCAATGCTGCATATTGTACGAAAACTGAACTGGGTTAGCTAGCCTTGAGGCTTGCTGCAGACCAGCGATAACTAATGGCGGATTGCATCATTCAATTCACTCCTCAAAGGAGTCCGGCCGCTTCCATACCATGCTGTGCTTGTGTATCTTTACGCCTAAGTGGCAAGAACTCATCTAACATGATTTCACGCCCGTCATAGGATCGATGAGAATACTTCTTTGTCCACCTTCCACTCACCACAGACCATCTGCCAGGACCCTCTGCCACTCCGACACTACTACCTCTTGCCTTGTCTCTTTCAACAATGCTTTCCAAAGTCTCTATTAACACTCTGACATCCTCCTCTTCCGTCGCATCTAGAAAGTGCACATATAAGTGCGGTCTATTGCTATCATCAATCTTCTCGTAAATATCGAGGAACACCATCGTACGCGACACTAGCGTGTCTAAATGTGGAGATTGAAGTCGCATTTCGGCATAGGGCTTTTCTTTGGCATAAAAAAGATCCATTTTCGTGAAGCACAGCACCAATGCTGGGCATTTTGGGTATAAGACGCGAGATAATAGAGACGAGAAAAGATGTTGGGATTCAAAATTGAAGTCCTACGTCACGTCAGTACCTTCGCAAAACGAGTAGATGTTCTTCTCCTTCTTCCTAGCCACGTAGGAGAGAGATAGAGTCAATGAGCGATTGTGAGACCTACTAGGCTAAAGTACTACGCCACGTCAGTACCTTCGCAAAACGAGTAGATGTTCTTCTCCTTCTTCCTAGCCATGTAGGAGAGAGATCAAGTCAACGGGGGATTGCAAGACCTACCAGGCTATCCATATCGACTGTAAAGATGATTATGGAGCTGTGCTTATGAAAGTATATCAATTTCCTTTGCTGATCATAGTCGCCTCCAACGTCATAAATCACATGGTCTTGTTCTGCGAGACGTAATCTGTATGGTGTGACACTTATTGTATGTTCATGTGTGTAACGTATGCCGTTATATGGCGCCATCAATCGCTCGAGACTGTCAATTAAGCTGTCAATACCAGTCAGTATAACTGTCGTCTGTACATTCATACTGGCTATTCTCAATCAGAAACATACCATGCTGCTTCATCTGACACAGTGTAATCACCAGTGGAAAGAGGTACACATTGTGTGGCCCAGACGCCCAACAATGCCTGTAAATCGGATCTGATGTACTCTAGCAAAGGATTGATTGAAGAGAAGTGGGCTTCATCAAGCAGCTCCGAAGCCATCTTTAACGCTTTCTTCGCTTCCGTCAACAACGTCTCGTAAAACAACGATTGATCCACTTTAAGTGACACGTACCTTAGGGAAGATATAGGCATCTCCGCAATCCGCATCCAAGTTTCGCTCTCTGAAACTATCGACAACGGCTTGCAGTGATTGCCAAAAACCATCGTGTATAGGTGAAAGCCATTCCTCTCTATCCGAATCGGAAACATTATCACCGCACATGCATCGCAATTGCGAAACCAATGTACTTTTTGATGCGAATTCAGTGCCTGCGGGATTTCGATTAGTGGCAGCAAAGTGAGCACATCAATAAATAAAAATTCCATCGTTCCCCACCTTACATACCGAGCATTGAGATCTTATGATTCTGGTTTCGCATTCGTGATTTGTTTGGTGGATTCAAACTCGATGGCGTTCGCCACGGCGTTGCCCGCGACCGAAACGCTCGTTTGACAGGATCTCGAATCACCGACTGGTATACTTTCGATCCAAAAAGCTCTCCATCGAACCCGAACGTCATGGACAATTTTGAAAGGTTATCTGTTTGTGTCGTGTGCAAGGAGGATGCATCGCGATTCACGATGAGGGATGCCGTATCCTTTCGCATGCCTTTGATCGTTTTGCGCAGTTTGGGGGCTTCTAAAAACTTCCGCTGGTCGGAAAGGGTGTTGCTATTCGAGTCAATGAATGTTTTCGGCTGTATGCTATACCCCATGTTACGTACCTGTTACAAGCTGTAAGAAGTAGCGTCAACGCCGAAATCTGTCTCTCGATCATATTTTGGATTTCGGCTATCCCACTGCTTCTTAGTATCAACCGCGCCTTGGATGCCGCAGCTAACGAGCCATCAGCCAGTTTCGGTAACTCCGCAATTTGTGCATCGATCCTTCTAGCAAGCAGATAGCAGCATTGGAGTGATGTTTCCAGGTCCATGACGAGTTGATGATGAGCCTCATCCGCGCTGCTTCCCAACCATACGTTGATCTTAGACAGCGCAACTCTCAGAGCAGTCATCTGAGATGAAAGATTCAACAGCGTAAAGTCTGCGTCGGTCCATTGATTTCTGAGGTCCATGACGGTCTTGCCTGCCCGAGCAAGGATATCGATGATACTGAGGACTGAGGCTGCCGAGCCAAGGGCGGTCAATGGGTCCGCCATTTGTAACCTAGACTCCTTCGTTCATCCCAAAGATTATACAATTCCTTCTCAATCATACGAGCGAATCTTTGAGGGTAGATAAGGCTGCCGGTGAGTACACTGTATCAAGGGCGTTGACGAACCGCTGGTCTGGGAACCGAAAGAAGAGCGTCAAGACGCTACATAGAAGTTTTGCGAGAGATTCTGGGACTTTGTAATGGTGTATGGAAGAGGGGTATCTGACAAAACCGGTGAGCATGACGGGAAGGCTGCCTGCCAGCTATATCGGCCTCTAGAGTGGCCGGGCAAGGCTGACCTTGTCCTTCAGCCGTATTCGTATTGACAGGCCGTTGATGCATACTTCGTCACTGATGTACATGACGGCTGATTCGAAATCGCCTTGCCTCGGTAGGTAATTGGATGAAATTATTGCAGCGTATGATCACACAATGCATAGGTTGATGTGGCTTTGCAGTCGAGGAGATGAATGCGTCGTTGAACAATTGCGACTTCCTCCTATTTAATCAACATCACGTTACTAAGCACCGAATCACGTGGCGTAAATGTTTCATTCATCCAGTCTCAAGCTTCCATAATGATGTAGATAGTACCTAGCATCCGTGTGTGTACGTATCCCACTAAAAGTATCTATCTAATATACCTCCCTCTTCCCGTATACCGCCTCCGCGGTTTCCCAAGCCAGCCAACAAACAATGTGTATACATACATACATACATACCCAGCGCATCCATCACTCACAAGAAAAAGGGAGCAATTCCGCATTCCCCCATACTTATTTACATTCACACGAACCGACAGCGAAAAAACAACAGTACAAGTCTGCTTGCTACGCACTCAGACCTGAACACATAAAGTCGTGACAGGAGAGGACGCAAATCCCTAAACGCCAAACGCTCAACAGACAGACAGACAAACAGACAGAGACCCAGAAGATGACCCAACGTTGCATCGTCATCATATCGATTCGATCCTCCCGTGATGGAATGAAATAAAGGTTTCGATGTCGTTTCAGCAAAAGAAAAGTGCGCGCACATGTGGTATCATCCCGTCCCGCAGCAACGCAATACGTCGTGTCATGCTCCCGTCTGTTCATTTTCCCATGTTCTTTTCTTTCCGAGCACACATCTTCTCATCTCTCCCGTCTCTGGAAAAAGCAGACGAATAGTGGACCCCGAAAGCTACAACGCTAGACCGGACCGTGATCGACGTTCAAAAAGCCACCAAGCAGAATAGACGAATCGAATCGACGGGATACCCAGAAGGGGGACATTCCCAAAATAGAACAGCAATCCAAGAACCTACAAGAACGCCCCGGAAGTCCCGCCTCCCCTCCCGCTACTTCCTCCTCTTAAATTCTCATACTCTTTTTCAACCTGCGCGTCCAAATCATCGCTGGTATCCGAGTCGGTTCGCACTCTGCGCACTCCACCTGACGGACCCGGTCTAGGGGATGCAGACTTTCCAGGACTATCACTTCTCGGCATTCCCCAATCTATCGTCTCCACCTGATCCGAGTACCCACCCGGACTTTCGTCTCTACTATCGCGACTCGGTATCGGGAATAAAATGTGTGAGTCGCCCTTAACGAGACCTAAACGTTCCTCTTCAGTCGCTTCTGTCTTCGCATTCAGACTGCTCTTTCGCGAATGCCGGCTCGTAGGTCGGCCGTGGGATCCTGTAGATTCAGCTCGGTTGCGGCCAAAGACGTTCTGGAAAGAGAATTGGCGCTTCGCGGTATGTGGAGGAGGAATCGGCGGGCGAAGGGAGTCGGCTGATTCAAGGCGGCGTTCAGGGCTGTGAGGGTGCGGTGGATGTGGGAGGGCGCCGAATTGGATGGTGGGCGAATGGGGTGGGTGGTAAGCGGTATCGGTAGTTTGGAAGGCGCGATCACCAGCGCCATCATGGTTGTTGGTTCCCGGTCGGCTGTCGTTGGAGGGAAGGGTAGTCAGTCCTACAGGGGGGTGAGAACTAGTCGTGGATTTTCCTCTCGACCGCAGTCGTTGGAAGAATCCCGGGTGCAGGCTGCTATCGTCATCAGAATCGTCTGTAGGAAAATGCGACATGCCGAGGGGCGGGTGAATAGTCTTTTGGCGGACCAGCGTGGGGTTGCGAGATGGTGGGCGGTTGGGGTCAAGGACAGTCTTGCGGCGGCGGAGACCGTCCCATTCCACCTGCTCATCCTCGCCAATGGCCTGCATTTGCTCTTCCTTGATCCTGATAAGTTCCTTGGCTTCTTTCTCGCTGCGAGCCTTGGACATGGAACGGAGGATGGCGGCACTACCACGGATCGTATCTGCCCTCGGCTCATACTCGGGCTCTTCCTGCTCGGCAACGGTACGGACTTGGTCGAGATCGCCCTGGAAAACGGCGGAGTCGGGGACATCTTTCGCAGATTTGGAAAGCTGTAGTAATACCACGCCGGAGCAAATTTGCAAAAACCCCATTATGACGGTGGATATAGTAGCTGGCGTGCCTTTGAAACCCTGGAACAGGATCGCGGAGGTAACAATAGTAGCGGAAGTAAAGAAGACATAGTAGGTGGGGGTGACGAGCGCAGCGTTGAAAAGGTTAAGTGCTTTCTATATGACGCTCGTTAGAATGTGGACTCAGGAGGGGGGGGGAGGGACAGGTGCTTACATTCAAGTAGATGATCTCGGTAAGTAAGGTCCCGACGACAAATACAAACAAGACATATAGAAACCATTCCTTGAACTGCGACCCGTACTTGCCGCTGATCTGGGCGATTATAGCAGCGCCGAGACCTTGGGTTGCGACAACACTGAGACCTCCGACCATGCTGCAAATGGATATATACACCATCATGGATCGCTTGCCGTACTTTGGGCCTAACCATAGGGCCACAACGGTGGAGGCGACAATGATGACGCCGGCATAGCTGAGAAAACCGGGGGCTATGACAAGTTTCTTCATGTCTTGGATGTTTGCGACGGCGGACTGTTCGGGGGCGTTGATAACAATGACTATAGAGCCAATGATACAGTTGAAGCAGCCGACTTTGCCCACAAAACTCAGGCGCTCCTTGAGAAATATGGCCGAGAGGATGGCGCAGACGACAACGGAGAGGGCGCCCATGGGGGTGACGAGGATGGCGTCGACGAAGGCGTATGCGACAAAGTTGCATATTTCTCCCACAATCATGAGGGTCATGCCCGTCCACCACCACACATTCTTCAAGTAACCGTAGCCCTCGCCTGCCTCTTCATTGTATTTTACGTTTGCGGCGAGCAGGCCATGCTTCTTCAAGACGAACGATACGCCAATAAACAGGCCGGAAGAGATGGCGAGGATGATGCCGATTACTTTGTATATGGGAGGCCGAGCAGAATTGTCGCCGCCTCCGCCGCCGGAGCGAGCATAGAGTTCGTGTGAGGTAGAGAGAAGATAAGCAGCCGAATCCATGGCGATACGACCAACGAGCGAGGTTCGGCTGCGGATGGGGTCGTGGGTGGGGTTTTAGGGCCGAGGAGACTATCGTGGAGGCATGGGAAAGGGCGGATTCGACAATGTTTAGATAATTCGCTCTGCTCCGGTGACCAAAATTCGTGCGCGGGGCGTCGAAGGGGTAGAGGCGAGGTAGGGTGGTGGTGTGGGAAGAAGTGAAGTGCGTGAGAATGAAACGGGCGGAGGAGGGACGAGAGAGGAAGTTTGTTTGGCGGCGTCCAGGGAACTGGGCAGTGACAGGGCGGCAGGGTCAGGGCCACGGGCTGGGTCCACCGCCGCCACCGAAGGGTTACCTTGAAAAGACGATGGCTGGCCGCGACGGACTGCAGAGCCAAGCGTGTCCAAGAAATGAATCGGCGACGCTTGGTACTGGCAAGAGGAGCGATGCGTTACGGACGTAGGAGCAGATGGGCCAAGGAGTGGTGGTGGTTGTTCTGGCTGGTTACTGTAGGCGCCGGGAGCTGAATGACGAAAGGCGGACGGATACGAGGATAACTGGTCGTGGCGCAATACCTATCTAGATGCGGGTATACGTGGGAGGATAGGTACATAGGTAATGGAGGAGCAATATTCGAGTGTGTTAAACAACAATGGCGGTTGAACGGGGAACGAATCAGCGAGTCATTGGTGTTAATAGACAGCCCGTTCTATGATGCCATACATCTCGCTACAATCTCCGTACCTGGATCGCCGCGTCACGTGATATTGTCCAACATCATTTCACCCTGCATACTATGACATCACTCACCTATTCGTGCATCCATCAGATGCTGTCATCTGTCAAAAACAGAGTTGGCGCTTGTTGATCCAGACGGAATGCAACGTTTGTGTATTGCTTGGGTCAGGCCGAAATAGTGTACTGTACATGTACGTGATTGATGTTCCTGACTAACCCTCCACATGGCACACCCCACTAGCCAATTCCGACTTCCACCACAGTTACCACATTCATCACCACGCTCCCCTCCATTGTCCTCCAGCCCACCCTCGTCCGAATGTCTCTCGCTCTGCCCTAACAGCAGTCATCAATCCTCACCATGGACAATGGCAATGTCGGCATCTTCCATGCCTCCTCCGTCGCCGAGATTCACGCTGTCCTCGACCACCTGCACCACCAAGAGGCCACCGTGACACAACGCCTCAACGACCTCATCGCCTCGCAAAAGGACTTGTCGCGCGAGCTCGGCCGCCTCGATCTGTTGCGCGGCCACCTAGGCACCCAAGTCGTCAATACTCGTGCCATCAGCAATGGCATGCTGGCCGATGCTGCATCCACGGCCAATCGTATATCAAGCGCCGTCAAGCGCCTAGACCGCGAACAATCCAACGTAAAGGCCACACTCGAGGTCGTCGAGCAGGTCGCAGAACTCAAGTCATGTGTGCTGGGTGTCAACGGCTCCATGGGTGCCCCCCAGGATTGGGAGACCGCCGCCGGCTACCTCAGCAGAGCTTCCAAAATACCCGATCATGTCATTGATGGCAGCTTCGCCGAGGAGATTGTGCCCACGGCCGAAGTCCCCGATCCGCCAAGGGTAACATTGAATGCGGCTGCCGAATCGCTGTGCGGTCTGTTTCTGCGCGAGTTCGACAAGGCCGCCCAAGAGGGCGATGGCACCCGGGTGACGAGGTTCTTCAAACTGTTCCCCTTGATTGGACGAACAGATACAGGATTGGATGCATATGGAAGATATGTTTGTCAGGGAGTGGCTGCGAGGGCTCGCACGAATTTCAATGCGGCGGCCCTGGCCCAGAAACAAGATGGCTTCTTCTACGGCAACGTCCTCACCAAGCTTTTTGAGCACATTGCGCAGATTGTAGATGGGCATGAGCCGCTTGTGGAGCGTCACTATGGCACTGGTATGATGGCCAAGGTGGTGGAGCGTCTCCAGATCGAGGCCGATGTGCAGGGCGGGATCGTGCTGGATACCTGGCACGAGGAGCGCACCATAGATCGCAAACTGACCGAAATCAAATCCTATCCCTTCTCCTTCCTCGTTTCAAGCTTTATGTCTCAGAAATCCTCCGCGGGAAACCCTCGCCCTCACTCTCCCGCCAATGCCATGGGACGCCCAACCGAGGATGAAGGGGTCGATATGAAAGAGATCGACGGGCTTCTCGCGGAGAGCGCATTGATGCTAGGTCGGTGGGCTCTGTATGCGCGGTTTCTGTCGTCCAAATGCCCAGTCGGTTTCCCTTCCCTCCGCCATGTGTCCGTCTCACTAACAAGCACAGCCCGCTGAACCTGAAGATCGTATTGACCACGGACTCGTCATGCCCAAGTTTTTGGCTTCCAGCAATTTGAATAAAAAAGTAGCGAGCCATCTCATTGAACCGTTCAACATTATGACCACCTTCTTTCTCCGCCGTTCCGTCGAAAAAGCCTTCCAGATGGATCAGTCACCTTCCGATCTCAATCTGAACCCCTCAAAGCCTTTAGGTGCGGACCCTCCGTTCATTACCACGGCCGTCGATACCGTCATGTACATTCTCAATCAAGTGTTGCAGCGAGCGTTAGCGACTTCACAGCGAGCCGTGATTGCCGGCGTGATCCCTGGCGCCGGACAAGTGCTGAGCACCGACTTTATCGGGATGGTGCAGCGCAAGATGCGTGATGAGAGCTACCCGAGGCCTGTCATTCAGGGTGGACTGCCTCCCGAGGACAAGGTCATCCAATTTTTGGTCCTGATCAACAACCTGGACATTGCAAATGACTATATCAAACGCATTGTAGATCAACAAATTGGAGGCAAAGATCAGCCTGACGATGACAATGCGCCAAAATCTAATCTAGAGAACCTTTTTCCGTTCGGCCACGACGCCAAATTCGTCGAAAATGCTCTCAAAGCCATGGAACATTCATTCGCAGTGAAGAGCGGCGAACTTCTGAACGACGGCATCCAAGTGGCGTTCCATAGTGTCCTCAAGCCGCGCGTCCGCCCCACCCTGACCGAGGCGTTCCGCGAAGTCAACTACAGGCCTTCGGAAAGCAATGGCGCGGACGAAGACGACGGCAGTGATTCCGACCTCGTCAAATCACGCTTTGACCGGGGCTGGGGAGCGCTCATCCGACCCATCAAACGGATTCTTACGCCCGCCAATTTCGACCGCCTCCTCACCGTCGCGCTCGCATACCTAGCCTCGGCCCTCGAAAAGCGCATCATGGGCTATCACGGCCTCGTCAACGAACTCGGCGCCGTCCGTCTTGAGCGCGACATCTCGGGCATCATCACCGCGGCCGTCGGCGGCGGCAAGTACGGCCTGCGCGACGCCTTCGCCAAGTGCACCCAGATGACGCTGATTATGAACATGGAGGACGATGAGTGGGATGAGGTACGCCAGGAGCAGGCTGGTGGCGACTCGGGGTATCAGTGGGTGCTTAATGCCGATGAGCGCGACTTTGCGAGGAGTATTGTGAAGGGTGGGCGGTAATCGTCTGTGGATACATTTTGAAAATAATTCAAATCTATATAATTCAAATACTGACATCCAAATACTCTGCGCCTAAACCAATCAGAATTTTGATCACTATAGTGACGTTTTCGTTCATCACATACCTTGTAACCGCTGTCTTCTGATGTGAGGGTGCAGAGCAGTCAACTGCGGATCGGATCATAAAGAAAGCGAAAGATTCAGTTCCCTGAAAAATAACTTTAGGCGACTAGTAAGAAAGCGGTTTCGATGCGACAGCGACAGTGAAGATAACAGGAACACCAGATTACAGGACACAAATATGTGGCCGGCAGAAGGGAAGTAAGCTGCGTCAATCAGAGTATCAGTATAATTGTAAAAGTGGATGTGGATCTGGACGTGCAACGTACTCCATCCTATCCTATCCTACCCTCCCACCATTCCCCACGAGAAAACCATCGACAGGCCAAACCGTAGACTACTAAGGCTGCAACGAAACGAAACAATACCAAACTAGCGTACTTGCTTGGTTCGTTGGTCAGTTAGAAAGCTGGGCGCACGTTGAAAGAAGCTTCTCAGCAGGTGAGACGGGTGTGTTGGCGTTGGCGTTGGCGTTGGGTGGAGTTGGGTTTTGTAGGGGGTTGGTTGGTGGGGAGCTAGGTAGAAAGAAAGGAAAAAAAAAAACAATTGGAGAGAAGTAAATGGGATGGGGTAGGTAGCAAGGTGTTTTAGTAAAATGGAGTATGTGTGTTAGATGTGGATTGTTTGGACATAAGCGTTGAGGTGTAGGTGGTATATTCGTGAATCTTGATGAAGGCTACCTATCACACATAAGGACAAGGTAGGGTTGACGGGTAAACGATTGATGGACGGACGAACGGACGGGAAGAGATTGCAACGATGTTGACAGCCTCCATATCAGCCTCCCACGGTCCCAAACATGGAGAGTTATACTGGCATCAATAAGATAAAAATAAACGTCCGGCGGAGATGTTCAGCCTCCACCGCCACAGCTATGTACAAGCCTCCGCGTCGAGTAGTGAAGGAATTGGAATTGAGGCTTGGAATTATTGAGTGAGGTGAGGTAAGATGGAAATGGAAATGGGAAGCTGAGTTGTATTGGCTGGCTGGGGAGGCACGTGGGTGTGAGGTTGCGGCGTAGGTGCGGCGTAGCCGGGTTACGGTTGAGGTTGAGGTTGAGGATGGGTTGGGCTGGGGTGGGGTGGGATTAACAACTGTGAATGAAGTATATTGTAGGAGGTTATGTAGGTTTTGAAGGGAGAATGGAGGGGAGTGGTGCTGTGAATAGGGGTGGAGGTTGGGTTGGAGGGGGGAGATGTGTTGGGGAGAAGGGGGAGGAGGGAGGAGGGTGTGCGGCGTAGTTGGGTTAGAAGGTGTTCTAGGAAATAGAAAGTAAGAATAAGGAGAGAAAGAGAGATTAGAAGATGGTAGGGCTACGCCGTTGCAACGTGTTTGTGTGTTTTTCTTGATACGTACGTGGCTTGTTGTAGCTCGGAGTAGGACCATAAGTTTTAGAACCCAGACTAGAGGAAGGCCATCAGTCATGAAATTCGAATTGATCCTCACAGAATACTACTACCCTGGGTATCGACACAGGCAGAAAAAAAGCACTTGGTAACGTCCTCGGCCAGGAGCGGCACAGAGGCAACTGTTTGCGCACATGATATGAAGCAGGCCACCCACCAGTCATTGTTTTATTTATGGAAGAAGGCTGAAGCGTGGCTTAAGATTACTCGAGATGTCTGGGTGGATTGCGTAGATCTTCTCACGTGGATGATGTAGATAGCTGAGGTCTTGTGTTGCAGCAGTGAAATGTTATGAGGAATGCACATGAGGTTCTTTCAATGTTGCTGTAACTCGGGACTTCAACGAAATCCTCATCTCCAGCGCACCGCAAGACGAGCACAAAATTAAAACCAACGCACCTAAAAAAAAAGTAGTAATTCTGAAGTGAAAAGAACGTCTTGTCTCCGTCTTCGACGCTGCGCGTTATAGCAATATGTCATGTGGTCTCAGGGAAGAATGGCGGTTCGAACTACGCCATATCACTTCTTAGCAAATGACCACCTACCCAGCCACAAAGGTTACCTAATAGCAATAAAGACATTCTATCTTTCAATAATTGTACCGAGGCTGTGCGAGACAAAAGAATTGTCTTGTGTGTTATAAAAAGGCTTCCCTTCTGCGCTCGTTTGTTGCATATCCAGTTCCAATTCAGCATTCTTCCGTTTACATCTACTTCGCAATCAATCGTTCAAAGCTTTGCTTCTTAATCTTATCCTTTTTTCCCTTATACCATTCGTTCCAAATAAAGCGGTATCTTCTCTTTCGAAACAGCAACGCACCAAGTTCTCTTCGAATACCACATCTTTTGAACTTCTTCATCAAATCAATCAACCAACCATGCACACCAAATACCTCTCCCTCGCCGCCATGACGCTTCTCGTCGGCGCCCACGCCATGGCAATCCCCCCTCAGTCATCCACGAACCGTGAAATCACCAAGAAATCCGCCTCCGGCATCAAGGCCAGACAGGTGGACGTAGGGGTGAACCCCTTTACCCGGCCCCAGATCATTGGTGATGGAGAGTACGATGGCGAGGATGACGAGTACAAGGTGAAGGTTAGGCAGTTGGAGTCCGGGACGGATCCTGCTACCCGACCCCAGATTGTTGGCGATGGAGAGGGCACGTCGGGGGGAGAGGACGGGGAGGATGACTGTGAAAAGGGCAAGGAGGGGCAAGAGGGAGAGTCTGGTCAGGAGGGCGAGTCTGGTCAAGAGGGCGAGTCTGGTCAAGAGGGCCAGACGGGTCAAGAGGGCCAGACGGGTCAAGAGGGCGAGTCCGGTCGCCCGAGTGACAATGTTGGTGACAATGTTAGCGCCGAGGATAAGCACCACCCTCCTTATTGCTGCCTTCCGGGACCCGAAAACCACTGCACTTTCGATCGCTTGTGCTATGGCTCATCATGATTGTTAGGATGATGGTGGATGGTGGTAGAGGACTGGTCGGTTGGTAATGTTTTGTTTGTCTTGTTTTTGTTTTTGTTGTCTATCCACGTTCATTATTAGCATAGCATTATTTTGGGGTTTTGTTTGTTTTATAGACTTAATTAAATCATTCGTTATGATAGAGCTTGTGCATGCGATGGTGAGACTAGCTGAACTGTCTTGGATATATCGGTGGACTATCTTATTGAATTTTTATTTGATGATTTGAATTTCGTCATAAACCAGCAAACAATCTATGTCAAGTAGAAGGGAATAAATTGCACATTTTCAGCGTTTATTCATGAGAGAGAGGCATGATCGGCATTCCTTTGTGGATGAAGACTAAGTCAACTAACAAAAAGGTATCATAGGCGCGACGAACCGCCTCTCCTCACCTCTGCAAACGCGTTTGATCCCTCCGGATCCCAGCCAGCAATCATATCCTCTACCACATTTATCTCATCCTGACCCCAGACTATGCCACCTGATTCACGCATTTGACCATCAGCGTCTTCCCGAAACACGCGGTAACTAGGTACACCGCAGATTCCCACCGACTTTGCCTCAGCGGTTAATTCACGAAGTTTATCTTTGATCTCGGGCGTGTTTGCTTGTCGAACAAGAGAAGCACCGTTATACCCACCGTTATCAAGGACAGAAGTTAGTACAGCGTCGTCCGACATATTGGCGTTACCTTCCCAGCATGCGCGGTACAGCAATGAAACGCTCGAGGGCTCCGCGAGGGCGACTCTTAATACGGTGGGTGTTCGAATGGGGAAAACGTCGGCCCAGTGGAAATCTATATTCTTGTCTGGACTGCCTTCTTGCGCGTTCACGGAATTCCAGTATCGCACCCAATCCGCGTGATCTTGGCGGGACCATATGGCTTTGGTAGGCGATACAGCCATCATGGGCATATTTGGTGCGCCAATCCTATCATCGCATGTTAGCAAGCTGATATCATGAGGATGTGCAGTGACTTACTCCCGGAACAAAATCCCAAGCAGAAATGGCTTCATGGTGATCTCCAAATTCGGTCCAAACTTGCGCTTCATACGTTCTAGCTGTGTCCAGCCTAAAAACGCCCAAGGACTACTAAAATCGTACCAGAACTCCACGCGGACTTTGCCGTACGCCCGATCTTGCGGAATACAACGCGGCAGCAAACTGCTCAGCCCTGAAACCCCATTCCAACCTCCGCCGTTCCTGAGAGCCAGCATCGTTGCTTCCACGAAATGCATTCGGTCTTGGCCCCAGTAAAACCTACCCTTCTGCTCCACCCCGTTGAAATCGGTCCACACAACCTCAGGGATCCAAAACCCCGGTACACCGAACGCTCCTCTTTCAATCGCGTCAGAAGTCGCATCTTCTAGTCCCTTTCTCGCGGTCGCATCTGCAAAAGTGGACGCAGACACATTGCTGACACCGCTCTCGCGCACAATCCGCAGCAACTCTTCATCGTCACTAACATCACGCCCTTCAACCCAGTACGCCTCGAACAACTTCTTTGTCAGTGCCTTCCTTTTCTCTTGATCCAAAGAATGAAGCAACCTCAGCGCATTCACGGTTTTCCTGGGATGCTGCGGTGGGGGGTTATACGCGATCCGGTACCGTCGCAGCGTGCGCTGCATCGACTTTGCGGCCACAGCCTTTTTGGTCGGATTGTACACATCGGAAGCTGAGCCTGCTGCGCCTTGAGGAGCGGATGTCGCGCGGTAGATGGCACCTAGGAGGACTGGCCGGTAGACGAGTGTCGCGCCTGTCCGAGCTGCGAGAGCGTCGATTCGTGTCGAGGCTATGTAGGCGAATGGGCATGATATGTCGTAGTTGAACTCGAGAACTGGGGATGCCATGGTGAGAGCCTTGGATAGATGAGAGTGAATGTCCAACTGTTATTTTACATCGATGCGTTGGTGTGTATCAAGGTAAGTGGTGTACTGGTGAATGTTGAATGAGGGGTAGCCGAGGCTCAGATTGATGCTGGTCCAGCCAGACAACTAACCGTCACCGCCTCCTTCACGAGCCTCACATATTGCCGAATCAGCGCTGTAACTGCCATTGCGCATGTTCACGTTATCAATAAGAATCTTTGTATGAAAAGGAAAACATTTTTGGGATTTGAAAAGTGGAGGGTATTATTTCTACATATCAGCTACTCTAGTTACTTGGAAGCTGGCTATAAAAGTAAGGAAGCTGGGTGATGAAGGCAAGCCTCATTCGATACATCAATATGCTCAAAGCTCTCCATAATTGAATTTCTCGGTTGAACCACCTATGCATATAGAAATTCCCTGCCCTATTCCGTTCAAACTGGGTATAAGATATAATCACTAGGAACTGTTCAGTTGTCCTTCCCCGAACCAGCATAGACAAGCTTCAATTTCATCCTGTAAAAACAGTCTTCCGAGAATCTGTCTCCTGGATAGGAACGTTACCAGCTCCGTGAAAGATTTTGCGGAAATCTAGTCGAACTCCACTTGGTGAGTATTCTTGTTCCAGTGCCATTGTTTTGGACGTTCGTTTGGTAGCCCTCCCTGTTTCGTATCTTCACTTCCGATGTCAGAATGTACCGATCTTCTGCCACTGCTCCGTCGGCTCATGTAGTGCTTTTGATTGATGTACGGGGATGGCCCAATAATGCCAGATGAATGTTCCGTTGTTGGGGTCCGTGAGAAGCCAAACATTCGTGGCCCGTTCCAATCAGGCTTCACCTCCTCCTTTTCATAGACTGCAGGTTCATCCTTTGGGGGAGGACCTTTCCACCAATTCTGAAATGCCTCCGACGTCTCGAGCTCGTTCTTGACGGTGAGAGCAGCGTAACATGTCAACAACCCACACGTTATCGCAAAGACGCCGACCCTGAGCTGTGGAGCGGTTATGAAGATGAAACCAGGTTCTTGAATGGCAGCGACAATGACGGTGACGGAGGAAAGGATTATGAAGGCCTGGACATTTTCGGGGAGCGCACTCATGTGGTCGAAAGCAATCTCCAACAGATGTAGGATCAACGGCGACATCGCCTTCACCGCGGCGGTGATAACGTAGACCGGGGTATCAAACAAACCCATGCGTACGTTTTAGACTTGGTCTCTGTGCGGTGAATCGTCTCGGAAGGATGTTGGTAATTGTCAGAGGAGAAAGTCGGTTTGATAATGGTGAGCTGAGTCGCAAACACGGTAAGTGGTCCGAGCGCCCGGTGCGAGGTTTCCACTTCACCTACTACGACAGGTGCTATGACGTAGAGTGCCTTCCGGAAGCGTTTGTTTGGAAGACGCAAACATTTGAATGTGAAATAACTAACCCAAGGCCCGGAGACTGCACAGATGGGTTACCGAAGTAAAAGTTCTTCTGATCCCACTGACACCCACAAATCATAAGCAGCGAACTGGTTCACGCTGGTGCCATTAGCATGCAATTTTTCTCAACTGTCCCGTTATTCAGACAGTTTAGATTGTCTAGCTAACTATGTTTATGCAGGTTTCAATTCTTCAGAGCCAGGTGCGACCAACTACTCCTGAGAGAAACCGTCGATTCTCGCGCTGGTACGTCTTCTTCGGTCTGTCAAGCATTTTCCGCTTGGCTGCGAACATAGATTCATACGGCTCAAGTAGAGTAGCGTTCATGTCATGCCTTGATTTCATGACATGTAAACTGTATTCCCGGGTTGTTCGAATGCAAATAAATAGTCAGTGGGACTCAGTACGAGCGCTGGTGCTTGAGTGACACAGACTTCCCTCACCTGTGACGATAAAATTGGAAATAAGTTTTGGAATTGGATAAATGAAGAACTTCACAGGTCACGGTGTGAGTGATCGACATAGCATTTTTTAATATCATACATCATTTTAGCGCTCCTGCAATAATGCAATGAGATGTCCTCCCATTAGGTGCGCAAATACTAATCTATCCCATCTATTCATTCACCTGCATCATCAATATTATGGTCCGACCTGTCGACGCCCGGAACATGCGATGTTTTAGGTGTATGATTAGTACCCAAAGCGAGCTATACAGCTATTGAAGCTATGCATGGGATTGCCATGTTGCTTAGTGTAGTGTCGGGGTCCATTTTCGCAAATCTACATCCGTACGAACAACTTCAGGGAGAGCTGCGATCTCTTCTTGGAATAAGCTCCCCAAGAAGCCGCTTTTCAGCAATTGAATAGCCGACCTCATAGAACAAACGTCGCGCTTCCACTTTGCGAGCAGGCCATCGAACTCGCTGTTAGTCTTTCGGACGACGAGCGTATACGGTTCCCCGGTCCCCTCGATATTGAACGAGAAGGCCTCAGTTTTCAAACGACGTCTAAGATGAGTTCGCGTCTTGCCTGTGTACGTGAACCGGCCTTCGACTTGATGTGGATCGGCGAGGAACTGTACTAACAAGTGGCAATGTACACAGTTGCAGCTGTAGCGAGATTTCAAGTCACCTTCGCGGTTCCAATCTTTCGGTTCCGACGGGTATGCAACTAGCACTGCACGAGCTGGTCGACTAATGGCGGAGGTTATGAACTTCTTGGATGCGACGACTACATCTTTGTTCTTGTATTTCTCCAAGATGGAAACGAAATCTTGGATGAACACAAAAAGCGTTTTCCACTCTCCCCAGGAAGAAGCGTCAGAGCCAGGAAGATCAGGTAGCTGGTCGACTAAGGGAAGGATCTCTTGGTGCAGTCCGAAGCTCATGGCGTGATCCAGAATTGTCAGAAACATACGACGAGAGTAACCAAGGTAGTCCGGGTAATCGTGATTGGAAGATCGAGTCAGCTCACTCAAGGTGGGTATGAGTGTCGTCCATGTAGCCGGTAGAATTTTCTGATATGTTGGAATGATGATGGTGTTCCGAAAGCCAGGCTCTTCTGTGAATCTATGCCCCAGTTCACAAAGAAACTTGGCGAGGCCGTCACGATCGGGGTTATCAATGAGAGTTTTGACGATCCTAATTATAGTTAGAAAGACGAAGAAGCGATTATTATCATAAAAGTAGAACTTACACATCAAAATATGTGTCTGAGCTTATTCCAAAGGCCAATTCTACCAACGGGATGGCATCAGAGTCATTATATGACTCGACCTTTAGCAACCGCTCTTTCAAACAACTCTTCTTCCACTTATCGAAGCCACTGGAGCCTAGATGGGGCTGAAGGAGCTCCAGGGCGATCCGCATGTGGTTGACAGAATAGAAAGAAGTATGATATGGGGGATGCATTAACCTGATTGACGTTAGTATCGGCCAAAAGATCGTGTAAATTAGAGATATACCATGATTTATACGTCTGGTTGCTGTTCCCCCAATCTCCCCTCGACACTTCGTAGGCGGCAATATTCCTTAGCTCACTATACGTCGTCCATTCCGTATCATGCATCATTCCTTTCAAAACAAGGCGTACGAGGTGATCTTTTCCGGTCTCGTAACAGTAATCGGCAACCAATCTAAATACCCTTCTGTATTGCACGTACAGACCAGGTAATTCTGATGCAAAGCGGTTTTTCTCGCGTGTGTTATTGATTTCCAGAATAGCCTTCTTCATAATTTCACGGAAGGCAGTCTCACGACACGCCTCGATTTCCTTATTCAACTCGATCGGACTACAATCACGGAGGACGCCGAAGAAATTTTGAAGGCTGGTTGGCGTTTGCCATGATGTATTCCGCTCAAATTCACGTAAAGCATTCGGTATGGGAAATAACACGAGAACCTCCCATAAGTTAGTAGAAAGTCTCCGGCCGGGGGGTGGGCGTAAAACCAACCGTTTGTGTGAACCCGAAGCATTCTTCGTCAGAATCTTCGACCTCTATTTCTTTGTTCCAAAAGTCTTTCCCAACCGCTAGAAGCTCTTTATCATCATCGTTACAGAGACCAACGATCAACTTTTGACCACCAGGCGTGTAAAGATCATGTGCGATCAAGGAATGGGCATCATCTTTGTAGATGATATATGCCTCTGCTTCGCTCAGGAACCATAAGAACCCATTGTCTTTGCACACGCTGTCAACAAACCGAGCTTTGGCGACATCGCGACCCTTCAAGATTTTCTGCCTAAGGCTTGCTTCCTCATATGAGAACTCGAGTGGATACACCAATTTGGTAACAGACTGAAAGTCTCTGTTCCAAGTGCGAAACAATTCGGCGAGTTCTTCACGAGATTGGTCGAGCATAACGCCCGAATGGACCTGCAATTTCTGCTCCATGAACAGGTCATACATCAAAGCCAAACGATAGCCTGAGTTTACAGTTTGGATCTCATACTGGACGTCAGAATACCATGCTATCGTAGAAAGTTGGCGATGGGAATTCTCTGCAGTACTCAGAACGGTCGGGTTTCCGCCGTGGAGAAGATGGATATCGCCACCGCTGTGTTCGGAAGGGAAGCAGACAAGTAGTTTTCCGAATAATCCATGTGGTTGATCGGTAACGTTGTTGGGCTTAGAGGACGCACCTTGCCCGTAAAGCAGCAATTTGGACTCCTCTACCCGCGGCGAACCTTGCACCCCAAGATCTTGAAGGGCTTGGTCCACGAGACTGTTCAGGTATGTTTTCCATTTTGGGTTGCGACAGTTGAAGTTCAACCTATCCACCTCCCAAATCTCCGGAACAGATGTTTCGATACCGGGTTGATGGTTATCGCCGGAAGATGTTTTTTTGCATAGGCGCGCCATGCGTACAGCCTCATGGACAGAGAGAGGCAAACTAATCGTTCCATAGGTGGGAATGCGTATGTCTGGATTCACGTACTGATCGGAGCTTTGGAAGCTGTGAGATGTTCCATCGTGTTGAAAGTCATCGAGGCAGTTCTGAAGTTCCAATTTGAAGTTGTCAATCGGCTCGCGCTCGCGGGAATCATCGCTAGAAGCAGAACCAGACTCATCGGAATCGCTGAGTGCAGGCATATCGACTCGCAGGCGGTGGTGCGTACTAGAAACGAATTCAGAGAGACCAATGTAGTTACAGTTGAGGTTGGGAGGTGTCAGGGTAGGAGGTTGAGTGTGTGTAGGATACCGGTGTTTATATACAGTTGCGTTGTCTGTGCGCAGGCAGGCGCTAGGGTGGTGGAGCAAACACTCAACTCAATTCAAAGCCAATCACATCAAGTGGCAACCAAAAAGACAAACAACGTTGTATCTTGCCGCCTATGCCTCTAAGCCAATCACGTGTGCCCCCTATGGTGAATAGTCGTAGATTGTTAGTGCTTGAAAATTTCGATGTTGGTTGTGCCGTCATGTGAGGATGTGTGGGGAAGGCGCCCTGCACTGAGGCAGGAGCCGGACATGTACATATCAATACCTAGGTAGGCAGACAACCAGCTAGCATACCAATACCTACATACACATCATACCCATCTATGACCCTGGCACCTCACGGATTATCCTTTGACCTCAATGTCGCTTCTGACACTTGCCCACTCACGCAAATAAACTGTTCCTTGAGGTAACTCAAATTTCTTGTTTCTCAAACTTGACCATAAACCACTGATCATCATAAGCTCTCCCAGTTCACCTGTGACATATTTCTCAAACCTCCCATTGTGCACATACCTCAACTCCTCCTTTTCTCCACTACCCCACGGAATTTTAAACACAGCACCATACTGTTCTAGATGCTTTTTCAAACCATCCCTCGTATAGCGACGATAGGGCAGCCCCCAGATTGGAAAAGGTTCGTATATTGACCCTGTTGCAACGCCTCGACTGCGAAACAGCCATCCCTGGGAGGCGCAGGCGCGACACAGGTATCCTTCATGAAACATGTCTGTCAGCGTGTCGTAGAAAGGTGCGCGTATTGTAGTGACGTAGCGCAAAGGGTGGTCTCTGAGTGGTTCTCTTGGGTCGCCGTCGACCAGTAACATTCTCGGCTCGCGAATGGGATTTTCTGGCGGTATTGCAGATGGATATTGTCGCCTTATATCGGCTTTGTCAAATACCTGGAAAGAATTACGCAGGATCCCTCTCTTTTTGGAACTCCCGTAGTATCCAGGTATCACGTGTGCGTTAGAGATCTTGCCTTGTCTAATTATGTACTCAACCTCGGTGGAATCTTGAGGCATGTCTTTAAACCGATGCAGCCAGACTGTTATATCTGAAACAAAACACTCGTAGCAGAGTCTCTGTAGAGTGACGAGGTCCATTAACTCGCCAAAATGCAAGCATAAGACACAGTGGTCCTCTCGGATGGCGCGCAAAAGCATCGCGATTGTCCAGTTTCTGCATCTCAAAGCTGTCGTTACGGAGAGTAATTTGGGGAATCTGCGGATAAGTTGGAAGGTCGGCCAGTTTAGGATTGACTCGTTGAATTTCTGACAGTTGACTTCCATGACCGCGAAGAGAGAGGGAATATCGAGGTACATGAAGATAATGCATAGTAATTCTGTGGGAAGGACGCATAGCTGGATTCGCAGTTTGCTTGAGAGTGGTTCAGATGTGATTGGAGTGTTACTATTATGCAGAGTTTTCTCTTCGCTATGATGGTATTGGTGGTGGTGTTGACAATGTTTTCGTCTGGAGCCGATATGTGGTATAGATAGAGGAATCATGGGATCATCGCCTACCCAGAGTCCAGGACGCGGAGCCCGAAACGTGTACTCCTCGACATCGTGAACTTGAACGCCTTTCGAAGTGGAGAATCCAGTTCCTGAGCCTTGTATGTCTTCATACATGTTCTCTTTGCTCTTCTGTGCAGCGTAAAGACACAAGGTGGGGTAAAGGCGGATGTACGAGTGATACATCGAGGCTTACGTTATCTTCGGCGTAGTCACTTTGGGGAGGATCTCAGTGGTCACCTGCACGCGACCTCGGTTAAATTTGCCCTTCAGCTTTTTGCATCTCAAAGACTCACGGAACAATTTTTTTGATTTTGTCATTATTTTTGCTGGCTTAGGATACTCATTGAGATCATTTATTGTATGAAATTTGTGATGAAGAGCGACATTTGGGGTTGTAATATTGAATTTCATTTCGATTTAAAAAGCATTTCGTACGATAAAAAAAAGAAAGAATAAGCGTTTCACGAAAGTAGCGACTGTCTGCGTTCTATGAAATAAACAAAAACGTGAAAAACAACGAGCGTCGAAGGCTAGCTAGCCTTAGCCTGCACTAGGTGCCACACAATCAATGATGCTGCTACGCTCTCCGAGGACCCCAGAGATTCCTTTTAGTTCTCTGAATCCACCTCCTCAAATCAATATCAATCAAGTCATCTTCCACCCGCTGACCTCGTAGCTCTTCAGGTTTGGTGCCTTCAATAAAGTCTGGCTGCTTGCCCATGGGCGGCTGACCCCGCCTCCAGATTTCAACGCCGGGATGGTCCAATCTGTCGGCTGGATATGCTATAACGTTTGGGACTCTAGATTCCGGACCCGTGATCGTGTTGAGCTCAAAGTTGTAGAAAAAGCTGTCCTCTTGTAGTAGACGGTCCATGTTAACTGATCCGTCCTTCCCATCAACCAAGACCCGAACTGTCCGGTCGTTCTGTGATGCACGTTTCCCAACGCCGTACGATTGAAGGTAACTGTGCCATATGTCTTCTCGGTAGCCTGCCGGTGTTGTAATTGCGTCATCCCCTCTTGTTTGGCCTCTGTATACATCTTCGACATCTATGAGCCGTCCTTGACCGTTCGTATTCACGCCATCACGCTGATTGTTGTTGAACGCAGCCTTGAAATCTTGTCGTGCATTTCTAGCGGGCTGGCTGACAAATAGAAGATAATTAGGCCTGTCGAATGTGTTTGAAGACTGTACGTCCCAGTTGATGTGTCGTTGCATCGATGCTCTTCTCTGTGCGTCTTCGGCACTGTTACTCAGTCCTCTCAGATTGGGCATCTCAATTGGCATTGTGTCGATCCCGGGCACACCATTTGGACGAGGTTGAAAGTTAGCTGGGAGGTCGCGATAGGCTGAAGAAACCCCTAGAGTGATAAGATTTTCGGGGGCTGCAGGGCCGGCAGGGCCTGCTGGAGTCGTATCACCGGCTGGACCCTGTTTGGAATCTTCTCCATCCTGGCGACCGCCTTGGTTTTCATTGTCTCCATCCTGTCGCCCCCCTTGATTTCCATTCTCTCCATCCTGTCGCCCTCCTTGATTCCCTGTTTGTGGGCTGCCCCCCTGTTGAGAGCTGCCACCTTGATTTCCTGGCTGGGTCGCTGGCG
This sequence comes from Periconia sp. R9002, assembly GCA_023627715.1. Lineage (NCBI taxonomy): Eukaryota > Fungi > Ascomycota > Dothideomycetes > Pleosporales > Periconiaceae > Periconia > Periconia sp. R9002. The sequence continues at coordinate 118,814 of JAMAHW010000032.1, read as the reverse complement.
ATGGAGGACTTTCACCTTGATTCCCTCCTTGAGTACTCCCCTCCTGCTGATTTCCGCCCTGGTTGCTCCCGGACTGTTGGTTTCCTCCCTGAGATCCTGGTCCTTCTGGGCCGTCTTTACCCCCACGACCTGGGACTCTGGGCGGTGCTCGCTTGCTAAGCCAAATAGTCGATTTTGCAGGCGAATGATGCTTATCGACCCAGGTGATATTTTTGTGATGATGAAGAATCGTGCCATTTTTACCATGAACAATGAGGTGTTTCTCCACGGCCCTTGCATCGGAAGCCACTGAGAAGAACAGAACTACTAACCCTGCAGCGAGAGGTTTGAAGAAAAGCATTTTGAAATGATTCGGTGGGTATATTCGATGTAGAAAGGTGGAGAGAAAGAAAGTGATGTATAATGAGGGCTTTCGTAACTATGAGAACTTTGATGTTGTGGTGAATAGCTACTAGATTTAGGGTGCGGACGACGTTCTTAAGTACTTGGAATTTCTGCCCGTCCCTACTGAGAACTTCACCCATTGTCTGCTGACCATGATGCATAGCTCTGGAGCGTTTTGCAGCGCCACAACCTTCACCGCAGTAGGGAGGCACTCGTAAAAACTCTTGGTGATGGAAAGGCTGTTGCCGATGGCATCGATTCTTTTTTTACTTTTCAGCGACTTTGAAACAAGACAAGAGGCGTTGTTTCAACTGCTGCAGGCAGATTCGGTCAGCAATGGGCATTGCCAAGAGACTTTTGTTCTTATTCTCAAAGGTTAATGTGGTAGGAGTTACCCAATAAAATGCTATTAAAAGAGATATATCGTTCGAGTATAAAGACATCCATGCTAAACATCACGTTGGTGTTGAACGGCTGTTTTCACATCCGTCAATTCTTGGTCAAGGTGGGATGAAACACAAACTTCCGTGTTGATCTGAGTCAGATGAAATCTGAGAAGAGTCTCTTTAAATGATCCACAATAAGCAACCACGGTAGTGTTTTGTTTTACACGGCAGGTAAAGATCGCCCCCAGCGGTTAACAAATGTGGACGACTGTCAGAGCTTACATAGCCAGCCACGTGACTTTGCGGCACAGTTGACACAGCATCCAATGGCAAATATGCTAAAGAGTAATATTAGAATTTATGGACTGGGTATGTCAATAACACACTTAGGTCTGGTGGACAGTGCAGTGGCCATGCAGTTGTAGTGGCCTTTGGTGCCACATGATCTTCATGATCGCCATCACCGTTGACACCCAGCTCATGGAACTGGTAAGACATTCATAATGGGAAAATTGCTCTCCGAATACCAAGGCTCACGCCCAGACGGCACTCGAGAAGCCGAGTCACAGTGATAAGTTACAGTCATACTGGTGTGCAAGTCAATCAGAAGACCAAGGATCTAAACATGATTACAGTCCACAAATCTAAAAATGGAAACAGAATATACATGTGGTAGCAATTGAAGGCATATAAATGTGTCAACCAGTAAAGCGATTTATCTATCCTTCATTCTTACTTTCATCATTCATCAATCGAATCATTTTTTCTCTCACTTGTTCCAACCGATCATAATCTTTATCCACCACCGTTCTTCCGAAGAAAGTCAGCGGAATAAACACTTGAAGCCAATAAGAAAACCGAACTATGTCTTTCGTTGCAGCTTTAGGTGCCACTGAGCTGTCCCTCACTCTCCCGGTTCTCATCTCATCGGTCATTCCGCAAGGTCAAAACCCCAAAGTCCAAATTGGATGCGGGAGCAACCCTCTTGATGATAATAGCCCCGCGCTTCAGGGAGGAAGCCGGCCCGACATTGTCTTGTACAATTCTCATGGCCAAGAGATTCGTAAGAGCCTTGGAGCCACAGGCAAGCCTGGCGAGCAATTCGATCCTGGAACGAATCCGATCATTGATATTGGAGACGTCACCACTTCATTTTCATCCGGGGGAAGTGCTACTCCAGAATATGTCAAAATAGTCGCAAGGGGAGACGATGCAGTATGTGTGGGTCACGTCACCACACAAAGTGTTGGGAATAAGGATACAAGGACTTGGTGAGTGAGCTTAGCAATAGTCGCCAGTCATCGAATCCGCAAGGCAACTTATCTAATCTATGCTAAGGCATGCTGGCTACACTAAAGAGTGCGCACGTCTTGCGGAACGAGCCTACTGGTTTCCGTCGCCTGAAGTTATACCTAGTACCGACTTTCGCCCCGGCTGCATCTGGCTCAGCCAGGACAAACGCAAAGGATTCCCAGCGGGTGTCTCCTTCAAGCTCACCGACTTTGCGTTCCCGTCGAGTGACGACGCTAAGAAGGCAGAGACTAAATATAAAAAGACCCCGAACGTCCTATGTCAAGCTCCCGGCCGTATGGCTATTTGGGAAGAGACTACGAGCGACGACTGCATTCCGTTCTACGACTTCGTCACTGAGACAAACAAGACAACGGGCTTTGACATGGACAACCAAAAAATCGTCGACGGGCACAAGATCCCTTGCAAGATCAAGGGAAAGCTCATGGGCCAGACCTTGGAGCCTGGAAAGGGACCACAAACACCCAAAACACTGACAGACGAGGAGGAAAAGCAGAAGGAGGCCGAAGACACTGAGAATGGAAGAATCCCGAATTCTACGCCCTGCGAAAACGCTTTCGGTGGCGAATGCGAACTCATACCGAAGGAAGAATCGGATCGCATGCAACAAGAGCAAGAACAGCGCCTCAACGAGGAAGGGCAAAATCTAAACGGAGCTGGACCTGGTGCAGGCGGGTTCGGGGGAACTTGTGGGTCGATACCGGAAAACGCGAACATTACACCAGGGGAGCCTGCCCGCCAGGTCAAGCCGTGTCCAGCAGCACCGGCTACCAAACCTGTGAAAAAGACCCGCAGATCACGTCACAGGCGGCGAAGCGTTCTAAATAGCGACCCGTGTAAAAATAAGTTGGTAATCAGTCATCATGCTGATCACAGCGCCCACGAAGTATGTGGAATGGCCAGATCTTGGGGGCCGGACTTTGTGTCGATTAAAGAGAAGGCGCATTGTGATATGTGCACGAGAGTTCTCACGCCTGTCTGCGAGGGCGATGGAGCAGACAACAGGGAAAAAACATGCTTTGATGTCGAGAAAAGAGCAATGAGACAATTGGATGAGGGAGCGGAACGACTTGGTGAACGGGAGACGAAGAGCTACGTTGGGGTTGAGGAGTGGAAGTGAACATTGAATGCATCATGGGTTGGATATTTGATTTATAGACTGTCTGTGCGGTATTAGCTTTCGGCCTTCCCTTACGCGATTCTCTTTTGTTCATTGTAGTCTTTGTAGAATGTCAATGTTACACCTGCTGCCTAATGTCCACGTGACTTCGTGCGGGGCGGCGACGCGAGACAGGTGGTACAAGCATGAGAGGCGCGTACTATAAGTTCTCCAGATCCTTCCCTCTTCCCCCTCCTTTGCTCCCAATCTCTTTATCTGGTTTGTGACAACAACAATATGGGTCAACGACATCAGCTTTTCGTGATTGCGAAGATTCTTGGCAAGTACCGTAGCCTTGCAGCTGTTCATCATCAATGGCTCTACGGGAAGTCCGCATTATATGGTAAGTTGCATCCCCAGACTTTCTTTAGCATGCGTTAACGTGTTTTTGCCATTATTAGCCTGTCGTCAAACGCTTGCAATCTTCCAGGATCCTCGTAACCGCCATGTTCTCGAGAATGAGATGATGAAAGCGAAGAATTTGAAAGATGATGATTGGAACGCTCCGGTAGACTATAGCCAAGGTCTTCCTATGTTTCCATTCGTAACGACATGCCTCCTACTCGGCGCCTCGCACAGGTCCGAAGCGCAATGGTCTACTGCTCAACTTCTTCCCTGGAACCTTGATTTCGACGAAGGAGACAATAATGACGGATTGACAATCCTGGATATTTCCCAGCCTGAGTCTCCCAAGTATTCTTTTGTGTACTTGACGGACCCTGACGAGGACATGGATGAAAACGATACGACAACCGAAGAGGAACAACGTCCCCGCAAATGGATGGTGCCACTACGAGGTGCGGAATATCTGTCCATATACTACAAAGAGGGTGAATGGGACAACACGATGAAGGAATTAGTTGGTGGTGTAGATGAGTTTGAACTTATCGCCTCTGCGGATTTGCATGAAGCTTGGCCCCGCTCAGACTGGAGCTCACGACACCAGTGTGGTCTGTCAAGTCCTGACGAGTTCGCACTATTGAGACAATCGAGCCAACGAGCAAAGTCTCCCTGACGAAATTGACAATGGAACGAAGTATTGAGCGAATTCTGGATGAGGAAGATGAGCTTCTTCCCTCCATCGAAGAACTCCCGTCATTTCACCCAAGTCTCAGAGACTACCTTTACACGCACCCGCATGCTATCAATGCTCGCCGATTTGGATTTGAAATGTTGAAGAAGGCGCTGGCAGGTAGCCAAGACCTTGACCTCCGACCATTCGTCGATTTGTCTGGGGAGCAAGTTGTTGAGTTGCTGAATGATTGTCCTGACCATTTGAGCGTTGTAGACATATCTGGAAATCAAAAGGTTTCAATGGGGACAATCTCGCACATCATGGAAACGAAACATGTCGATATGCTTCATGTGTGGGACAATCCTTCGCTACGACTTGATGGCCTCTTGCGTTTCGTGCAAGCTAAACATGCTACGAAGCTTTACCATCCAGATCTTTTCAATCGTGCATTCGAGGATTACCAATCACTTCGCGAAAAACTACACTATTGGAAGTTCCAAAATAAAGACGTGTCTCCATTTCCACCCGCACCATCCGTTTCGACTTTTCAGCAGATAGTGTGGATTATTTCTGACGGAAAGACTTATGCAGAAGGCATCCTTAAAACCACTTATAAGGGGACACCTCTCGACGACAATGTTCGAGTTGCGCTTCGAAGCATCGAGGAGTCGCGCTACACTCTATCGTCTGTCACATTCGGACTACATGATATAGACCTGCGCCCTCCTGAGCTGCTTACTTCTCTTGCGAGACTGGTGAATTGTTACGCAAAGCGCCAGTTGCTATTCGGCGCATTCCGGCCCTTTCATGACGACTCCATTGCTTTCCCCTTCACCCTGGCTATGCGCCATGTTGAGGTATGTTTGGATACGGGCTGAAGTGTTCTTTGAATGCTCATACTAATATAATCCCAGTCACCACACGCCGTCTCACATATCCCAGCACGTGCATATGTACAAGCCAGGTCATCATTTACCAGCTCGGCGGCATACGTTCAGCATGCAATGTATCCCCTTGCCGAAGGTGAATGGACAGTTTTAGTATTTCAGAGCCGCATTCCACAAGGGGACAGTTTTAATTCCCGTAACTGGGAAGATCAATTCCATCTCTCCTTCCTCACTGTGAAGAACGGCGATATGCACTTCTTGGGAATAGAGGAGTTTTTGGATGAAACTGGCTATGGAGACTACACATCTACATGGAATAAGCAGATTGCAGGAATCAAGAGCAGCGCATCGGAGGAAGGAAATGTGGTCCAGGTTGTTGATTCCAACGCAGAGCTTGTAGGAAACCTTATGGCGACTATGGACATGGTGGAGAAAGGCGAGATAAAAATGGACTGATCCCAGTATTATGGCGCGGTGGACTGGGGGATACAGTAATTGATGAAGAAACTGACCAGACTCCCCATAACGTATAACTGACGATTATGGCTCAGCGGATAGAAATCTTCCAACCCGAACGTTATATCTGTTCTGCCTCTGAGTTTTACATGTCCTAGTTTCTTAGAAATGCATGACTCCTCCGTCTGGAATTTGCTGTGAGGCGCTTTTCGGTGCGACTGCAATGAACGAAATTTGGAACGAAATTTGAAATTTGAAATTGATCCTCACAGAGTATCGCTACCCTGGGTATCGGCAAAGGTAGGGGGGAACATGTGGTAACGTCCTCGGCCAGGACGGCGACTGCAATGAATATTTTGACCATATGAATGGGGTAAAGAGATGCAGGCAAGTTGGCGTTCCATAAGCGCAGTGGCGGTGGCCTGTGGCACAGTCGCTTAGGAGGGGCACAGCAGTGCCACGCACGCTAGGGCCTTCCTTTCACTCCTCGACGTCGATTGATCCCAACGTACGTTGCTGTATTCGCTCGATGAAAAGTACACGGCTAAATCAGACACAATAAAACAGCTAAAGCTTCAAATCAAGAACACACACATTCCTTGTTCTCCATTCGATTTCGGTACGCGCGACGCAAAACCAGAATTAGTGTTTAGCTGAGAGCAATCGCCATCGTCATGAATACCTCCAACACAACCTCTGAGCAAGATTCCATATTCGAATTTTTCCCTATGCTCCCTTCCGAGCTCAGAAATCAGATATGGGAACTGTCAATGCCTGACACAACCAACCCGGCACTAGTACCCTATAAGCCTGGATTATGGTCTATCACTCGCACGGCTGACCTTCAAGCGGATTTCAACTTCCTCATTGACCGGCTTGGTCCGATTTTCTATCATCTACCATTGGCTTATGTTAACCACGAGGCGCGAGGCATCGCTCTAGCCTTTGCCCAGAACCAAGGACTTCAGCTATACCGCCACGGCAAACGAGGCCCTAGTTACGCCAGAGAATTTGACTGTGAGAGGGATGCATTGTTTCTTCATGGTGACGAATACGTCAAAGTAGTGAAAGAATACGACGAGGCAATCTTGGCGCCTAGGCTTGATGATTATCACATCTCCACTTTTACATCACCTGTCCGGAACATCGCTTTCCCCGAGAAGACGCTGAAGAGAAATATGTCAACACTACCATATATTCACACGGTCTTCATTAATATACGTACACTGTTTGCTATTGCGGATCCAGTTCCAAATGATACACACGAGGCAAGGTGGGAATTCATCAGTCTGCAAGGTCCAGTGTACAGGCGGGATAGGGACCGGTGGCACTTTGAGTGGAGCGGAACTGATGAATGTAGTAGTGAGTTTCAGCAGTGGGAAATTGCCGGGGACATTTTGAGAGATGTTTTTATGTACGTTGATAGTTCAGTCGAGGTTCGCCCCGCTAGAGCTGTCAGGGGTATATAATCGACCAGTCCAAGTACGCGCAATAGCTACTCGAGGTAGTGACTTACGAAATGCAATTGAAAAAGAAATTTTATGAGGGATGTTCAGTCTGCTGTGTCACCTTTCCAAATATCGATATCATAGCAGTGTTATCGCGGGTCACCAGCGAACAACGTGCCTTTTCTTGTCCCGCGCCGAAGATAGCAGAAAGAGAACAAGGAAACAAGGTTTTTTTTATGGTCTGCTCATTTTGGAGCGATTTCGGCGAGAACGAACTTAACCATTGTCAAGTTAAGCATCTGCCGCGGACTGCAAGCAAAGATTTGTAGTGCCTACTGTGAGTACAAGTCGGGCCCGGCTAAGCTGTGCTTTGCCCCCAGCGGAAGTTTCCATTTTCGCCCCCTGGGCAACCTAACCCTACCGCAGTGGTACGTTTTGGGTACATAGTATATTCTAGTGAAGCCGCGATGAAATCTCCTGTTTAATGTATAAACACACGAATGAATTTGTCACAAGAGCCCTTCATGCACATCATGCCTCCATACGACTGAAGATGATTGCGTTGATGCCTGCTTGTCAATACATAGGTACAAGAACTAAAACCTCTTAAACGCAGCATGATACACCTCAACCGCCTTAGATTCTCCCACAACAGCCGGCATAAACTCCGCAGGGTGCTCACCACTATCCCAACCAATCAAAGCACTAAAATACGCCGCTGAATCATCCTTCTCGCCTTCTACGGCCAAAGCTTTGTGCCTGTGCTCCTGTAAACCCCATCCACTCGCAACAAGTGCTGTGTCTATGCCCGTTTCCCCTGAGCCCGCTTCCCCAGAGCCCGCTATAAGTTGCGCGAACTTAGCCTCAAAGGCGGTACGGTTGTACGTGGGCTCAAAGTAGGCGGATACAACCTCAGTTACTGGAGCTGAGAGAGGGCTAGAGATGGGCTGAACTGAGGGAATAGCGATGTGGAACGGTACAGGGACTGCAGCAAGAATTCCCTTAATCCTTTCAACAAAAGGCTTGTGGGCTGAGCTTTTGATAAAAGCGTCAAATGCATCAAGGCTTTCCCAATCTGCGAGGTTTTTAGCGTTCAAGCGTCGTGAGGAGAATTGCTGAACGGGATATCACGCGTATACTGACCTACAATCAGATGGACAAAGTCTGGATTCTCGGTTTGTGTGCCGTAATAAACGGCGTTGCAGCCCTTTTGTGAGGCGATAACAGCGAGGCTGTCATCGAGTACTGCTTTCTTTTCGCCTGTCGATAAACCTGGCTTCAAGTTTAAATTGACAAACTCCACAGTTTGGAAAGACATGTTGTGCGCCTCTTGTTGTTGGAGATCGTGTTGTTGTTTCTGGCTGCGTCCGCATAAAAGACACAACGTGGTGAGAGGCCTATATATCACTGATGTCTTTGAATATGCGCGTACTACTTGTATCTTAGCAAACTGTAGAGAACAATTTGTCAGCGAACGTTGATACCCTGTTGTTTTGTTTGAGATGTAGACCACGGGAGGGTAGCAATACTCTGTGATAATTAATTTATAATCCATAATCCATGTAGACAACGGGAATACATAGTATTCTCACGGAGTTAGGCATTGTGGATTGTTAATTCAATTCAGCGCCCCGCCATGTAAACCTCGAATAGAAAGAGCGATCTTGGAGGATCCTGCGAATTTCCCGATTGAGAATATGTGCATGCCTTCGAGTGATAGATTGTGGAATTGTGGACTGATCATCACAGAGTATTGCTACCCTGGGTATATGATTTCGAGGCATACCTGGTTTGTACTAATGCATCCGCTTTCTGATGGAACGAGGCAATGATATGTTCACGGTTGAACAGCTGCTCTCGCTCTCGCTCTCGCTCGCGAATAACAGAATGAATAAGCCCCTAAATACTACACTTTTTCTCTAGATAGTTGCACATGGGGTTGACGGATTTCAAGTTGTACGACAGATTAAATTATAAAAAAAAAAAAAATTGATCATCACAGAATATTGCTACCCCAGGTATCGACACAGGCAGGGGGGGGACACTAGGTGACGTCCTCGGTCAAAATTTGGTATTCCGTTGGCCATCTTCCACAACCGCGGCTATGCCTGTTTTCCTCCTTGGATCAAACGCCACGAGACCTCCAAATTGAAATCATGCGACTCTTTGCACACGTCAGTCTTCACTATCAAAAAGTTGTTTTAATATGAATTCAATTCTTTCCAGCTATCATTTACGTAACTTATGTGTGGGTCATTACCGTAGTGATACCATCCCTGCGAAGTTATGTTCATGTTTTGATGTGTGGGTCCTTGTCAAATATTACACTAGTGTCTGGTATTCCAAATAACGAAGAAATACATCGATTCCATCATCAAGGAGTAAATTCTTGTTACAACTGCTTTCGCGCAGAGCCTTGCCCAAGCTCGCAAGCATTTTCTCGAATAGTTAATAATTATTTTTGGTTGTCGAACTTGACTTCGATGGTGGACACATTGGTCATTCCTAATTTTTTGACTTACAATTTTGCCTTCCAAAGGGGTAAACTCTGGTCATCATTGGCGCCTTTCATAACTTAGGAGACCACCATATTATGCAAAAAACCATGAGCAGGTCCTTCTAGTTACTTATTCTAGTAATAGTGATTATATATTTCCCTGAAATTTACGTTCCAATAAAGGCAGGCTAATATATTTCCTGGGAAGCTAATACTTTAGATCATATTGCGATAAGAATATATACCCCTCTAGGTTGTGAAGGGATTAGGCCTCTTAGCGGCGTCTAGATATCCTTAATTCTGTCAAAAGTCTGTATTTTATCTATTATCGGAAGAGGTAGTCGCCTTATTCATAAAATTCATGATATTTCCTAGGGAAGGAGTAGAGACTAAGAATGATACATGCTGGCAAAAAAAATGGGACTGGCGCCCCACACACCCGAAAATATTCGGACCTTGATGCGCGTTCACGGCTTTGCACATGGGACACATTGCTCTGGACCATTGAACAAAATGCTATTATCTCCGAGTATTTTACGTCGAACCTCTAGCGGTAGGATCGGATCATGTCCCCCAGAACTAAGCGGAGTTAACGGTGATTGAGATGAGAATTGCTAACAATGAAGTCATTGGTGAACGGAGTTAGACGCCAAAAAATCAAGTAGCTTGCACTACGGCGAAATATCGCCGAGGAAAATACTTCACCATGATCGCATCTAAAGATAAGTTATAGGTACCTTGCTTGCAGATTCATATCAGAAGAATAATTCTTCCAGCATTCAAAGTCTTCCATTCCGGCCATTTCCATCCCATACAACACTCACACTTCAACTTGAATCCTACCATGTCAGACCTCACTAACGATTCGACTTTCCAAGGCTGGGTCGCCAAAGACCCTTCCGCAGCTGACGGCAAGATGGAATGGAGCAGCTTCACCCCGAAAGCTTTCGAGCCGACCGATATTGAGATGGATATCAGTCACTGCGGTGTGTGCGGTAGCGATCTCCACACCCTCCGATCCGGTTGGGGCTCTTCAGACTACCCACTCGTTGTTGGACATGAGATCATTGGTCGCATCACTCGCGTCGGCTCTGCCGTGACTGATTTGAAGAAAGGTGACCGCGTCGGTGTCGGCGCCCAGAGCTCCAGCTGCCTTTCCTGCACCCCTTGCCAGCGCGACGAGGAACCTCATTGCCAAAAGATGGTTGGCACCTATAACAGCCGCTACCCTTCCGGCGACAAATCCTTCGGTGGATACGCCAAAACCTGGCGTGGCCCTGCTGTCTTCGCGATACCCATTCCTGATGGCCTGTCCTCTGAAACTGCGGCACCACTAATGTGTGGTGGTGTCACTGTTTACAACCCTCTTGTCTCCAACGGCGCAGGACCAGGTAAACGCGTCGGTGTAGTGGGTCTGGGCGGTCTCGGTCACTTTGCCGTCATTTTCGCCAAAGCCTTGAAATGCGACAAAGTAGTTGCGATATCACGATCTTCCTCGAAAAAGGATGACGCCCTCAAGCTCGGTGCGGATGAATACATTGCTACAGGCGAGGATCCCGAGTGGTTCTCCAAGCACGCCAGCACTCTTGACATTCTCGTTTCCACAATCTCTGGGTCTTTCCCCATGGCCCAATATCTCAACCTTCTTGACGTTGGCGGTATCTTTGTGCAGGTTGGCGCGCCAGAGGATCCCTTGCCATCGTTCCCTGCATTTGCGTTGATTATGAAAAAGTTGAGGATTGGGGGCAGTCTCATTGGTGGACGAAAAATGATTCGGGAGATGTTGGAACTGGCGGAGAGGGAAAAGCTGGAGGCATGGGTGGAAGTAAGGGACATGAAGGATGCAAACAAGACAGTTGTAGACATGCATGCCGGGAAGCCTAGATATAGATACGTTCTTAAGAACTAAACGGAAGAGCTAACGCAAAGCACCACCGAGTGTCGCCGACCATCGAATGTCGCGGAAATTTCCCCGCGCGACCAACTTATCTTAATGAATCTCAAATGCGCTACTAAAATTATGGCGTTCAAAAAAAGATGTCCCCTTCCAAGCTCCAGAGAAAGTAATAAAAATACAATTTTTCTATATAAAAGTACCTCAGAACTCTTGTTTATTACTCCTATCTTCTTTTTGTAAATCCGTGATTCCTTACACCAATCAATTGCGAAGGGGAAGACACTTTAATAAGGTTAATATTGAGATAGCTCTTCTTATACCTAGACTAAATACGAGACCAAGGTTACATATCAGTAGGTTAAAAGTTTATAAGTCGGCATTCCTGACCAATAGTGACCTGTGAGCGCGTCCCTAGGCAAGGACGTTACCTGAGATCGAAACTAGTGTTTATACCGTGAATAACTACCTACAGTTGCGAAGAAGAAAACGCTTTTGATAAGGGCCCCTTCGTGGGGCCGTCAGGTTCAGGTTTCCTTCTGTAGACCTCTTGCCAGTAGGAGCAAGGATGCCTAGTATCTAAGAAGTTAGCCTCGTAGCGATCCTTGCTGCCACGCGTTCGGCAAATTAAGCTTGCTCTCATCTCAATATCTTCGTTTTTGCCCCCATTTTTGCGTTTCATCTGTGTCACGTACTGTGTAAATGATTCAAGCCCTTTTTCTCATGGTTTTTGTGATTATTTTTCACAATTTTATGTCCTTCAAGTCCATCCCGTCAATTGAGGACCTCGGATTTGAGGCTGTTATCGACTAGGCCAGCGCTCACATCCACGACAGACTAAGCTTCATTCGGCATCACCTCGATGTCGCAAGAGCGACTTGCGATTGTGACATAGTGTGGAGCCTATCTGGAGTGAAATGGACGTAAAATGCAGGGTTAAATTTTATAATTCTCCGATGTTCAAGCCGCCATGCCACCTCCATAAAGACTCGCACAGCTGCTTCCCGCTGAAACTTCACGGCGTTTCGAGATGTTTACTAACGGGCTAGCCAAGTTTTTGTACCTGTGGCTGGGCATTATTGCCAGCTTCGGTGTCTGTTCGACTTCTACGGCAAGCACGAATTTAAATAATGGCGGCAATTCGACCGGCAAGCCGAATTTTGTATTCATTATTACTGATGATCAAGACTTGCATTTAGCGTCTCTGGACTACATGCCCTTGGTTCAGAAACACCTTGGGGATGAGGGCACGTTCTACCGACGACACTACTGCACCATTGCCATATGTTGCCCGTCACGTGTGAGCCTTCTCACCGGTAAGGCGGCGCACAATACTAATGTCACGGATGTGAGTCCGCCGTATGGTACATTAAACAAACTCCACCTCCATCTGCTGCACAATTCAAAAACTGATACTTTACAGGTGGATACCCAAAATTCATTTCGCAGGGTCTCAATGACCAATATCTTCCCGTATGGTTGCAAGAAGCTGGGTACAACACCTACTACACCGGGAAGCTTATGAACGGACACTCTACCACCACATACAACAACCCCTTCCCTGCAGGCTGGAACGGCACTGACTGTAAATAATCGGGCCACAGTTCTCACACATTCACTAACTCAACGCAGTCCTCATTGACCCTGGGACCTACCTCTACTGGAATGCAACCTTCCAACGCAACACCTCCCCTCCATCCAGCTTCCCTAACGACTATAGCACGGATTTAGTGAATGATAAAGCACTCGCCTTCCTCAATGATGCGGTTAAAAGCTCAGATTCCAAGCCCTTCTTTGTTGGCATTGCGCCGATTGCGCCACATGCTGTTACTAAGAATTCGGCATTTACGCCGCCCGATCCTGCGCCTCGGCATCAAAATCTTTTCCCGGACCTAAAAGCTCCAAAGACGATCAACTTCAATCCAGAGGAGGTATGTTTAATACGGGAAATGCATGAAACAACGGTGCATGCTGATGTTTTGCTCTTAGCCAAGCGGCGCAAGCTGGATCTTCAATCTCGAAAGATTGAACGACACAGTGATTGAGTACCACGATCATTGGTATCGCACTCGTATCCAGTCTCTACAGGCCGTTGATGAGCTAGTTGACAACGTGGTCACCTATTTATCTGAGAATGATTTACTTGACAACACATACATTATTTACACTTCCGACAACGGTTTCCACATTGGCCAGCATAGACTGCAGCCAGGTAAGACCTGTGCATTTGAAGAGGACATCAATGTTCCGTTCTACATCCGTGGCCCAGGTATAGAAGCTGGAAGAGTGGTGGATCTTGTCACTACCCACACTGACATCGTGCCGACCCTGTTCGACTTGGCTGGTATCGAGCTGAGGGAAGATTTTGATGGGAAACCGTTCCCTGTCACCGGAAGCAACATTAGCGAGGCTGAAAAGAGGAATGGAAGCTGGAGCGAACACGTAAATGTTGAGTTCTGGGGCATCGGAATCGAAGAAGGACAATACGGAAGTAAGTCTGGTGATCTGATATCCCGTAAAGCATCGTCTCCAATTATGTTCCTTCATGTTCCTTTGCTAATTCTGGATGTTAGTCCGAGGCCAAAACAACACATACAAGGCGCTGCGTATCAGTGGCGATCAATATAACATCATGTACTCCGTATGGTGTACGAACGAGCATGAACTGTATGACATGATTGTAAGTTCTACCCTTGAATCTTCTGTTTCCCTTTCTTGTACCAGCCCCGACTAACTCTTTTTCCAGACCGACCCCGGACAACTGAATAACCTTGCCCGCCCTTCAAGCAACGAAACTCAGCTCCTCGGTCGTCCAATTTCCATAGTCCAGTCGCGTCTCGACGCGCTTCTCCTCGTGCTCAAGTCCTGTAAAGCGTCCACATGCACCGATCCGTGGTCCGTGCTCCATCACCAGGGTGATGTTACTAGCCTTGAACAGGCTCTGAGCGAGAAGTATGATGGGTTTTATGAAGGTCAGCCCAAAGTTTCGTATTCGAAGTGCGAGCTAGGGCAGATCTTGAGCAGTGAGGGGCCCTTGGTTGGGAATGTGTATAATGGAAGCGCTATGTGGCCCAATTGGGTGTAGTCTTATGGCGATAAAATCATCCTGTGGGAAAGGTTCCCTTTTCCATGCTTGCCCACTTGTGTTTCAATTACAGTGATAACATGGGCAAAATACGTCTCATTTTCTATTTTGAAAGTGGCGCGTTGGTGCCCTTGAATGCGGGGGATGTTTTCCAGTCGAGACCTGTCCCATTGGATCTTTAGGTAGCATTTTGACGCAGTGAGCTCAATGAATTTGTGTTGCATCAAAGGCTCAAGACATCATCGGTACCACCAGCATTGTAAATCTATGCAAGAATGTCATTATATTCTTTTAAGATTTTTATTTTATTTTTTTATTTTTATTTTTACATTTGCGGATTACTGCAAACACTCCAATGTTATCCTATCACCTATCAATTGATATTGAACATTCAAACCAGGATGAAAATTATCGTTTACGCAACGAAAGCAAATCGCTCATGACCACAATAAGGCCGTTCGATAATATGTCTTATCTGGTTGCATGTGCATTGCCCCTCTGCGAGCCGAGATACGATTGCTCTCGCGATAGCTCTCGGGCCGCAGTTCCGATGCTAAAAGTCGCGCTAATTGAGCCAATGCTATCTTTCTGGAACCGACGCTTTTTAGGAAATATTCTCTCCCAATGTTCTCAACATCTCATGTATTGCGCCTCGAGCAAGCGTCGCTGGATAAGTGGATCATATGCAGCGGTACAATGGAAGATTTAACCGGTGCTCATTTTCCTGCGACGACGAAATTGCGCGTATAAGAAAGACACCTTCTGCATCCAAACTACCTATTGGAGTCGATCAAACGCCACCATGAAGATCGCCGTCACTGGAGCACAGGGCTGCCTCGGAAAAGATGTCGTTCGGTTGTGTGCAGCGGCCGGCCACTCCACAGTCCAAGTCGATCGCTTAGAGGCGCCACCCAACGAAATTCCAAATTCAGAGATACGCACCGCTGATGCGACGGATTATAACGCGATGCTCGAGGCACTGCGCGGGTGTGACGCGCTCATCCACCTGGCGTCGGTGCCACGACCAGGCATACTCCCCGAAGCAGAAACCTACGGCAATAATGTGCAGTCATCGTTCAATGGATTTAGGGCATGTGGCGAGCTTGGTATCAAGAAGATTTGCTACGCTTCCTCGATCAATGCCATTGGTCTTGTCTTTTCCCACATTCTTCCAGTCAAGTATCAATACTTTCCAATCGATGAGGACTATCCTGCGAACCCTACCGATGGTTACTCACTCGCGAAGCTTGGGTCTGAAATGCAAGCAAAAGCATTCGCCAACTGGTTCCCTGGGACAAAGATTGCTTGTTTGCGACTGCACTGGATAATCCAACGGGAGCAAGTCATGGAGTATCAAAAAGGAGAGGAATGCGCCGTTGAAAATCTTTGGGGGTATGTGGAGCCTGAAGCAGCTGCTCGGGCATGTCTTTTGGCTGTCGAGCAAGCTCATCAATTCGAAGGGTTTCAAATTTTCAATATCGCAAATCCAAGAACAACGAGCATAGAAGATTCCATCGCGCTCGCACAAAAATACTTTCCAGATGTCGAGATAAAAGATGGTCTAGATGGAAACCGTGGCTTCTGGACTGTTAGCAAGGCAGAGACGTTGTTAGGTTGGGATCACGGCGAATAGTGTGTTGGCACTGTATAGACCTGACAATCTGTTATGGAGGGGTTGGGGCTGTATGTATACCCAAAACTAAGAGTGGAACCGCATAGCTACATATGTCTTATATCTTAGAGCTACCAGCCTACTTTCTACTCAGGTCCCATATGTGTCTGTGATAATGTGAGAAAATTATCGTGTAAGTTATTGATGGGAAATTGAAATTCCTCTAGATGGTTTTTTCAAAACACTATATGCCAGGTTAAGTGGAGACCCTTGTCCTGAGTGCCGTTGATGGAATTGGATGATTTACGAGATTATCTACCCGATTAATAGCCTGCTCTCCTTCAAACCCTGCCGAAATAGAAGAAACCCTTCCAGCTTGCTAATTCGTGTATAGTGGATGCATGTGACAGCAAAGAAGAGCCCCAACGAAACTTGAAACACCATTATATTTTGCTTGCGAAATATCTGATTACTAACAAATTTCGGCGTCAAATACTCCATTGAAGTTGAAGGCAAAGGTATTACTTCTCTTCGGAAGTGCGACATATAATATAACGTAATCATAGCCGTTGTGCGGTACCCAGGGCAAATTCCGGATTACTGTTTCGATTCCGTTTAGTATTACTACTCTGTATTGAGAGACAGAACAAATGGGAAGGGAGCTAAACTGGACAGAGGCGGATGATAAAATTCCAGTGAATAAAAGTTTAAACCTAATAAATTTATAAGAAAATTGTTACATATTCGTTGAATGTAAATATAATACACGATCTGGCTGAAAAGGTGACCCAGTTTCAAAATATCGAGCAAAAAAAAAAAAAAAAAAAACGTGTAGGTTATTGCAGCGGGCTCTGGCTGTGAACAGAAATAGATATAGCAGGTGCAATCAGACCCTACCGAACCTCTACCCTATCTTTGATTTCCATGTTGGTTCAGGCTAGAGAGTATTCATACATACAAGATAAATTAGGCCGTCTTGCATACTACTCTTGTATGATTCATAATCCGCTCCCAGCCCCAGGGAAAGCTTGCAATAAACTCTGATCGTATTTGATTAGTTGTGGGCAATTGAAAGTTGCAAGGACAGGATTCAAAGCGTCTGTCAGCTTCTGAATAGCCAATTGAGCCAGGCTGCCAAGGATTCCACCCCGGAGGATGTCAGGGGATGCTATGCTCACAGCCTGGTATGCAAAGCATGCAAGGTTGTTCCCCTCAAGAAGGGTTTGAGCATTAAACACACCCCCTGTAAGATCACCTATGTTTACACCGGTAAATGTGTTAGGCTCCCCTGTGTTGCCGCCAATTGCAATTATATAGGGATGTGCTGTGATCGCATCAAGGGCGTCGAAATTAAGTGAAACTAAGCTATAGTCATCACCAATAGGGCGACGGTACCACTGCCAGACTATTAGCTGAATTCATGAGAAATCAAAGGGCTGCGTACGTTTTCGGGAATTCTCTCGCGTCCGCTTTCCCATTGAAAGTTTCCCGGCTCTCCTGTCACGCCCTCAAAAGACTTGAGAGTCTCTAGATCAAGGTAACCCTCCCCTGGGTGTTCAGAAGACCAGTTTCCGAAGAGACGATATGTAAAAATGTGAGCTGCAGCATTCACAGCCAAGTGTGTAAATGGTCCAGTGAAGAAGTGTCCGTTGGTGGCAATTGAATCATTGAAGCGAGCGCCTCGCCATGGGTGCAATACCGTAAGGTCATATCCGTTCGGACCCTGTGGCATAGCGACAAATCGTTCGAACAAGTTGAGGTCAAGAGACACCGGGTCCCCACTAAGTCCGGTTAGTACTACTGTCATCCTACGAGGAGTATCACATACGTTGTGTAAAGGTCCCCTCGAGTAGGTGATGCATCACACTCAAAGCGATTGTGCGATGCACTCAAGCCTTGTGCCTCTCCCAGAAGACCAAGTGAAGAGGTCAACCCGCCTAACAGACCACTGCTCTTTGGTTTTCCACCAATAGAGAAAGAAGTGATGTTGCCTGACATAACACCAGAGTAGACAGACAAGAATGTGGCCAAGTCGAGGCCCATACCGAACACTAGAAGCTTTTCAGATATAAAGTTCAACGAAGCCGTGGGATACCATTCATTACCTTTGTTCGAAGCAGTCAATACTGCTAAGACCGAGTCCACACCAGTTCGTGAGATGTAGCCATGGTTTGCAAGGGTATTAAGCCCTGGGCAAGACCCGCGAATATCATTGGGGCCTGGCGCGATCTGTTATACGAGCAGTCAGTGATTGTAGATGTACATATGAGATGGTAAGGTTGCGTACATATGCGTGCTCACCGGTTGTGCTAATGCGCTGCGCATCAGCATCAAATGCTCGCTTGCTGGGTCCCCCTTTTACCTCCAACTGACGAGAGATTTTTGCTGCCAAAGCAGTGTATTCTGCAAGTGTATCTGCACTGATATCCCCCGTGTTGGTAGGGAAGGAGAAGCATGCCAAGGAGAAAAGAGCCACACTGCAGACTAAAGACGCTCTCATAGTCGCGATATGCAATGGGGAGAAGTACAAAATTGGTGAAAGATATGTGTAGTATACAAGCCATTGCGATATTTTATAAGCCACCTAGGGACATGTTTTCGCAGTGGGTCTCGTCTATGGCGCTGGGGTCAGCGGATAGGGACAATCGCCCCCTTGGACTTCCCAGGGGCTCACTTGTGAATGACTCTTTGACAGGGATCATTCCTGAGTGAAGAGAGGCACTCTTTGCCGAAAGTGGGAACCGAAAGTGGCTCAAAGGTAGACAGTTGCATCTAGGCGTTAGGGCTCCCACAGGGATCGACAGCACGAACGACTATATGAAAACATTCAAATTGACGATGAAATTTGAGGGGTCAATAATAATGGTCGAATGGTCGAGCGTTCCAACTGTTAGTTTGAAGGGCTTCATAACACAAGCATAATGGGTGCACGAGAAAGCACAATCAGTCGATCTTAGTCCTGTTCGGCCTGCAGGACAGCGCAACATTCTTATATCAAGAGGGCGAATTCGCTTTAATCTTATAAGACTTTGCCGCTTAACTTCGCCGTCAATCCGCCGGCATTCCACGTACGGGAAAGGCTAAATACACGTTGTGTCTTAGCAGGATCCCGGTCGTGTAGAAGGAATGTCGGGCGAGAGATCGTCGTGCTACGATGGGAAAGACTCATGAGTCGACTTAGCTTGAGACTAGAGACAAGACTGTGACGCCAATCATCGCTTATCTTAATAAACTCAGCCGAGTAACTAAGCGTGATGGATTCTTCCTTGGGTATTCGACATCAGATCAGCACCTATGTCATTATTGATGTATTTAGTCCTCTTCATCGGAGCTACGGTTGTTATTAATGTTGTATTTATTTCAAGTCTGTACACGGGCCCTCCTAAACGGTATTTAGAAGCGCTTTAGGTTCATAGAAACCATAGTGGCCGCTCCTGATTGGAAGGATAGATCCTGTAGTTGGAGCAATCCTCGTTATATGTAGTCCGACAACTTAGGTTCTCTATCAAGGTGACGAAAGAAGTGATGCCCTGGTGCCATGGTAAGTTACTGAGATAAGCAGTGGTGTGTTTTTGGTTATCCACTTGATTTTCAGGCACTTGCATGAGCGCAGAAATGTTTTTTTTTTAGGATTAGCAGGGTAGCTTGTCTAAATGCACTTTCAACGTAGACCTGACCGTGGTACTGAAAACACCAAGAGAAATGTATCAAATCTAGGGGACGATGGTACTTTGGATATCCCTAGCGTCATATATCAAGATGCCGCATATCGAAGGGTTCAGATAATCTATGTAATTGTATGAATCAGAAGTCGGGCCTTTCACTTCCGTTTAATATAGTTACTCAGTTCTTAATAAGTGCATTTATTACGCGATATGTATCGTCTCGATGTGCGTGCCCCCTGCAGAACTATCTCCCCTGCTAAAAAAATCAGCCATTGTGTACTTGGACGCGGCATCCGGATGCGGCGTCCCGATGCGACGCCATTGATTATCTTCGCCAGGGATGTAAGCCGTAGTGGTCGCCGCCACCCGGACAAACCCAGACACTTGCACCTGTTTGGCAGTTGCGCAACCCAAAAAGAAGTTCATTCCCTTAACTGCAATAGTACGGAACACCCTTCATCGATCACCACTAGATCCGACCTCCCCACAACCTACTAGGTCGTCGAACCCGTTACATTCTCTCAAGGCAATCATCAACTACTAGAAGCGCAACGTATCGAAATCGATGTCCCAAGTGCTGAGACATCTATTACGCCCTCTAATAACTTATTACAAAAAATCTTGCTCTTCCCACATTTTCAAACTAGCTCGGCTTTACGACGGATAAGTATATGCTGTGATGACTGTTGAGTTAGCACTTCGGTGCATTGGTTATGAATGGGAATCACAACGCTCAGAATTATGATTGGCGAAACGACCACGAATTAGATGCTTTGCTTCGTAACTTGCTCTTTTGCTTCATGTGTTTAAGAAACCATTGTATTCAATTTACAGAGCTGACCTTCCCGTGTATGTACTTTTTAGATACTACTTGTCGAGTATAGCTGTATCAGATGATGAATCTGCCCGAACGGGACTTGATGCCACAATAGTGACTCCTTGATTCCCACCAACATGACCTTGTGAATCCTTAGTCTGCTCGTGCGACGACTGTGTGTGTTTGGTGACAAAAGTTTCCACCGGCCGCAACTCCATGAATTGGTCGTCACCCAGGACATTACCTTCGACCTCAAACCTTGAAAACTGCTGTGTTGATAATCGGTATGGATCTTTCGATTTGTCCTTACCCCTTTGCTTCAGGACGTTAAGCGTGTCAGCCGAGTACTTGGAGGAGTTTTTGGAGTCTTCCAAAGATTTATACGGCTTTTTCTTATCGGAAGACCCATACGACCGACTGTTTTGATAGCTTGAGGATGCCTGAGTTAGGTTCTTGAAACCATTCAGCACATATCGTAGAAGGGCTTGTATTGCGGGCACTGTGGCACAAAAGTGACCAATTCCGCTCGCAAGGAAGGTGCTCATAGACGTGCCGACGATTGTATATGTCTGATCGCTTTGATCGACAACACCTTTCAAGAACGGCACGCGTGCGATCGAAACTGCGATAATACTAGGACCAGTTAGTAATTCTCAAGTAAGCGTGTGACAATTTCCAACTTACAGCAGTCCCAGGCCGAAGAAAATGAGAAGTTGAACCTTTTTCGCCGTGGCCATCTGCAGCTTGAGGACGATTGGAACGGGAAGAGCAAACAGAATAATCTCAGCAATGACTTCATAGACGATTGTGAGTTTGAGTATAGTAAGCCAATTGAGGCATTTTGCCGTCTTTGCAGCTTCAAGATCCCATTGAGCTCGGACGGGATTGCATCGGATAGCTGCTGTGAAGATAAGTGGAACAACAAAGCAAACCGTAAATGCCATGAATGCAAAGACACCCCGCTTCAGCCACACGTTCGGAAAAATACGCAGGTACAGGCATAAAATACTCAACTTGAGTAATAACATCTCAGTTCCCCAAAGTATAGTGGCAACATAGGCTGCCCGCTAGTCAGTACTATACCAACTTGTGCTTGTATTTGATGACTTACTCCATCGCCCAATCGCAAACACCCGAGGATATGACAAGTCCCATAGATGCTTTCCAATTCCCGCATTGATGTTCAATTCGAAAACGATACAGAGTGGAATACACAAGGCCTTGTCAAATAAAATTATCAGTGGGAGCAAAAGCGGCTACGGTCGGTGAACTCACAGCTGATACGAGATGGAGCCAGTCATCCCACCATAAGGTATTGCCGCCCAGCCAACGCGAAGCAAAGCGCATAGCAACTGCGATGACGGGCACCACGCCTGTGACATATGCGGTGATCCTCATGAGGTTTGTATACGAGTCGTGTGGTCGCTTGCACAGCGTTGCCTGTGCTCGGAGTATGTCTGCCGTGAGAACTATTAATGACGTGACAAACCGATGCTGGAGAATGCTCACCAAATGTCTCATCCATAGTGCATTTCTCCAACAGGCACGGTTGCAAGATTGCGGTCGAATTCTGAGAATTGCACTGACACTCGACATCTACGAGGCCGCAACCAATAAGGGGTAATGCCGATATGATGCATTCAAGCTGTCGTAGTCAGTCACTGCATACGCTGCATTGGGAGAAATCGTACTCCGCACGGTGGGATTTGGCTCAGCGCATCCGATGCAGCATCTGTTGCTGCATTCACAGTGAGGCTGAAAGCACTTGCGAATAGCGCTATTGAGACTGCGCGGTGCCAGAACATGACGGAATTCGAGAGGCTTGGAAAGCGGTGGCAGGTAGCGAAGATATTTCTGAAGCCGTGGATAATGGCTCATTAATAGCAAACATATGGCCCCTACTAAATTCTACGGCGTTTCAGTCGTTCCTGCCACCATTCTAAATATACTGGGTATCCATGGTATAGCTCATGCCAAAATCAATGCCACTAAAGGTGGCGCAAATGCAAAGGCTTGACTCTCGGGCATCATCATGTCTGGTTGGTCTAGGCACGCGACCAATCAGCGAACCATACTTAACTAGTTTAGAAGGTGACGATTCCGCCCGTCTAGTGTATGTACTATGCATCTTGCTAACACATAGCGCGAATTCAAAGGTTTATTGAGTGGGTACATCAAAAACACCAAGCGGCCCGAATCTTCACTTCCCCACGTGTCCCCCCTTTACGTATCATAGTCTCACGGTTGAATATTCCGATTGGATATATCCGGTCCGTTACGATCGATCTTTGATAATGAATTGTGGGGGACAGGGTTGATGTAGCTGATGTTTTTGCCGATATGATCCGCAGCTTTGTTCTGTGGGAGAAACAATCGCGGTCAAGCACCGACCATCCTCTTTTTTTCAAAACAGTCGCGCAGCCTTCTACACTGTTCCTCGGGCTGCAGCTTTAAATGCTGCGCTAGTTATGTCAATCAGATAAGTATCGAGTTCAATTTGAGAGTGTCAAACTTTATGTTTAGGAACCAGTGGTACAGGATATTGGAGCGTCGGGAAGTATGCATTAGTATGGGTTAGAAAACCCACTGACATGAGTTTACTGTGTGTACTGCTTTAGCTTTTATGATAACTTAAACACAAGTTTTTCGACAAATATAAATTACAGGGAAACGATGCGACGCTCCAATGGCTTCTAAGCTGCTCGTAGTCCTTGGATGCAGTCTTCCGTGAGGTTAGGCAGACCCTTATTGCGCTATTGCCGTGATTCATACATGGACCCGTTTTGAAGCTTTATTAAAACCTTAAAACTTCTCCTTGCTTTTTAGAACTCAAATTCCGGGTTAAATGCTCAGCAGTGAAGACCCTAATCATGATGCAATGACGGTGGGACATAATCACAGACGCTACGGGATTTAGTGATCGTAGATAGATCTAGGCATCATTGCCCTAAATGAGACATTGTGAGTAGTTCATGTATTTTATTTGGTTTTTTAATCATTCCACTATATGTGCTAGGCTCATAGACTTTTATAAAGCAACAAGTAGATGTAAGAAAATGCTACATAAACATTACTAAGAAGGTGATGTAAAGGACGGGAAAGAGCTTTCGAATTTGAGGGTCTTGATCGGCATTTTTTAAATAGACGTCTAACAGATCTGTAACAACATAGTTTGCAGAAAAATTTCCAGTAGAGCTCCACCTGTTCTCAACAAACATGCACTCAAACTGACGAACCCCAAGAATAGCAACCACCTACTTAGAACTTGTGTGCTCCCTCAGGTTTGCAAAGAATTTTGTGCTATATAATGAATCAACAAACTCCTCAATCTTTGTAATCTTGTCTCCGCTTTCGTTGAAGTGCAGGAACCAGGCATATTCGTTGGTATAGAGACCGATAGGGCTTTTTGCCTCGCTTGTTGCATGAAACGCAACCTTCTTTGCCACAACATCGTACACGACGCTATCAGCGACAAACTGCCATTTCCAGCCAATTAGTATGGAGTAGCCTGATGGAAGAAGAACAATCGCGCACCTTCCAGTCAGTGAACGATTCCCAAACAGTGGTCATCTGTTGTCTGTATTCCTCATTACTCTGAGGAGGGCGCCCCATCGTCTTAGGTTGGACGTGCTGGAGGCAATCGGGTGTACGAGGGCCAACGATAGCATCTAGGTTGTACGTATTGAACCCCTCAATGAAAGCTTCTGTCACCCGTTTCATATTCGTAAGTGCGGATGCCATCTCGAATACAGTGCGTAACGGAATTCTTGGTTGGTAGTAGACTAACGTGTTTATGGGATGAGAAGACAAGTAGAAGACAGGTGGTGATTTTCTTCACTAGGGCATGGCCGGAACATTATATATAGCATCAGAAGGGCTTCTGCGTAGGATATCCTACCGGATATAAGTTTTAAACTCCGTTTGTCTTATTCGTAGTTGACATAGTCTATCTCCACAGATTCTACCACTTTAAGTTGTGCTTGTCTCGCAGAGAGACATCTAATTCTCAGTCTCAGAATCATGCGCTACCGAATCATCCTACAGGACATCAAAAGTATTACTCCACCAAGCTAAAGTCATGCCGTCTTGTACTGGAATCTTAATGCGTCAGTATCGTGGAGTATACATGTACCTAGGGGTTGACTAATCTTCCCAAAGTTTGGCTCGTGCAGCTCTTCAACTGGTCATGGCAGTGCCTATAACAATATGGAAGATAGGAAATCACGCTATATGTGCTGTATGAGATGCTTATACACTTTAATTTCGATGGAGAGCCACTCGCTATAATGTTTATGAAGGAATGAATATGGTATAGCAGATCTGGGTTTGTGGACTTAAGATCTCTTATCTCCGCAAAGGAAGTTGTATAACCTACGATGGTGGAATATAGGCTGACTATTTTATTCAGCAATGTCGTTTTGGCTGATGCCAATGGCATCAGCCACAGCCAATCACACTTTGACACGCCAATTTTGGGGAGTTAAACTCCTAAATATGTGCTCTGTAGAAATATCGTGAGATCGTCCTCTTGCTTCACGCTCAGCATACTGTGAACTTAGGAATATTGCAAGAATGCCCAATTGAAGGAAAATGTACGCCCAGCTTCACCAGATTCAATAGACTCGATAACATCGTTCTGGGCCAAATGTTCCGTATCTCCGTTATTAACGGCACCTATCAGGAAAGACTTCAACCCGGCTAGTCTCCCAGAAGACTAGACACTAGCGGATGGCTCAAATGGGCCGATTATATGATAATTTATTGGAGAAATGTAACATTTATAGGAATAAATAGCTGAAGTACCCAGTAAGGTAGTAATGTTGGGAAGGTCAGTTTGCTGAGGTGTTCATATTATCCACTTTTTGACATATAGATAAAAGCAAAAGCAATACCTATTTTGTAGGCAGTCCCACTATCTCTTTGCTTATGAACGGTCCATAGTTAATGCGAGAAACAAGAAGGTTATCTCTCACAATTGAGTTCTTGTGTTTCTCAAGTTCTTCTAAATTCCAGTCCGCGAACACCATGCGTCCATCCAAGTAACTCGCTTCGGGGGTACTAAGGTAGAGTGCAGTTCCCGCGGCCAATTCTGGAGTGTCTAGCAAGGTACCTCTGAATTGAAGTGGGGCTCTCTGGCCCATTCCTGTGCTTACGATACCCCCAGGGTGGAATGCTACACAGCGTACACCCTGAGCTCCATATTCTAGCTGCACGCACTCGGTAAAGCGGTTTACCGCCATCTTGGATGTCGCGTAGCTACTCATATTTGGCAAGACGGCGTCGGATATGCTTGTGGAGACGTTGATTATGGTTCCAGGTTTGCCGTTCAATAATCTCAAATAGGCCCTGGTACAGAGGTATGTCCCTTTGACGTTGGTTTCCCAATCACGCCACCACATGGCAGGGTCTGAATCAGCGATGCTGAAGTCACCATTGACTCCTACATTGTTGACAAGCACGTCGAGTGGTGGGCCTGTAGCGAGCGCAGCAAAAATCGATTCCACAGCGCCTTCATCAGTCACGTCTGCTGCCACTGTCGTCACCGTGCAGTCGGGCGATTCTGTCCCAATTTCAGATTTGGCTGTTTCCAGTGCAGTCGATTCCCGGCCTGTGATAGTAATATTTGTAGCTCCTGCGAGAGCGAACTGTACAGCTATGGCCTTAAGAATTGTGAGTTAAAATGGTCTTAGTGAGAACGCGGGCATGGCTTACCTTCCCGATGCCCTTGCCCCCACCTGTGATGAGAATATTTTTGCCTTTTGCGGCGCCGGCCAGGCGCCCTTTGGCCGAAATAAATGGGTAGATGTCATGTTGGTCGCGTTTGATACAGGACATTGTCAAGCTCCGAATAGCAGGAGATAGAAATCCCGCTGCGTCAATTTGAACTGTAATCGTAGTTTTTTGACAGTTTGCGTCTACAATAAATAGCAGTCTGGAGAAAAAATAATCATCCGTTAACTCCGCCTACCGCCGACCCAAATCCTGAAGCTAACCCTAAACCCCAAACCTGTCGGTAACAGCCTTACGCTGGCGAACATCGCCTAATATATATAAGGCACACCTTGCAAACTCTCGCAGTCATGATTGTCGACTATCAATGCCTGCGCTGCGCTGTGCTGCAGTATCCGATGTTGGATACTTGGCAATATCCATCACTACCTCTTTTCGAAATTGGTGGCGTCCCATACCTGCTCGATATTTATCTGTTCTTTAATGCCATCAATAGTTAAAGTCTATGCGCATGGCTACAGCAAGATTTACTATAGCGCTTAGGGAATGATTGACAGAACTATGCGTGATGCATGCTTCTGCGTTTGAACAATTACTAAACAGTGTTTCTAATTCAACGAGGGCAAACGATGTCATATGTTCACTCGCTGCACCGCCTCGTATAAGACAAGGGCAATAGCAACTCGATACGACTTGTGTTACAGGCAAAGCCAGCCTGATTCGGCGCAAGTAGAGCACACTTGATTCAGCCACCCGCCACCTATAAACAGCTTTATCACGTTATTGGCTTTCAACTGCCTTAACGATTGCGTTCGGGATCAAGTGATCTTGATGGGCAGTATTGAAACTTTCGTGTCATATCATGAGAGGGATGGGAATACGACTGCGATGATCGCTCAAACACAAGATTCATGGACGCTACATGTCGATCGCAGGGCCTTACATTGTTCCTCGAATTAAGTCGCGATATCTGCACTTATCTTTGCGTACTTATCGCAGTTGATGTTTTGTTTGCACATTCAAACGCACTCCCAGTTGGTCTGGATGGCCGTGTTTGTATCAGCATCGGTCGCCGAAGTTCAATGATGCCGAAACATGTATTTCTTATTAAGTATCAGTGGGGTATTATGTATCAATATACTTGTGCTATTAAACGAGCCTCGTGTTTCGCCATCAATGTCATTGATGACAACTTGGGTCCCGGATTTGAAAAACAATCGTCGGTTTTCTGTCGCCAGCCCTTGCGCTACATACGAAGAGTGAAGAAGGGTATAGTTTAGGACCCGAACCTCTTGATTATGCTATGAATTTGAATTTGATCCTCACAGAGTATCGCTACCCTGGGTATCGACACAGGTGGAGGGGGGGGCTTGATTATGCTATATACCTAGGTATCCAACCGAGGAAAACGCTTCAATGCTACTACAGACGATGGTCCGTGCGCATCGAGCCACCTTTCAGTTTCTGTAGACCACCATTCCTTTGGTGCCGGCAGGGGCCGCTGTCTATGCACCTTGACCAGCAGCTATCCACAACTGGCTTTGCCATATTAGACTTACGTGCAACTCCTTTCCGCGGCTTGGCTGCCGCCGTACATAACCCGCGCATAAGCTTCGTCACGCTGCTGAACAGCACCCAACATGTAAAAATTGATGAAGGATCCGATTGCCCTGCCGAGTGAGCAGCCTGATCCATTCACCGACATCGCCAAGATTTTTACTCGTTCTTACCATCTTGGTGGCTGTGAGTAGAGCTGTGCGGGCGCAGCGTCAAATAAGCGACCCTCCTACGCAAGGCCTCGTGTCAGCAGATAAAGTATGGCTGATCTACTTTCTTACTGCCGTGCTACCGAAGGTGGGGTCCAGAAATATATGCGGTATTTCGATGAGTAGTATAACTAGTAACTCTTTTATCTTAATTTTTCACACATATTCCATGTCCAACGCATGTCAGGAGTGAAAGGGGGCGTCGGACCTACGGTTAAATGAACTTAATGGTGATTGAGTGTAAGTGACAGTTACCTAATGATCTTTACTTCACAGCCTGGAATCTGCGCTCTTCATGTTGTGCAACCTCCGTATCTCGCATTTAAATTGCTCGCGTTTTTACGCCTAGCTCGTATCCTATGAGGCCCGACACCCAATGCAAATTCTCTATTCGGGTCTTACACAGCAGGCACAATACGAGTACACTGTTGGGGGCTGGTTAAGTATAAATCTGCCCTTGAAGATAAGCCATATGAAGCCTCTTTTACACGATTCTATTCGAACTATTTATCGTAGTACTAGCGCGCAAGACTTCAATTCTCTGTGGGCATTATGAATAGCCCTTCTCTAGAACGACATGCTGTTATTATGCATACTCCTTCTTTTAAACAAGCGTCTATCTTTACCACCTCGCTTATTGCTGTTACGGTGGTTTTTTCGGTTCTCGCCACGGTTGCAATAGGCCTCCGCTTCTATGCAAGATATTGCGGTAAAAAGTTCCAAGTCTTCTTGGATGACTGGCTCATTGTAGCAACGTTGGTAAGGAGGAACCTAATGCTCTCCTAAAAGCGTTGGGTCCGCTCACAAAATCATGAAAACTAATCTACCTAGGTCGTCTGCTGGGCAATGTCAATAACGATAATTGTCAGCGCCGCGCAGTGCGGTATCGATACGGCCAAAGTGGGTGAATCCCGACAAAGCACGATAACAGCACGAGTATGTGCCTTGTATTTTCCAGATTATCTGCTGTATATGTATACTAATCGTGACAGATGATGACGATCGGAGGATTTTTCCGCATCACCGTATTAGTACTAGTGAAGATGTCCATCTTACAGTTTTATTACCGCATTTTCGTGGGAGAGTGCGGGGGTCCGTTCAAATGGTCGGTTATGACTATGTTTATTTTGATTGTTTCATGGTGGATATCTAACATTTTGGTTTGGAATATCCCTGCGAAGGTGGGGAACGTGCACACTGACTCTTCTGTAGTGCCAGATCCTGGCTATGGACCCCATCCAAGGAGGCTACATACCTACAACCTCCGTCAGGTTCCGCTTTGACTTCTTCCAGTGGAATATCGCCTTTGCGATTATGAGTTTAGTCTTCGACATAGCGATTTTGTTTTTCCCGTTGCCTGTAATTTGGCGGCTAAAGATTGACTTCAAGCGAAAAATGTCAGTCATAGGGATATTCTGGTTGGGTGCCTTGTTAGTATCCGTCCCTCAACACAAATCCCCACTGAAGTCGGAAGCTGATGTTGTGTATCAATAGCTGCTGCGTGGCCGCTGCCATTCGTTTACACTACGTGCTCCATCACAACCAGATAAAAGATACTCATCCGTACAGTATGTTTATGCTCCATACACGCTTTTCTTAGGTATATATGATCTTAATTCTCTCAGAAATTATTGCCCAGGAGTTGATCTGGGCAAATATAGAACCTAACTGCTCTATCATCGCAGCCTGTCTCCCTACCTATGGAACACTCTTCCGTCCTAGGCAGGAGAGCCATAATAGATCAACAAGGGTCGGGCAATCATTTGAGTCTAGCGAGAGAATCGGGTCGAATATAACAATAGAGGAGATTGACTTGGAGGCAAGGGGGAACGGGCGGACACTAAGAGCGTTGAAGACCACAAGTGAATCGAGGAATGGGTCACACGGGGTATAGTAATAAAAGGTTAAGCAGAATTTAATTCGGTACTGGATCACTTTGCCAGCGATCAATGTGGCGGTAAAGAGTCATTGAAGTGCTTCTGCAGCGGGAGTATCTATGATAGCGATAGAATTGAAGTGCGTATGTGAGTGGAGACGGTAATCATCTTGCTACGGAAATCATTCAGCTGCCCGTATTCACGCTTGCAGCAATATAGGCAAGATGCAAGGCATGGTTTATCCATCGCACGAAGTTGGCCAGATGTGATTAGGTAGTTAATAGAAGGGAATAAGGGAATCTGGCCGAGGTCTTCGGTTGATAGGCGATTTCCCCGCAGGCCTAGGCACGGCAACTTCGGGGTTTGCCTTCTCTTCATGTTAGTCAATATTTTGGCGTAACTTCCGTTCTTCAAAACATGATTGCAACTGAAGGGATTGCATGGAACAGGAATAGACCTACTTACAACCCCAAGTCTGGTAGCTGTTGTGATCCAGATCAATGTTGCAGTGCGGCTGCTCAAAACGTGTAGTATCGCTTCCCCGAGGCCTATCTCCGCCGAGACAAAAACGCAGTGTTAGATGTAGGCCTCTCTCAGACGTAGGATACGATTCTCTAGGCACAGGATTCGTAACGGTAGTCCTCGACTCAGCCTACACTGCAAATGCAAATGACACTGATGGGGTGCCTGTTACTTGTGTGGCTGAGCTTTTCTCACTAGTCCTGGTGCGTACCTAGAATACAGGGAAAAAAGGTGGGTGGTGAAAAATAAAGTAGAGCTGAAGGCCTAGGCTTGAGTGCCAAACCTGCCAAGTCTCTTGGACGTAATTGTTGCTACGCCGCTTACTGTTTCTAGATGGAAGCTAGAGTCACAGCCCCGGATTAAGTACCCCGCGTGCCCGTCTCATTGAAATAAGTATCAGCTCGGAGTAACAGTCCACCCTGAATTATAAACTCTATCGCGACCACTAAGAACGGCTACATAACCTTTGCAAGGATTCGCTCTTCCTGAACTGGCCCTTTGACTAACGTAGCCATGTTGGTCGGCAAACTCATTATGTTTCAAGGAAGCGCACAAAGCTAGATGGCGGTGAGATTGAACAGGAAACATATTTGAGACGAAATATGGCCCATTACGGGGGCTTGAGACACGAGAAAGACGCTGAAGATGCGGCCATATATGCCACTAGGGTGTGAGAGAGCAGTTGGAGACACTGTGCTCAGCGAGGACTATCGACCGCTTGACATCGATAGTGAGTGCTTTCTCATAAGCGAGGAACCGAGTGTAGGTTGCAAGACTTACGGGATCTTCCAGGTCAAGTTTTTGTTTATTCGATATTCTTGAGTCCAGTTTAAGGTGATGTAGCTGTGTGCTGGTTGAGAACTGCTCAAATCTTCCGCGATAACCTCAGCGTCCTATCAGCGCCATCTCATTCCCATCACTAGGCATGAATGCAAATTAAAACTCCTTCGCCTCTATTTTTAAAACCGATTCCTACCTATTGTCCGTTTTGAAGAGAAGTATATTATCTGGAGACACCCAGGACCACATAGCTCGAAGTCCTCTTTCATTTCAATTGGCACTACTCCGCAGACGTTGAACGAATGAAAGACTTGGCGTCACATACTCTACATGGGAGCTCATTGCAAATGCTGATGGATCGAGTACGGTGGCTCTATGAAGACCGACCGAGGGCTTTTTGAGCATCCCGAAGGATGGCCGAGAACCGCAACGTTTTGGAATTTGCTGGATCAGTTTGGTATTGAGTGGTTTATAGACTCGGGGACACTGCAGGTGACAGTCAAGAGCGACGACTTTGAGACCGTTAAAGTGACTGGCTGGAATGGTGACGTTCATGAGGGGCGAGCGGCTCCACTACCAACACTGGAAATGGCGGTGTTTGTGAAATCCGAGGAGAAGATTGGGTACTTCGCGGAGCGTGGAGCAAAGCTTCCGCGTGAGATGGTTGACGACCCATGGAATACACTATCAAAGTACAGAATGTATCTGGACCTGGTGGTAGAGCTGGGAGTTGTTGACGAGGGGACTGGATCATAAATTCGGTGCTTTGTAAATTATCTAATATACCGTTCAATGTTTAAGCCTTTGACGCTCTCGTCTCGTTGCACTCACATAATTGCATAATTACTATCCGTATCACTAGTAACGAGAATCCAAGGCAACAAAAATGTGCGCTGCCGAGTCCATTCCAATCGCAACTATTTTCCCCCCGTTCAATATGAATTCTATGCCGGGCTGACCGCTATTCTGAGACATATTTATATACTACGTCGCTCTGCTGACTGGTAAGGCCAGCACTGTCTAACCAAAGAGAGGCCGCCCCCATCGATCGCAACCGTAGGTCCGTGCGATCACTTAGCTTGAGGAGCACCGTGCGCTATTCTGCTAGCTTACAGGCAGCATGTCGGCTTGTATGGGTCTTTCGCCTTATAACATAATGTTATGTGAAGTCCAATAATCCCATTGAAAATACAAATCACTCACAGTGCAGACTGGTTTAGTCGACCAGTCTTTTCTTCGTACTTAAACAGAAATGCCACCTAGAACATGCTTGTCTACTTCCACAGTCTTTACTTCGACTGTACAAATGCTTTTCATTGCCGCCTGAACTGTGATTCTTTGGGACAGCAGCAAGAAATAGCTCATCTGGCTCCAGTGTCCAGTACAAGCTTGGCAAGGCTTTTATGTCTATGCTGTACCGTATAGAGATGTCCGTTTTCTGTAGGCAATAAGGGATGGATATGCTGTGATTCGCCGGGTTTTCAAGAACTACCACGAGCTAAACCACCTTCAAGAGTAATATCATTTTTCATGCTATTCACATTGATATGATCTAGACTGGCTTCGAAATAGATATTTATTTTTGGTTCACCCTTCAAAACCAGGCGTCGTCGCCCTTGGCAGATGGGCTGCGTGAGGAGCCACTAGTGCTCTTGCACCGCGAGGCAGAGCCGATATTGCGAAAACTATTCTCCAGGCTATCGGTGTGTTTACGGAAGATACTGTTTACACATGGGTAAGATACATATCTCTGAAACTTCTAGTAGCCACTTGTGCTACCCATGGCAGCGACAAGCTCTAATCATTAAATCTAGGACTTCAACAAGTATCCTACTTTCTACGATCTGTACATGGAAACCCGAGACGGCGGCCATTGCTACGCGACGGTCGAGTGCAAGGATGGTGGCAAGTTGTTCTACAAAAAGAACTTTGGGGATTGGGATTAGTGTTACGTCCATGGCTGGAATGATTTCGAATATCCTCGAATCGGAAAATTCGCGTACGTTTAACAGACCCAACCCCACCAAAAAACAAGATTCATCTATTCCAGGTCGGCATGAAAGGCCGCAGAAGGCCGCAACAAGCTAACGATTTCAAAAATTTCTACAGTATACACTTCCGAACCAGGGACGGATTCAAGGGACAGGGACTTACGGAACCCCTCATGCGCATGGAACAAGTTGAAAATTGGAGAGATTGGGACATCACCGCCTTGGCCATACAGAACGAAAACGGACGTAAGTGTAGTGAAGCTGTTATTGGATCCCTCAAATGCGACGAGGGTCCCTTTGTGTGCCGCTTTGTTACGGGCGGGAATTCCAACCCTGAGGATGGGCGCGTTAGGCGTTGGAGCTGTGGAGTTCCCGTCAAAGGCGAAAAAGTGTTAAAGGACATGGAGTGGCCTAAGCTGAATTGATCGCCTGGGCTGACAACTCATCTGCCTGGGCGATACTGCGGGGATGATTGCGGACATGAAGAAGAATCGGTATGAGGGCGGACACTAAGCTTACGTTATGCCCTCAATTCGCAATATTCTTCGAAATCACTCACAATCCCTTAAACATACATGTCTCTAATTTTTCTTTGGCTTTGATAGATTTTTCTTGTTTTTCTTTGAACTATTTTGTATTTAGATCTAGCTGGCCCTGGTTCGATGGATGGCATCACTCACCTATGGAATCCGGGGTAGCTCGCGCTGCCGCAACACCTATAATCTAACTAGGTCACTCGTTGAAATTGATTGCGACATTGTGATAGTATAGAATACACCTTAGCGCTTTATATATGGCAGAAAGTTACTAATGTTACTCGAGGAAAATGGAGTTAAACAAAAGCCAATTAGCAGATACGAAATAAGAGGGGAAATAGAAAGCATTAGCACCAAATAAAAAAAGTGGATTGAAAATGTTTTTCTTTTCACAGTCCATTGATGTAGTCAGTCACGGTGTACATTAGGCAAGAATCTCAAGTCACCTTCTTCGCTGGGGTACATGCACACAGGTATTTAGTAATCACAAGGTATGTCACTATACATATAGAAGTATCATTCGCTAATGCCCACGGCCATGGCCCATTGCGATTAACAAGCTCTTTAACCCTTCCACGTGACCTCAATGACACCTAGCAAGTTGTCCTTGGGGACATGTACCTTCTCAAGAACAAATCGCTGGTCTGCCGCAGCAAAGAGAGCTTTCCATTCATCCAGATATCGTTCACGGCCGTTACTAAAAACTTGCAACGCCATGTCCACCGATCTACAAACTTTGTGTCAGCATTTTCTAATTTGCACATGCGGATTATGTTTTGCATGCGTACCTTTGAGTGCGCTCTTTCCACAGCGGAACGGCATTGTGCTCGGGCATCACGACTTCCTGGATCAGGAGTTTGGCTCCAGGCTGAAGCGCAGGAATCTGTGCCTTTAGAATTTGCTCGGCGAACTGGTCGCCCAAACCACGGAAGGCCAGGCGGAAGAAGTAGACCGGAGCCGTCTCGTTCTGGGATGCGAAGAGTTCGTGCTCCTGGAACGAGACACGATCCTTCAACTCGGCCGGAACAAGCTGACCATCTCCCAGCATGCCTGCCGAATCTTGCACAACAACGGTAATGTCAGGGAAGTTCTTGGTGAGCTCAACAGCAGCTTGACCCATGGCACCTCCCACATTGACAATTTTGGCTGCTCCGAGAGAAGCCCAGTCGTAGACGGTGGCAAGGAGACTCATATTGTAACCGGGGACGTAATCGATAGCGCCCATTCCGCTTGCGAAGCGCATCGCCCGCTCAGGCTCCGTAGCGACGACTTCCTGCACCGTTTTGCCATTATTGGCGAGGACCCAAGCCTGCAAACATCATAATCTATATCAGAATTTGATGATACAACGTGCGAGATAAGAACTGGAAAAGAAAGACCCACAGTTTCATTTGGTTGTTGCGAGTTTGGCCATTTCTGGAGGGCATCCACAATGCGCGTAGAGGCGGGCCAAGTATCACGTCCTTCAAACTCAGCCCAACCGCCGATGGCCGGCTTTGCGAGGAACTTGGAGATGCTGGTGTGCCCGACCATTCCGGGCTCTGGCTCCTCAAGAATATGCATGGCCATCGCATTGCGGAGGAATCTGCGGATGACATTAGTTTCAAGGCCAACCTTTTGTCCAATCTCTTCAAAGGACATGCGTCCCCCAGCGGGGATCATGTCTGGTATCTTGTAGCGGGCGACGGAATCGATGATGGCCAAGTTGGAGATCTGCAAGCAGTTGGGTTAGATATGACTGTGCCGGGAGGAGAGAAAAGTAGAAATTGCATACCGACGCAAACTTGAACAGGACCATGAGAGGATCAAGCAGCAATTCGTGAAGTTCGGCAGATGCATCCAGCAGCGAATCCCTCAATTGGGTCACATCGGCGGGATAGCTCGCGTTAAAGTTCTCGTTGAAAGAAGGGCTGGGCAGGCCTTGAGCCGACAGCTGCTCTTGCAGCAGGGCGACATTGGAGCTGATCTGAGCGGCCAGCTCGACGATTCTGGGGGTGTTTCCTGCCATGTTGCTAGATGACTGTTGCTAGATGACGGATGCTACGAGAGAGAGGGAGAGGGAGAGAGAAAATAGAGGCCGAATTGATACAAGGAGCAGTAAATAGCTGCGAGAGTAGCGATTTAGATATAGTTGGAAGGGGGTGGGGAGGGGTGAGAAAGTCCCAAGTAGTCAGTACCTGTGCCGTGCACATGCAGATAGAGAGTGGCGCAGCTGCAGGAGTAAGACAGACAAGCCTTTAGTCTTGCTTAATAGGTAGTTAGCATAGCGGCGAGGTTCACACAATTGTAAGAAAGTTACATGCCATGTAACGAAGAACCCGGGGCAGGCTGGCTTTTTCGTTGTTTGCATGACTGAGAAAAGCTACACAACAGACATTAATTGATATACGCCCACCTATCAACACATCGTATTTTGAATATGCCATATTACATCGTGTGTTGGCGTGTTTTCTAGCACACCCCACATCGACTCTTTCGTTGTCAGTTGAGTGCAAGTCCTCAACGCTGTCTAGCTACTATGCTGTAATGCGGCGTAGCAGGCCCCCGCACTAGTGCCTGAGCCCTCTAGCCTGCAACCCCTTTTGCAGGGGCCTGCCTGCTAGCGGTATATGCACGTGACATAGGATTGCTGAATTTCGAATTGATGGCAGTGATCAGCGGCGCCCACTCACGGTTCCACATCTCCCACCACAGGCTTCCCAGATCTACTTAGCCGACGCCAGGTATCTTTCACGATTGTCCCCAATTTCTTCGTGGCCAATCTGGTAATTTCGATTGAAACGCTAAAGGTAGTGCTTGAGTGAGATCTCTCGATTCTGGCGTGCAGCGACGTGGAAACCTGCGTAACAGCGTCCGAATTGTTTGCAAGATTGAGCGCTGCAAAAGGCATGCTATGATCATTTTAAGAATAAAGGAGACGTGCGCTGGGTCTATCTACAATACGGATTGCCTTGAGTTCGTGAGCGATGTAATGTACTACTAGTTGCAAAGATGCATTTCGTCAACTTTGAAGAAGAGCTGGCTGCGTCTGAGCAGTCAGGCGATCTCAAATTCAGCGGCCGGGCTGCAACGAAACGGCTACAGCCATATTTCTTACATCTGAGGACTGGTTGCAGACTGGCAATCCTAGCCTCGTGGGACGTACTAAGGAAGACATCAACATCAACGATGTACATATTATTGCAACAGACGAACCAGACAGGTTCCCACGTTCTGCAAATTTTTAGTGGCAAAGTTTTCGTAATGTTTGTTTGCCACTGCCTTGGGCCTCCCAATTGTACAGCTTCACGTCGGTCTCGTTCTTTGCATGAGGAATGTATTGATCGTTGTGTCGTACATGTTGTGTACGGCATGGGTAAGGATTTCGGTACTACAGGCCTTCGACTGGGTGCGCTATGCTCTAAGAATGAGGCTGTGAGAGCAGCAGTATCTGGAAAATCGTAAATGAAGTCTTTCTGTGGCGGTTTAACAAGCGTTGTTCACAACCTGACATTGCTTTTGAATGAGTGCCAGCCGTTATCCATGACATGTGGGCAGGCGTTCTTAAGGACCCACAGTTTTTGTTTGATGGGTCTACTATTCATTCATGTGTATTCTGTCGGAAAAATTGGTCAAAGAATTGACTTAAGATCTTGGTTTGCATCTACTAAGATCTTGAGACGCGACTTTAAACGCTTGACGGGTGAAGGCGTAGCCATCTGAAATCGGTGTATTTTCGCAACTGAAGAGCTAGGTAGGTTTTGCATCACCTTCGCGGTTGAAGAGCAGGCGTTGATTACCGGAATTGAGAGATTGACTCGGTGATTAGAACAGATAAAAGCAAAGGGCCGCGAGGCAAAAAAGGAATGGATATCCTAACAATGGCCTGTGTGTGTCTGCGACCTTATTTCTTTTGTGACGACATTGACACTGGGACTAGCACAATATCCTGCGATGATAGATTCGTACTTTTCATACTAATTTCTTTAGTTGTAAAGACTTAATTCCACGTCTTTTTGTAGAGAGACCTGACAGTCAGTAGCAATGAGGAATCTTTAGCTTCAATTGCTGCATCTTCATTGCCTTTATGCACGTCCCAGCTAAGGACGTTGCTATGTTTTTTTTACGAAGTGATGATGCTGTGAGTGATTGTACTACCCGTCCTTGGGGAAGACAAGACAGCTTTTGATATGCAGTCTCTCAACAATCTGTGCGCTGTAGATGTTCCCCCGCGTTTTTCCAGTCCAATCTCCACTCATCTGTACAATGCAGATTAGATTAGCCATGCATCCCCTGACTAGACAGGGTTGTATATTATTAATCTCACTTTATATAGAGTCACTAAAGCACTTTATTATATAGATAATTTAACAAAATATATTTATAGTATTTTTATAGTTTCTTTATTATATCTCTTACTAATAACTATAGCCCTATATAGTTATAACTTATATAAGGGTATTATAATATCTTTATTAGTTTTTCTTTACTAGCTACCTCTCTACTACTACTACTACCGCTACTACCTCTACTATATCTAAAGCTTATACTAGATCTTTATACCTATAGTTTAGGTATACTATATATAAGATTACGTGTAGCTACCCTTTATAGTTATCTATTTCTACCTATATTACTACTACTAGACCTACTTACGTACGCTTTTACGTAAAAATATATACTATTTACTATATATTTAGCCTTATAATGGGGTCTCTTTTATTAGCTATAAGTTATATAATAAAAGTAATAATATTACTAACTACTACGCTAATATTTAATCTACTAAGTTTATATATAAGTAGTAGCTATAAATTGCTTAGTGTTAGATTAAAAATATTAAAAGTAATTATTTAAGTTAATATTATATTTATTAGTTTAGTTAACTTAGTTAGCTTAGATAAAGTCTTAGAGTTAGGTTAAATAAAGTTTTAGAGTTAGAGTTAGAAGTAAAGTCTACTTACTAGTAGTAGTAAAGCCCCCCCCCTTTATATACTAGTAAAAATATCTCTCTAGTATAAGTAGCTACGCCTAGAAAGTATAGTATAATATAGTACTAGACTTAGTCTAGGCCTATTTTATAACTACTCTACTATTTAATAGGTAGTTATTAAAATATAGTAATATTAGAGAGAGCGTTATTACTTTCTATAAATATATTTTTATTATATATAAGCGCTAGGCTTTTATAAGCCTAGCGCCTACGTGCTATTTTTTTTATTTTCTATTTTTATATATTTAATATATATTCCTCCTCCTTTTTATATTAGGTAGAGATAGCCCTTAGTACTATAGTGCTATAAACTATCTAATTACCACTAGTATATTATTATGCGTCAGGGTTCATGCGTAAATGCGGTTGAATTCAGATGTGAATGCAGGCTGCAACGGACCACTCATCTAATGATATAGTAGATATTTTTGTCTCTAAATTCCATCCTTCCTTCATGCTCCGCTCCAATACATCTACGATGGATTTATTATCCGTACTTTTCGTGCTCGCTGTCTTTCCCTTAGTTACATGCGGCAGCAGTGCACCAGCGTCAGTGACGATACGCAATGGAACCTTGATCGGCTTCACAGACGCACAAAACGGCGTGCAGAAGTTTCTTGGTGTACCATTCGCTGAGCCACCCGTGGGCGACTTGCGTCTTAGTCAAGCAGTGCCTTTGAAGAAGGCCTTTGGCACGCGACAGGCTGATGCTTTTGGCCCTGCTTGCTTCAATGGAGGAAATCAGGGAAATGCTAGCGAGGACTGTCTGACACTCAATATTTGGAGGCCGACTAGAAGCGTTATAGAAAACGAGTCTTTGCCAGTGTTGATTTGGTTATATGGCGGAGGGTTGACGAGCGGCTATACTGCGGATCCGACGTTTGAAGGCACGGCAATAACACGTATCTCGCGAGAAATTGGAACATCGATCATCTTCGTCTCAATTGTCAGTCTACATCTTTGTCATTTTTTCAAGTTGCATTCAAACAAGCGAGCTAACGATAGCAAGAACTATCGTCTAGGCCCTTTTGGTTTTTTGAATGGCAAAGAAATGGCAGAATTAGGTTTGCTCAACATCGGAATGCTGGACCAGCGTCTTGCATTTCGTTGGGTCCAGGAGAACATAGCTGCGTTTGGAGGCAATCCTGCCCGAGTCATTCTAGCGGGCGAATCGTAAGTGAATTGCACGGTTCCACAATCATCCATGGTTTGCCATAGCCAGGTGAATACCTTTGACATGATTCTGGGCATAGACAAAACACATCTAACAGCCGGAAAGTGCAGGAGCCGTCTCCATCTACTCACATCTCATGGCATACGGTGGACGCAATGACAATCTTTTCCATGGTGCCATACTTCAAAGCGGCGGTGCCTTTCCCCTCACGTATCCGGATACGCCTGCTTTTCAATCGGCATTCGACTCCCTCATTACGGATACCTATTGTTCTAATCATACCAACGGCAGTGCGATCCAGAAGCTTTCCTGCATTCGCAGTCTCCCCGTAGCAACATTTCGTGCACAAGTAGGTCGATCCACAGGACAATCCATCGACGGATCTTTCAGCCGGACGTCCATCCAGCACGCTCTCCCGGCCGGCGCATACATCAAGGTTCCGACGATCGTGGGCGCCAACACAGACGAGGGCACAACCTCCGCACCTAAAGGAATCAATTCCACTGAACAACTCGCCGGCCCAGTCGCAGATGGCTACTTCCGGCCCCAGAAGCTCCCCAACGCAACCGTATCTACCCTAATCAGCATGTACCCCAGCGAATCTCGACTTGGATGCCCCTATAACACTGGAAGCAAGCAGTTCTCTCCTGGAAAGCTTGATAAAATGGCCTGTTCGGTATTCGGTGATATTGTACAGGTTGCGCCAGCACGCATGATCGCGCGTACCCTCGCACACGATGGCGTGTCCGTGTACAAATACCGCTTCAACCACCTACCCCCCGGAGCGCAGTCAGGTCGAGGCATTGGAACCGGTATTGAGCAATCGTATGTGTTCTCCAATGGCATTCCGGACCATCCGTGGGACCAGAACTTGGCGTATCAAATGTCCTCGATGTGGGCTACATTTGCACACGATTTGGATCCGAATGGAGTTGGTGACAGAGCGAATTTGGGGCTTCCAATCTGGCCAAAATATGGTGAAGCAGCAAAGGCCATGGTACTGAATGGGTATGGGTCATGGGTGGAGAGTGATACGTATCGCGAGGAGCCGATTGAGTATATTATCGAGAATGTGTTGCCGGATGGGGCAATGTAAGCATGCACTCAATCATTCGCGTGTGTTCTAAGCAGCCTGCCATTTGCTTTGGTTTATGCTAAGCCTTTTCATTATATATATATTGACGGATACTCTCCTATCTTCTTCATTTCTCTTAGTATTAGAAGTAAATGATGAATGGTCGAATATCCGAAATAATTTAGAATGTTTTCGAAAGTGTAGAAAGTGGGACCCAGCGCGACCTTTCTGTCGTATTGTTCACTAAACAGTAAAACTACCGGTTAGGGTTTTCTGTGTACACGAAATTCGGAAGTTTGTGCGATTCCAGAGCTTGAAGAGAAGACAATATATCATTCGCAGTAAGCCTGAGCAGTGAGTGCCTCTCAGATTCAGATGAAGCGGTGCGCAGTGGTGGATTCTCAAGTGAAATGCTGTTATTGATCTGTATTTTTCTGTAATCAAAAAGTTCGGTTTTCCGGTTCAGCTCCTGATGGTCTGCTTGAGCGGGAGTAGCACCATCTTTGACCATCACCAAGGCTTCACCAAACCAGCCACATGCGCAATGCTTCTGCAATGGCCAACGCTCCCTTTAGTAGAGCAGACAGCAACAGTATTTTGGTTGGTGAACTTGCGAAGACAGAGCGGATACCTTCTATCTCAATCGGGTCTCTAGCTTGGGTGCCAGTTCCATGTGCCTCCACATAGGTGATGTGTGAGGGTTGTAAATGTGCTTTCCGCAGGACATTCTGAAAGAACAATTTCAGGGAGTCAGAGGAAGGTCATGTCAACGAGGATGAAAGTCCACCACGATCCGTTGCCATACCAGGAATCACTCCCAAGATTTCATATGCGTCCTCTATTGCACGAGCAAGTCTCTTCCGTACCACTAATCCGGCACTCTCTGAACTACGGCAACTGATAGCTACCTTATATAATGAACAGGCAGTATCAATGACTTCAGAAGGCCCAGTCTAACCATATCGGTAGCTCAGGCATTTACAAAGAAATCCGGGAAGAGTACCCGTAGACGCATAAGCCAGAGGTGCGTGAGCGTGAGCTTTATCAAGATATTTTGTCATGCTTGCCCTTTTCTCGAAAGTGGGAAACAAGGTATCCGCTTGCATCAAGTGCTTCTTAGGAAAGCTCGGAAGAATTCTTTGCTGGGGGTCCAAGTTCGCCACTTCTCTTGCGTCCATACCGAAAAATGTCCTGTGAAAACCCTTCACATTATCGATTCAGTTGCTACACAATGAAAGACACATTTTATGGTGGTAGGACTTCTTGGGGAGAGTTTTTCTTCGTGAATGTCACTAATATGCTTCAGGCCATACTCCTGCTCTTATGGCTAACAAATAATATGCGAAACACACTACTGAACACAAACAAGAGGGTTTCTCATGATTATCAAATTGAGAGATATTTTCGCAATAGTACTCAATTTACTTAAGTATCCCGAGGTTACATGCTACACCATACTAAATTGTACCCATGTTTGGCTTCATCATTAAATTGAATACGTACATGTATCACGCTCGATGGCAAACCCGAATCCCAGGCCTCACGACCCTCCCTCAAGACCCCGATGCGGAGGGAATGGGGTTATAAAACGAGAATAAACCTCGAGGATCGTATCTCGTTTTCAACTTTTTCAGCCTTGGAAGGTTGTCCTTGCCATACCATGCATGCGCGTCCTCATCACCCCGAGCAAAATTCACATACACTTCCAAGGACTTTTGGCTCGAAGAATGGAGAAGCCGTGTGCGGATTTCTTCGCCAAAGTCATCAAGGACCGAGACGAAGGACGGGTCGAAGCTTAGACCATCGACTTGGCTACAGGTTCACGTTAACCACTATGATACGGGTTGTGAGGAACCGAGACTAGATGGACTTACACAAATACGGTGGGATCGCGATAGGGAAATGCCAATCCGACCCGACCCTTGGTCGCTTGCTTTGCATCAGTGTGCGCACTAAATCCCTGGCTGGAATACTGCGTAAATGTAAAGAGTGTGCCCTGCACCGCCGGTGTGGTTGATGCAGTATCGTACACGTACTTAGTCACATCGAGCAACGCTTGGACATTAATATTGTACAGATTGATGGCGTGTGGGATGTGGGTGTAGCTGTTAGCACATGTCATTTTGGTGATACCATAGACAGCGGTGTCGGGAACTTCAGGCCACGGTATGTAGGAAATCACTACGTTGTCTGAATTATGCTGAAGAAGAGGCTCGAGCAATGCTTTGCCGTCCTCGAGGGGTCCCGCGTAGATGGCATTGACAATGATGGCGATCTAATGTTTGAATCAGCATCTTTTGTTGAGAACGGAGGAACAATAGGAAAAGGATGCGGAACCGTACATCACCTTTCTCAGCATCGTACCGCATTGCGAATACCAAACTCAACTCTGGTGGCTGTGTTCCCAGCATCTTCTTCGAAAACTCCCAAATGAACGCATTCTCAGCGCCAATGAAAGTCATGTCGACATTCATTACCATGCCGCCATTTGGCTCGTCGTGGAGGCGATAGGTGAAGGATGTTACTGTGCCGAAGTTGAACCCCGTGCCTTTTATGCCCCAGAAGAGCTCTTGATTTTATGCGTCAGACGCAACAAGCATCTCTCCCGTACCGGTCACTAGCTCCACCGAGGAAAGTGAGTCTGCCAACGTGCCGTAAAGTCCAGAGTAGAAACCAATCCCTCCGCCAAGAGTAGCGTCACTAATCCCAACGCAGGAACAAGCACCAATAGCTAGAGCGCGTTAGATAGGTAGCTTCAGCATGAGAGCTCAAGCGAAGATATACTTAATGATTTTTCTTTCGCATGCGCAGCAGCAGCGACATCTTTGAATCGCAGAGATGCGCCAGCGGTCATCAAATTTCTGTTATCATCGATGGTAACACTGTTAAAGTTGCTCATGTCCAATTGAACGCCGCAGTCGACGGCGGCGAGAGTACCAGAATATCCGTGGCCACCACCTGTAGTTAGGAAGGGCGTCATCTTTTCGGAGGCATACTGGATCTGTTCGGCAAATGCCTCAGCCTCAATTCATGCATTGCAAAGAGGAACGTGTCCATAGACTGACCACTTTTTGGACATCGGTGCGTGTGGAAGGTTTAACTGATAGAATGTAGTTCGGAGCACTCCACAGATTCCATCGTCGCGTAGTGGCATTCGTCGCAGTAGGATCGAACGTGAGGTAGACGGAAGAGGCAGGCGACAAGGTACGACGAAAATAACTGACAATCTCGTCCGCCGACATGGCAGATGCGAGGGTCATGCAGCACAACGGCACTTACAGAATCCACGGTGTAATGTCTTTAAGTGGAAGCAACAATGATAGATTGGGCACTTTGGTAGTTGAACTGTCTGCCTCGCAGGGTAAAGGAGGAAGATTGTCGGTGTGTGAGGCAGAAACACACCAGTGGCATAGCAAGCCTATTTATGTGTTGCCTAGTCGTGACATGACACGGTCTATATATGATTCGCCGGCCAAATTCTAGACTGCGGCGTAGCTATTGGCTTGTTGTATCTGACAAACATGTCGAGGCCGAGAATCGACGCCCATCACCATGCACTGCCGCCGCAGATTTCCCAACATAGGTCACTTCGAGAGAGAGAGAGTGTGTGTGTGAAGGATGAGGCAAATTTTCAGTGCTAGAGGGGAATGCAGCGATCCCAAAAGGATCAAACCTGCCTCGGTGAAGCGAAAAGATGAGCGTGCGGTTCATGAACCAGAACAAGATCAATGCAGTCATATTTCCTCTGCCCGTGCATCTTAGGGAAAGAAGGTGTCGAAGAAGCAGCCTGGAGTGGGGAAGTTAATGTCTACAAGGCGGATCTGCGGACAAGAGAGAAGAAGCAGTTTGAATATCTGGTAGC
Organism: Periconia sp. R9002; assembly: GCA_023627715.1. Lineage (NCBI taxonomy): Eukaryota > Fungi > Ascomycota > Dothideomycetes > Pleosporales > Periconiaceae > Periconia > Periconia sp. R9002. The sequence continues at coordinate 73,913 of JAMAHW010000032.1, read as the reverse complement.
GACAAGGTACGCCGCATGCAAGGTGGTGTTGGCGCACGCCACCCCTCTATTCTCACCCGAGGCTTACGAGACTCTGCTGAGCTGGAAACAAATGGTCGAGATATCAGGAACTAGGCCCGTACTGCACGAAGCTCTGAGAGGGCAAGGAAAGAGGCATTATCCCTCCGACATGTTCTCAATGTGCTTAGCACCAACGATGTTCGCAAAAGTGGCTGGAAAATTTCCACGACGTATTGTCGCGATCAGGGATGGTAGTGAACAGCGCAAGATAGTGGGGCACGCGGAATCAAGACAACTACTAAGGTGGATGGTCAATTCAATGATTTCCGAGTGAAGGTGTCGGAATAGCGACAGGTCTTTTGGAGTAGAAACACGTTAGAGATATTTATCGTTGACGAGTTTGATAAGATTTTAATGGGCCTGCCATTGACTATGCAAAGGTTTAATGACACAACTTGTATAAGTGTCTTTCTACACAAAAAATCTTCATATAAACTTTAACCGAAATTTCCACCCAACCCTCTAAATTCTGATGGTATCTGACACGCGCAACTTCCAACCAGTGCTTGATCGGGTTCAACCCATGACGCCTACTGATGATTGTCGCGGAAGAACCTCAACCACTGAGTGACGCTTGCGCATTGCCGATCAAGGTAGAAGTGGGCACCGTTGGCGAGGAAAGTAAGGCTCATAGAAGGCCTGTCCCACTCATAGAATTTAACTACCTTTCCTACTGCGATTGCGCCAAATTTCCGTCCGCGGGGTCTTGTGTTGGCGATGCCAGAAAGATAAGCGATGAGTTGGCGCGTAGCATTCGCCCAAACTTCATCTTGTCCTTCCACGGCTGGCCTCTTGCATTCGACAATAAGAAACTTGAATTCCTGTGCTCGATTCTCGAAAACGACGTGAGTGGTGAAAAGGTCCGCTGGGCGGCCAATGATTTGGACTTCCGGACCAGTGGAGTAACCTTCCGTCGCTGGGAATTCCAGGTGCAGAATTTCATTCCAGATTCGAGCAGTCTCTCCTTCCAGTGCCCCGGGAACAAGCTTCGTCGTGATGCGCCAGGCAACCATTTGATTGGCCATGTACTGATGTCGTTGTCAGTTCAAGTTACTCAAAGGCTTACAATAATGGATTGGTTCCGTGACTAACCGTGTTGGTAATATCCTCCTGCGCTGGAAGCTGGTAAGACATACTGAGCGAATGGAATGCGGTTTTAGATGATACGATGAGCGGATGAATAGAAATGCAGCTGATAATAATATTCGTAATGCGGAGCTTGTTGTGGAACTGTTGTACAGGTCTCTCTCTTCACAGCGACTTGCCCTTTATATCTATCTAAAGGGTGTATTCCGTGGTGTATACCGGCACCGTAAGCGCCAGGGGTGCATACTGTCCAGGGTTTTGGAATTTTTGCGGTAACATTGATGAAGGCGGATAACTGCCGAATATTTCTATAATTAAGGCGCGCACAGAGAACCAACATTGCCGATGTTTCATTGCTGAAGGACTTTTGTTAGCACTTCACATCAAGGTTCTGCGGAATTTACACATGGCAAGTAGCGCGCGGCAACACGTTCCCATACATATCAACCTTTGTTCTTACAAATTTTGTCGGTGCGGTGGCTCACGCTAGTCGCATGGGGAAGCCCGTGTCACTTGAGCGGTTACCAAGCGCCCGCTATGTGGAGAGATTTCTTCTTTTTTTGTTTCATCCGGTTTTAGTTATCTTTTTTGTTTCATCTTTTTATCTAGGCATGCATTAAGAGCCTAAGTTGTACCTCGGTACTAAGTTATAAAGTATCATCCAACTCTGCTTAGGTATGTGGAGGGGTAATCGATATCGATTACTAAGCGCGAATTTCGTTGATTGCTCCTGGACCCTGCGCTCGACACTCTCAAACCACCAGCACTCACTACCCTCGCATACATGCTTTAGCCAGGCAAACCCCTAATTTCGACCAATTTTTGTTATTGAGCGACAAGAACAACCGATCAACAAGATAGATGCCTCGCAACGATGTGGGATGCGTAATATGTGGAGGTCCTATCGACGAAAGAGAGCCTCGCTGGATGAGCGAATTCAGAGCGTGTGCGTTGGGATGACCGACTTGTACGATTTTGTGAGCTAACTACCTTTATGATATAGTATATACGGAAGACCATGATTGGACCAATGTCCGACTGTCTGGCGTCGGTACTCGAGGCTCCCTACACGACTATGCACCTCGAGACTCATCTTCAAGTTACCATGATCCAAACCTGGATCCGAGCACTCGGATCGACATATGGCTGCTCAAGGTCAATTTTGGTACCCCTCCTCCTGCGCCGCCTCCTTCAATCCATCAATCTGCTTGGGGATTTCCATTTCATGCGTCATGCTGGGATCTCATGGTCAAGCTCAACGACCAGGAAGATATGGATAAATGTTGTCTCTTCAACATCCTCCTATCGTTTCCTCAGCAACAAGACCACCTCGACTGGGGGCACGATTATGGCGGTCTACTACGCGCTCAGGTTGATGTCAGTCTACTTCTCCCAGGGGAGGAGCGCGTTTTAGGTGGGTTGGATTATGACAACATGCCACGGACCTCCACTGGTCTTCCGATTTACAACTTCGATCCCATGGTTATACCAGACCTCCTGGCCCTCCGTAGTAGGTGTTTGATATCTGTGGACTACGAAACTTCGGCTCAGATCTCTACCACCAAGATCCACACCAACACCGATTTCTTCCGAGAACTCCCTGTAGAGATTATGCAGATGATTCTAAATACCCTACCGTCAAGAGATGTCGTGAATCTCAAAATAGCCTCTTCCGTCGTTGCCACAATACCTTTACCTGAGTCATTTTGGGCCTCTCGGTTCCTTCCCGGCCACGAATTCGAGTACATTGTCGAGGCTCGCCATTCTATACCGCGCTCGTTCTCCTGGAAGAGATTCTACTTTGGAGTCAAGGACCTCCTTGATATCGCACCCCTCCGAAACAGGCGGCGCGTTTCAGGGCTGATCTTCCCTCTACTTAACCTACTGTCTGAATACTCGCTCAGCACTTGTTCCGGCACTCCACTGCAATCCTTCTTTGAGTCAAACGGAGCACCCTCGAACGAGGATTCATGGAAGATTGCATCTCGTGCCGTAGTTGATCCCGAACAGTACTTCACGTCAGGCTGTAGGGTACTCCGACTCCGACTCATACACCTCCCAGATCTGATCACGACGGTATTCGTCTCTTTCATCAATCTCAACGGCAAACAATACATTTCAGGCATTCGGTTCCAGCAGCAAGATAAGGTGGATACATGTCTGGGATACATTCGACGTAGTCATGAGTCCATTCTCGGTTCCGTGTGCCCAATGGATAATGAAGAGCATCTTCATATATCTGGATTCATTCTTGCCATGGATCTGAAAGGGATCCGCGGAATATCTTTGTTAACTATAGGTGGCGCATCCGAGTGGTTGGGCGAACATGAGGGAATTCCCAAGAAGCGTTTGGCAATCGGAGCGGGTAGCGTGCAGCTATTGAAGGCAGGGTTCGATGTAAGTTGTTCCTCCCTGTTGTACGAAATGCTTTCCAGACTAAAACCTGAGAGGCGATGAAAATGGTGTCGCTGGCCATATCCGAGGGCACATCAACGCCCTCTGTGGAACCTTCGTCGCTGCGGGATGAGGCATTCTGGCTGCCGGTCATTCCTCCCGATGGTCTTCTATTCAGTGATTACTCCAGGGACATACCTTGGGTAGTCCGCACGCATAGACCTTACAATATGGTTTTGTTTGGTGGCAGCTGCGGAGAAAACCTGTCCAAACTAGTCCAAGTCGTCGTGTGGGTTGTTGGCTTGGGTCACATATATGGCATCGAATTCAAGTACAACACCAAGGTTGACGGACGGGATATCCATACACTAGGTCGCTGTGGCCCTTTCTCCGACGATGAGCCACGGCTAGAGGCTCCGCACAACAGCTCTGGGGATCGAAGAATATCGCTCGATATTGATGGCCCTGGGGGGGAGAGAATCAGCCACGTATACCTGCAAAATGCATTCGGACATCTCGACAAGTTTCGCGTATGTAATCTCTACCACAAAAAGAAGGTTCTATAAGGTAGCTGACGGGTATAGCTATGCACTAATTATGGCCGGGAGGCTACAATCCCTCCACTAGATTCGGATGATTCTTATAATGATGAGCCGCCGTTTGTCTTAGTCGACACTGCTCAGACAGAGATTATCGGCTTTTACTCCATACTTGTAAATCTACCTCATAAGCTCATTTTTAGAATTATGGTTAACGGTAAACTTTAGGAAACTTCGGTCATTTTTAGCACTTTAGGTGTAATCTCGCGGAAAGTTACGTGACCGGGAGTTGTATCAGTGAAATAGGTAAAATGTTATATCAATTAATATTTATGAAGGCTCTAGTAGCTTACAACGTAATCCTTAGCAAAGAATGAGAAAATACGCGCTTTATTTATCTACATGTATTCTTCTACATTCTGCTCCCTTTTTCTTCCGCTGTTTTGCCCTCCCCGTTTCTTTATTTCATTTTTATTCGTTTTTATACCTTAAATTCCAAATCATTTAGTCCTCGCAATTGATTGTTGTGTGCGCACGGTTTATATGCATAGTTTTGTTTTTGACTCCTTCCTAAACCAAGCGTTGATTCTTTGGATATAATCGACAAGGTATTTTTGCTGAAAATAGTCCGTAACCCTACGCCCTTTGTACCACTTATTCAGGATTGTTCTTTATGAAACCGTGCCAATGACGACAACTTCAACTACAACAAACCTACATTCGATCAGCATGTGCAATATTGCAATACTACACCACGCACGATGCGGATGCCGCGAAGATCTCTAACCCTCTCGTGTTTGTGAATAGCGCAAATATGAATGCGAAGGCCGCCGTTACTCCAATGGAGATGTATGCGCGTCTGCGTATCTTTCCAATGATTCAAGATGGTGAAACGGCGCCGTCGTTACCGATGTGGCAAGATCTTATTATGACATTTGCACCCCGCCTGCACTATGGCACCAGCACGCTCATAAGAGGACGTGCATCTGAACTATGTTGTTCTGGTCGTATGGGTTGAATGAAATCTATCAAAGAAGATTTCAAAGAAATACACTCTTCATTCAAGCAATAGAGTTCACGAATGTGTAATGATAGCAAGTTGTGCCATAGTGTTGATCATTATTAAATTTGATTCAAAAACATTTATGCCACACCACCTTGCTTGGAAAAACCCTGCTCCCAACAATGGGGCCTAACTAAAAACTGCCATGCCTACGCCGAGCGGAAACACTGCGCGAACCACGACACTGCCTGATCCTCCGCTTGCTGCGCGGCTGCCATCTCCCTCTCATCGTCCGGGTGGTGACGAGTCGCAAAGCCATGCTTAGCACCGGGGATAATGTGAACTTCATGCTCTACATCCTTCCCCTCTAGAATCGCCTTAACCCTTTGCACGTCCGATGCCTTCATCTGCATATCCTTTTCGCCGACAGACCAGGAAATAGGAATCTGGATAGCTTCAACGTCGCCGGAGACCTTAATGTACGTTGGATGCGCGACGAAGGCGGCGTCAATAAGGGGCTCCATCACTGAGGACGAGTGCCGGGCTACGCGGTGCTCAGCGTGATCTTGGGCTAGCGTTACAACGTGCTTACCACCCCAGCAGAAGCCCGCAGCGCCGATCTTAAGGTCCGCAGTCGCAGAGGGCGGGGATACCCGGAGCGCTTGGAAGTACTGGATCACGCCCGCTTCAGTCTTGGCTGGGCTACATCTCACCAGCCAGGGGACCATGAGGCACAGGATCTTAAGGAAGACGAACCACTTGACGAAGATAGTCATGAACCAGTTTTCTTTGCTCAGCAGTGTGTCAACATAGTGGAGAACCGAGGAAGACATGGAGCGGCCTAGATAGGTCAGTAAGTTAGCTGTCCGCTGCGTGGTTATTGGGGGGAGGAGAGTTAGGATAGACAAACCGTTCATAAAATCTGGACAGTAGACTATAAAACCTCCCTTTGCTGCATAGTGATCGCATAAAAGGCGATTATTTATAAATTTCCAGCCAAATGCATCAGTAATGTAGACAATAATACCTTTAGGCGTAACTCCGGCTGGGGGCTCAGCAACGTAGGTCTGGATTCCATACATTATAACCTCCTTGCCAGTTGGATGTGTCTTCGACACTCCCCCTCGAAAGCAGTCAGGGCAAGACATGGTGAGTTAGCGTCATACCTTTCCTTTGAATGGTGAATGAGGTGGATTAGAAATAATATTTTTCTTACTGACGTAGATGGCATGCACATAGCAGTGCGGAGGTTGGTCTTCAACTCTGGTGTCCTGCCTGAACATGTTGTCGGAGGTTGTCACCGGGCCTCCGATCGCCGCTCCGGTCGGTTTTCCGCGAAAACGCAATCACGGATGCTTGCTAGTATGGCTGGAATCATCCCGAAAATGCCCTGCAGTGTAGAGAGAGCGATAAATCATTTGTAGAGATTGATTTAACCTTAGATTGGCGAAGGAGCTATGGAGAATTCAGTATAACTCGGTATCCCTTTCTTGTATTCAAACATTGATTCCCGTGCAGATTCCATCTCTTCTGTTCGCACATGCGGTAACATACAACTCACAAGCAACAATGAAGGCTGACGCTGTAATGAAGGCTCTTGTTGGCAGCGAGACCGGGGGCTACCGGCTCGCGGACGACGTCCCAATCCCCGTTCCCAAATCGGGCCAGATGCTGTGCCGAGTGCATGCGGTCGCTCTGAGCCCGTACGACGCGAAGATAGTAGACTTTTCAAATTCTCCTGGCGCAGTGGGAGGTTGTGACTTTTCAGGTATCGTTGTTGACCCGGGCGAAGGCGTTACGCGGTTTAAGGAGGGCGACCGTGTCCTCGCCGTCACCTTTGGTCTCAACGCCACAGACAAAACGGCGGGCGCTTTTGCAGAGTATGCGCTGGCGACTGCGGAACTAAGCTGCCACATCCCTGATAACTTGTCCTTTGAAAGGGCATGTTCAATGGGACTCGGCATTGCTACTGCAGGCCTCGCCCTTTTCCAAACCCCTGGACTGGATCTGGAGCTGCCGCGCTCTGAAGAGAAGACATCTGCATTTGTTCTTGTCTCCGGAGGTGCAACAGGCACGGGAACTATGGCAACCCAACTTTTGAAGATGTGAGTCGAGTGCTCAACTCCGCGATGGAGTGTTGTCGTTAGCTGCAGTGCGGTTGGGACATTGATGGCATCTCTGAGCTACCCCGCTTACTCTACTATTCACAGCGCCGGTTATACACCAATCGTCACCTGCTCACCAGCCAACAACGCACTTTGCGAGTCTTTCGGTGCTGTAGCTTGCTTCGACTACCGTTCCTCGACATGCGGCGCCGATATCCGCGAATACACGGCTAACAGCCTTGTTTCTGTCTTCGACTGCGTGACCGACACAGCAACGATGCGAATGTGCTACGAAGCAATTAGCTCTTTAGGTGGCAAGTATGTTGCCCTCGAAGCCATCACCCCTATCGTCAAATACACACGAAGAGATGTCCGTGCCGACTGGCTTATGGCTCCCACAATTACGGGAATGCCAGTTGTGATTCCGGGTACATACGGGCGCCCTAGCACTCCCGAGCATAGAAAATTCGGTGTCAAGCTGTTCCTGTTGGCGGATCAGCTATTGAAGGAGGGAAAAATTAAGAACCATCCTTTGGAGGTTAGAAATGGCGGCTTGGCGAGCATCCCTACGTATGTGAATGACTTGCGTGTTGGGAATGTGCGTGCTAAGAGACAAGTCGTGCCCTTGGTTGGTGCATAAGTATGGTGAAGACCGTAGTTCTCAATCTATTTTCTTGGTGCCAACCTCTGCAGTAAACTACTTAGCACAGCTTGGATTTAAATTGATGGCCCTGCTAATTGGCTTTTCTCGCCGTTGCGAAGTCTAGCTTGATTGGGTGCATTTGTCGTACGACTACATCCCTTCCCTTAATCAAACACGCCAAGTCGGAGTTAAGCAGGTGGCTGGTCAAAAAAAATCCACTTTAATTATGCCGCATGACCATTCGCCCATGGCGCTTTTAAACCCATCAATACGATGATGGTGTGGGTCTTGGAATCAAGGTCGTGTACGGCTTTAGGTAAGAGGAACTGGAGATTAGAAAATAAAAAGAGGAGACAGACTATTGGTCGGTGCAGGATGCCCATCTTACCAGCTACCCTATTTGAGACATGGAAACGGTCTATGTCATACCTAGTGATGTTGGACTTGTGATAGTATGAATTATGAACGATATTACAATTTTGGATGAAAACAAGAATAATCGACTCTAAAATCACAGAGAGGGGAATACTTTGGTGAAAAGTTCGGGGTCTGGGGAAGTGAAAAACAGAGATGCGTCCAATAGTCACATTCCAAACGAAGCTCTCCACGCGAACTGATTTCAAGAAAATGTCTTCCAACGCAAAGTCTTTCCTTCTACTCTGGACTAAATTTCAATCAATATTTTGGTTCTGTTCTCATTTTGCGCGAGCCATCGCGGCACTGTCCTTTAGCCATAGTCAGCTCCGAATCAGACTCGTTGCAGCTTCCATAACGTACCAGATACACTTGATAGAAATCCATCTTTAGTTTTCCATCGACTTTGGTGAAATGGCAATGGGCTCCCCAATCTGCTGACCCTTTTCTACCATCCTTGAACTCGAATCCTACCGTACCATATGCCATGAGATCGTCGGAGCCTTCGCTGAAAGCAAAGATCTGCTTGAGATTGTGAGAACGACTAGCTACCTTCTCCCACATTCCATGCCGAAACTTCGTGATCTCTGATCAGGACGATTAGCATCGATTAATTCGGGTTTCGGTCAGTCAGGGCCAAGCATGTACCACTTCGACCAGTGAACTCATTCACCCCCATAAAGATCTTTGCATAATCGGTAAACATGTCAATGTACAATTCATGGGCATTCGGATCGGGATTATCAGTAAGCTTGTAGAACTCCGCGAAGTAAGCCTGTATCTCTGGCCGCACTTGGTTCTCCGATGGAACTGACGCGATATACTGACTCATGATACCGGATGTTGGAAAAGATTGGCAATGGTACGTTTTAGAGATTATGCAGCAACCCGAGCCTTCGACCGTTTATAGTGCCATGGTTGGTTGTGAAGGAGAGAAAAAGAATCGTGATAACTTCGGAGCCCGACTCCGCGTCGCGCCGCCGGTTGTCCGCCCGCAGCTTTACTAGCACCTCCGACTCGGCGGTACGTGACTGCATTGCCAAGTTCGTATAGGCTATTCCAATGGTGAGCTTTCCGCATATCGCATCTAGTATTTCGTTTTGGTGAGCAGGTATATGTACGATTTGACTAGGTAGGTAACAAGAAAAACGTCTTGAGTCCAAAGCGCCCGAACGCTTGCAAGAGTCCCAGATAGTATGGATACACATGATCGGCCTTTCTTCCTTCGCCGCAATGCAGAGCTCTAGTGAAAAGTACGATAATGGTTAAACAGTCGACAGGCCTAATTCAGCACAAAACTCTCGTAGAGGTGCAGTACGGGACTTTACCCTGCAAATTGCCGTGGTGCCCTACAGGAGGTTGAAACAAGCAGAGGTCCAATATTCAGGAGGACCAAAACATGCCTGAGCATTCGGTAAGGCAGATGGGCTCGTCGTGAAGTGACATTTCTAGTTATTCCAAGATACAATGTATTGTGCTTGTACGACGAGCCGTAACTTGTGCATGGCCTTATCGAGAGCTGCAAAGATGCTAGAGACCAACGTCTAGTAGTAGGGAGAGCCGGATGCTACGTTATTTCCACGCCCCCTTCCGCCTTTTGCAGGTCGGTGCGAATGCATAACGTTGCGTATAGGACTCATTATGATGATACCGAAAGATGCCGTCTGCTTTGTGTACTCTAGTGTAGTGAGAATGGTTGTAAACACCTTCTTACTGCAATGTAAGTCCAGTAGGCGCATGTCTTTTCCATCATAACAATACACAAAGATTCAGATTCCCGATCAATGGATGAGAAAAACTTTCCACAAATAAAAGGAAGAAATCCCCAAAAAATCGCATGCAAACTAAATATGAACCCCTTCCTCTATGGAATTCTGAAGCTTATGGATGATGTCAGTGAGCTTCATGTGCTCGTCAGGGAGCGATTTCAGTATGACCTGAGCAGAGTCGACAACACCTTGGAGGCTTCCACTTTCTTCGCCGCTGTCTGACTCGAACGTCAGCATGTGTCCCTCCGAGTTCCTCCGGCTTTCTATGCGAAGGCTGCGGCCTATCCGGTTGAGTAGGTGCATGATAAGCTGCAGAACCATGATAAATTGTGCAGATGATGACGCGGCGCCGTGCAATGATTGCTCTTGTGGCTCGACTCCTTCCAGTATGAATTCAGACGAGCGTTTGATGGATTCACAAAGTGCGTGAAAGAGAGCCAAGATATGCTGGTGGGAGGCGAGAGCCATAAAGATCAGGCTGTATTCGGCGGGCTGCCGCCGTTCGCCGGCCACGGGTTGTGAGGAGCCGTGTGCGCTTCCGGCCATGGGGATGCTGTTGATGATGCGGACCAAGGCACTCGTCGCCTCGAAGGCTTCGTTCACAACAGGAGAGTTCACTGTCAAGGGAGTAGAAACCACCGCGCATTCGAGCTCTCGTGTAACCCTCATGGCTCCGTTGCTCAGCTTCATCAGCTGCCCCGTTAACGACTCTTTTCCTTCGTCTCGCGATAGTGTCGGGCTAGTGAAAGAGCCCACCCGAGGTATGTCGTCATTCTCTCTATTGTATGCGAGGCTGTGGTTGTCGGTCCAGCTGTATGTGTCTCCATCGTCGATGCAGGCCGCCGTCGTGTCGAGTGACGGCATCATCAGGTCCGTGAGGTCGTATTGTGTGGCTTCACTGCTGGAGAGCACGGTTGAGAGATCCTGGCTGAGATGTGTATGGTGCGTAGTTCCTCTGGGCGACGAGGCATCCTCTTTTGATCGTCTGCTTCTCTGTCTCACTGCGAAGGAAGGAGCGAAAATTACATTAGTCCAAGAAGGAAAATGCAAATTTTTGAAAGGCAAACAACTTGACATACTGCTATACACACATGCTACATCCGCCTTTGTACATCGCTCACATGGAGCGAGATGGTTGCTGCCGCCACTAATGGCCGTTAGTTCCCAAGTCTTGAGGCAGCGCACCTTTTGCTGTCGACATCGATCGCATGAGTATCGTTGAGGGAACATTTTCTTTCTGTTGTTGTTATCGTTGTTGAACGTGAATATCTAAAAAACTTGGTGATAATGGTTATTGACAAACGCACGTGAATACCTAGCGACTGGTGGAGAGGACCGTGGGTGGTGTGTTTAGCCCCTCAATGTACATAATAATAATGAACAACAGAACATCGCTCCTGTTCGACATACATGTGCATCTGTTTGAAAACCAATCAATACTGCACTGTATTTGACTCGGTTATTTAGCCGGTGTCCGATAAACGAACGCCGCGCGCCTCCTTCGGGAGGGTTAGGCGACTGATAAGCCAGGTTACGGCGGCACATTTAATTGATAAAATAATAGTTTAACACAACTGACGCAGAGCGTGCAGAGACTGTGACGCAAGTCTGTGGTAGCGCAGAAGGAACGAATCAAAGCCTTGAGGAAGCAGCACTACGCCGCATGGAAAATGTGGCAGTCAAATGTATTGCCACCAATGCAGAGGATGTTACGGGAGGGGAGAGAGGGAACTCATCACGGTAATAAAAAGCATGAATTGCTGCATGAAGAGATGTGAGAATTATATGCAATGTCAGCAATGTCGATCATGTTAAGGGAGGGAGAGAGGGAACGAATCACGACAAGAGAAGGCCACACCGTGCCGCAGTAATCTCCACCTTAGAGAAGGCAGCCATCACTGTAACCAGTCCTTCAACCGCCTCCCACGTTGGACGTAGCCAAAGGAATATGTGTTGTTGGAGAGGTAACACCATGTCCATGCTGGAAAATGTTGCAAACTTCAGAACTTACGAACAGTTTAGGCGATCTAACAATAAAGGGAAGTTGGTGGCGCAGAGATCTAGTAAAACCGCGCATCACATATTTTAACATAACCTAGCCTAAGACGGAATGTGCCAGACTCATACGCATTGATACGCATACATGAATAGCGACGTAATTGGACCCATTGTGAAGTCAAGTACGTGTCACGGCATAATGGCGCGTGGCGTAGACGGAGACCTCAGAAGCAGTCCCATAAGTCCAGTGCTCGTAAGCCGGGAATCCGAGATACGGATGAGTCCTCCACATTACATGCACTTATACAGTCACCAACAGATGTTGGAGGGTGGTTTGGTGGATTGGCAGGCGTATTGCTACATCAGGCAATCAGTTGTAACCAATGGGGCAATAGCACACTAGTATAGATGGGGCAGTTGCTTCCATCTTAAATCGAGAGCTCTTACACTACACTACGTTTTTGCAATAACAGAGGGACGATGCTGTGAGGAATTACCGAGTGGCTCCCTGGTATCGTACATCCTGCATACCTTGCTACGGGGGGTTTTGTACAACATATTCCTGCATTATATACCTACCTTGGTATTGTCGGAGTGCCAGGACATAGTAGGACCCGCAGGGCATTCTTCAGGAAAACCGAGCACTAGGAATCGCCTTAGCTGAGAACAAACATTGATCGAGGTAGAACTTCAGCGCATTTCCGTCATGGAAATGCTCGACGTATAGCTCATAAATATGGCCTGCCATCACCATGTACAGTCGGCCACCTGGTCTATATTTCTACTACGTTGCTTCTATTTCTACTACTTTTTTTTTTCTTCTTTACGCACCCTGGATTCTTGCTCAGGGTGGACATGACCTGGCTTAAGAAAAAGTTAAAAACAGTGGATTCTATCGTGCACTTTGAATGCTCTAGACTACTATAGGGCACCCTTCGTAGTAGTGCGATAATCTATTTACTCTGTTGAGAAAGGCGGCGTTAACGGCTTTGCGACCTTAGCTCCGCTAACCCGGAAAGCGTTAAGGCGGCACACGAAGGTTTTTAGTGTGAGCAACTAGCGTATGGCTGCATTAGGCCTAGCGCCATCGACCATTATCTCCGAGACCTACATGTATCGCTATTTCATATGGCCTATATAAGCCAAACGCGTTCCAATAACTTCACCGCCTCGTGTTGCAGGACCCGGAGATGCACACCACAAAGCTGACGGCACCAATTCACACAAGAAGCACACATGTCTCGATCATCATCTCCCCCTACTATGCCCGAGGTCGCCCAGCTCGAACCCAAGCGAGACAAAGCCGATCACGTTGAGTTGGACAGAGACATCGGGCCGTCCAATGGCGTAGAGAAACCGGAAGCGGTTGAGGATGATAGTTCTGCTGGAGAAGACAAGGTCAAGGAAAAACCTCAACCACCAGCCGTCGAATACCCCAAGGGACTCGAATTGTTCTTTATTATGCTGGCCCTCGTACTCAGTATTACCCTCTGTTCTCTGGACCAGGTGAGTTCTAGCGCTTCCAATTCATTCCACCACAATCTCCGGAACACTCACCTTGTGTATTCAGACCATCGTTGCAACTGCCGTTCCCAAGATCACCGATCGATTTGGAAGACTTCAGGATATCTCGTGGTATGGCTCAGCCTATTTCCTCTCGCTCGGTGCCTTCCAGTCGCTGTGGGGCAAAGTGTACAAATTCTTCGACCTCAAGAACACTTTCCTGATGTCCATCTTCATCTTCGAAATCGGGAGTTTGATTAGCGCGGTCGCCCAGAATTCGGCCACTGTCATTGTTGGGCGCGCTATCGCCGGTCTTGGTGCGTCGGGTGTTGCGCCTGGAGTTTACACCATTTCTGCCTTTTCTGCCGAGCCTGCGAAGCGAGCCACCTACACGGGTTTCATTGGAATGTCGTATGGTATCGCCGCTGTTGCTGGTCCACTCATTGGTGGAGCGCTCACGGATGCGGTGACGTGGAGGTGGTGAGTGAATCTAGTGATTTCCAGTATGAGCGCACCGGAGCTAATAACAACGTTAGGTGCTTCTATATCAATCTTCCCGTCGGAGGCCTGGCCGCTTGTGTGATTTTTCTCACCTTCAAGACCCCAGCTAATGCTCCACGGATCACGGCTACGCTCAAGGAGAAGGTCTTACAAATGGATTTTCTTGGAACGATGCTTACGCTGGGTGCGTCCATCTGCTTGATTCTGGCGCTTCAGTACGCCGGTACCTCCCATCCTTGGAATTCCAGCGTGGTTATTGGCTTACTCGTCGGCTTCGGCTTAATGATCATTGCACTCATCGCGGTTGAAATATGGCTAGGCGAACGTGCTATGCTGACACCACGCCTCCTGCGCCAAAGGACCGTCTGGGTCAACTCCATATGGGGCTTCTTCTTCGCTGGTGCGTATTTTGTCACGCTCTACTACCTGCCAATCTATTTTCAAAGCATTCACGGCAAGAGTCCCATCGGCTCCGGTGTGGCCAACATTCCTCTTATCGCCTTCTTCAGCATTGCTACGTTCGGATCCGGCAAAGCCATCACAAAGACAGGAACTGCAGCTGCATTTCTGGTAGCTAGTTCTGTGATTGTCACTATCTCGGCTGGTCTCCTGTATACCCTCGATATTGGCACCTCGCCAGGGAAGTGGGTTGGGTTCCAGATTTTGGCAGGCTTCGGATACGGCATGGGCCTCCAGATCCCCGTCATTATCGTGCAGGCCTTTGCTGCGCCAACCGACCTCGCTACTGTAACGGCCATTATTATCTGTAGGTTCTCCTTGTTCCTGCCTCCAGCTATCGTCCATACTCTCTACCACCTTGAACCCCCTAAGCTAATCACCTCTCGCCCACAGTTGCTCGATCCATTGGCGCGACGTTCTTGCTCGCATGCGCACAATCAAGCTTCGTCAACCAACTTCTTATCAGGCTCGCCAACACGGTACCGAACATCGATGCCGTCCTCGTCACCAACACCGGCGCCACTGCCCTGCGCCAGGTATTTTCCGGGGCCAACCTAGACGGCGTGTTGCATGCGTACGCATGGGGTATCAAGGTTGCTTTCGCAATGACCATCGCGGCCTGCGGAATTACGACTGTGACTAGCTTGTTCACTACGTGGACCAACACGAACAAGAAGAAGGCCGCTGCTTGAACGGTGCGATGCAGACATTCATACTGCCTGCAAGGAATACCTTGTTTCTGGAGGAGATGGAAACACCAACGGACATGAGTGGGAAAGGGCAACCGTTCTGGTGTAGCCCGAATTCAACATGAACACATTTTGTAATGCGAAAAGATGTATATTTTATTTTATTTCCTTAAAAAAAAAGACGGGAAAGTACACAACTGCATTACTCGAATGCTTTTAAAATCCTTGCCCAAAACACGTTCTGAGGAGTTGACATTTCCTATCTTTATTTGTTTTTCACTTTTACTTTTGACTTTTGACTTTTGACTTTTGACTTTTGACTTTTGACTTTTGACTTTTTCGGTGGGTTTTTCTCTCTCTCTGTCCCATCAGGAGGAGAAAATGGTATTAATTCTACCGAGTTATCTGTGTACCTAAGTAGGTATGTACCTGCCTTATATTGTATTAATAATCAATCTTCGATCGAAGGTGAGGTCCATTGAGTGGCTCCACCAATTCGTGGTTATACATGTGTGGTTTGGTCCATAGAAAATTGTTATTGGGAATGTCCACCAGACATTGTGTCGGTGAGTGGAAAAAGTTGACAGAAGAAGGGCTAGATGTTCACATCACAATTCAAAGTGTTGAGAACCATTATGTGACCGAGAGGACTCACTTCGGAAGTACATGTACGTTTCCCAGTCTGTTCAATTACATACGCACATCTATTGATGCAACTGCTAAAACAACGCACATCCATTGATGGTATGAAAAGCCAACTTCATACCTGCTTGTTACCGATGCGGAATGATTGGTGCGAGTTATTAGGTACTGGAAGCTAGCAAATATCCATTAATTTTCTATTGGTGTTGTATAACCAGACGCAAGCTCTTGATGAATTGGGAAAACATTAGAAGATTCTACATATAAACATACGGCAATGAACCACGCCAACTCCTAATCAAACTACTAACAGAAAGATACTTCTGATAATGAAAACGGAGGGGGGAGGGGGGGTAGTATATCAAGCTATTTGTGGCCATACACATGTCCATTCGCTCCGTTGACCTTGCCATTCACTCCGTTGACCTTGCCATTCACTCCGTTGACCTTGCCATTCATCAGCCGATTGCCCTTGTGCAGTACAGGCGACACAAAGACCTCTGTGCCCGTCCATGTCGCCTCGACACCAGGCGGCATGCCCAAGGCTTTGGCCCGGCGCATCCACTCTTTCGTGGGGAGGACGTCGACGTTGCCGCCGAGCTTCTGCTTGTACATCCCAAGGAGGTTGGAAAGGAGGAAACGGTTCTCGCTGACGTAGTTGTGGACGGCGAAGGTCTGGTTAGGGTCATGAGCGTAGGCAGTGTTTAGGAACTCGGGGACGACGTCGTCGACATGGATGACGTCGAGCTCGCCCACCCATTGATTGGGATCTAGCGCCGGAACGGCCCGCATCTTGGCACAGTACTTGTCTAACGCTACCAGCGGGATTTCCTCAGGCGCGTCTGGCCCCATGATGTTGGGGAACCGGTGCACCACCCCCGGAACCCCCTCCGCCCGCTCCAGCAATATCTCGCCCATCCACTTGCTCGCCGCGTACCCGATGGCATTCTTCTCCAAGGAATCCGCATCCGACGGCGGCCAGAAGGCCGAAGGTAGCACCTCGGCCAGATTCACCGTGTCCTTCTGCAGCATTGCCACCGACGACGACGACACAAAGTGCACGGGCACGTGACGCGGTGTGGCCATGGCGAGCAGCGTCTGAGTCGATACCACGTTAGCTGTCCGCATCTGTTGGTATGACTTGAGATGGGCGACGTCGGCTCCCACGTGGATGATCAGGTCCGCCGTCTGGCAGAGCCGCTTGAAGTCGTTGGTCGAGAGCCCCAGCAGCGGTTTGACCAGGTCGCCTTTGTACTGATGGATCTTTGCGTCCTGGACTCGTAGCGGCCGCAAGCGAAGGCAAAGGCAATGCACCTCGGCCGTGTTGCTGTCCGCCACAAGGTTGCGCAGCATGTGCGTGCCCAGGAACCCAGTGCATCCTGTGAGCACCACCCGCCGTCTGCTGGTCCGAGGCGCTTCCTTGACCGCGTCGGCCCCCGCCGGGATGAGGGCAGAGATGCCATCGATGAGCCCGGCCACCTCCTTCTTCCAGTCCATGGCGGTATTTTCGTTAGTGGCGACAGCCTGCGGCTCGGCCTGCGACCCTCCGCGAAGCTTGCGCCATCCTGCTAGAGCATCTTCGCAGACTCGCGATAGTGTGTGGTTGGTCGACATGAGTTTCAGTACGGGTACATCGACCCCGAGCTCTTTGAGGAACCAGTCGCGGATGCGGACTGAAACGAGCGAGTCGACGCCGTGCTCGGCGATGGCCATGTCGGCGTTGATCTGAGCCGGGTCGAGCTGGAGCATGTTGCCCAGGGCGTGCGAAAAGCACTTGATCAAGATGGCGAGACCCTCCTTGAGGTCGTTGGTTCCTGAGAGCTGAATCTCAACCTTGATGTTGCCATCGGCTTGTTCCTGGCCGTTGCCCTCGTCTTGGGCATCTTCTTGTTGGAGGTAGCCTGACAGCCGGGGGTCTTCGTGCCACGCCTCGGTGAAGATGCGCTTGATGCCGGTGATGAGCTCGGATGGCTGGCCCGAGTCGGGCCGCCCACACGCAATTGCCTTGTCCAACATATCATGCAGATCGGTCTCAGCTTGTCGGTCTAGGCGTGGCAGAAGAGACTTCTCAATGGCAGCGCGATGTTTCGAGTCGGAACGAAAAATGTAGCCCAGGCCCGTTAGGAAACCAATGACGACAACAGAGCCCGCCATTCCATGCGCCCGCCGTCGTCGCACGAGACTAGACATGTAATGGTTGGCCGCACTGTAAGCGGACTGGCCGTGGATTCCGACAATCGAAGTTGCAGAGGAGAGCATGATAAAGAAGTCCAAACCCTCATCTTTCCCAAAGATTTCGTCAAGGTGGCGAGTTCCCGCAACCTTCGGGGCCAGCACCGCCTCAAAGTCCTCCCAACACGTGTCGACGAAGGGACGGTCCCGGAGTACCATAGCACCATTGATAATACCTCCAATGGGCAGCATGTTGTGCTTGATCTCGCTGTATGCCGCTTGCAAGCCTTTTTTATTCGTAACATCGACGGATACGACACGCAAGTTGGCTCCTTTTTGCGCCATGAATTCGAACACTCCGTGCGGAACATTTGGCTGTCGACTGGCCAATACAACGTTTTGAGCCCCGTTCTCCACCATCCACCGTGCAATGGAGATTCCAAGGTCTCCTGTCATGCCAAACAGGATGTACGTCTTGTCGGCGGCGAAAACCTTCTTGGTGGCTTTGTCCGTGGCATCTTCTTTTGTCTCCTCCACGGCTTTTGCTGCAGACTGGCGGCCGATGCCATCCAGAGGTAGAACTCTGGGAATGTAGAGGGCGCCGTCTTTATTGAGTGCGAGAAAGGGTTCGTGAGTCCAGAGTATGTCGCTTTGACTAGCTAGGTCCGTTCTGGTCAGCTTTAGAAGAAGGTTGGCCAGCAGGGTTGGCTCAAGCGATGATGGTTCGTCAACATCGAGGAATTGAAGCCGCAAGTCACTGTGCTCAGCGAGCAGCGTGCGTCCCAATCCCACCGTCACATTAGCCAGTGGGGTTTTGCCCGAGATCGCCCCAGAAGTGACCCACAGAACAGTGCTGGCATTGCAGAAGACGGCACGCATGGCTTCGAATTTGGCCTCGGTCATTCCGTAGAAGACAGGGCTGTCCAAGTCGCAGAGACAGAGTACGGCTGCTCCGATTGGACACTTCATGTCCTGGAGACCTGCAAGATCACACTGGGAAACAAGCTCGTTGGAAGCGAAGAGTGCCTGCATTTTCGATTCGAGTTCCGATACCTTGTCACTGACGACCCAGACCCGGCCGAGCTGCTGGACTACTGATTGAGAAGCAACAGCGAGCGGCTCCCGAAGCACCTCGATGGTCTCGTTGACTGCTTGGGACATAATAGCGGAACAGAAGGAAGGTGTTGAAAATGTGTCGACGCCGGAAAACCCGGCTTCTTTAAGGGCCTTATTCCATTCACTTATACCCAATGTAGGTTGCCAGACGCGACCCTCGTCGATACCCAGCCACCATCCAGGAAGTGTTCCCATGATGAGTTGGATGGGAAGATGATTTTGTGTGATCTCAAGCAATAGTAGGTATCCGCCAGGCCGGAGAAGCTGGCGACAGTGGTTGAGCGTCTTCTTTATGCTTTGGGTCGCATGCAAGCAGTTGGAGGCTATAACCATGTCGTATGACCCATCTTCGAACCCTTGCTCCGCAGGGTTGTCTTCGATGTTCAATCTCTTGAAGGACAGTTTTCCGGCATAATCGCTGAATTTTGCTTTTGCTGGCTCAAAAAAGCCAGCGGAAATGTCCGTATACAAGTAGGACGTGAATTGGTCTGCGACAGCCGAGAGCACAGTTCGAGTGGTACCACCCGTTCCAGCTCCCACCTCAAGGATTTTCATACGCGGGTACCGGTGCGCGACTTGCTTGACTAAGGGGGCGAGATCAAGGTTGCCGTCGGCAAAGCCCACTCCTTGCACGTACAGGCGGTCGAGCATATCATCTTTCAAAAGAACCTGGAGGGCTGGCATCGTTCCACGAGCAATCTGTGCCAAGTTTTTGCCCGCGGCATGCAGGATGAGCATGTCATTGTTTCCAACTTCAAGATAAGGAGCGCTCCATTTCTGCACATCTTCCAGTGTATCGTTCGCCCATTCGGGCTCAATATCGGGGACCTTGCCTGCGTCGATCTGGGGAAACAAATGCTCCCTGATCCACTTCATCATGTGCCGTCGATGTTTGTTCATGAGGAACAGCTCGGACGGCTTGATCTGGCTGCGAAGTCTCTTCAGGTAGAAGTAGGCCGTGCGCACCAGGAGCTTTCGCAACTTCTCATCCTCTGCCGAAAATTTGGTCTTGAGGTTGGGCTCGATTCCGTAAGCTGCATCTCGTGCCCATGTTTCGCCTGCATAGAGCCAACGCTCCCGGCTCTGATTCAAGGCGGTCCACTGGACTCCAGTCATTTGGACTTGGATAGTCGAATCATTGGCGTTGAAAAGGTCTACATTACCTTTAAGTGTTTTCGCATCTGAAAAAGTGAGGATACTGTCTGCCATGTGGACATACGGAGAGGCGGCTTTCATGTGAATTCGCACACAGTCGATTCCCGTGGGGAGATACACCGTGCCGAGTCTTCCGTCTTCGGGGTACGAAAAGGCGGCTAAAAGGCCCTGGATACCGGTATCCAGGACGGCAGGGTGCACCGAAGGGCGGATAGAAGTAGATTCAGGAGGAGTGGAGACGGACACCACGGCAGAGTTGAGATGGCGATCTACTGAGCTAGCTTTGAAAGGGACTGAGTAGTTGTACCCCACTTTGGACAGATACGAGTAAAATTGGTCCATGTCCAGAGTGTTCATAGGAAGAAGTGGCTTATTCCGAGTGGGCAGGGAATCGTCTTTGGCGGTATCGTCTTTGGGGAAGCCCAACAACACTTTCACACTGCAGCTGAAATGTGCGTTGAGGGCGTTGATGGGACCGTCTAATTTGGTCATATGGATGTCGCCACTGTAACAAGCAACATCGGCGGTGATACAACTATCGGTCTGGCTTGTAACGCGCACGGTGAAAAGTACTTCCAGACCCGAGGAGTCTTCCGTTACACCCATCGTGCGCACGATCTCAATGTTGTGGAGCTCCACCAGCTGCAGCTCTTGCTGGTTATCAACGAGGCGCACGGCGGCCTCGTACGCCATTGTCACGTATCCTGTTGCTGGGAAAAGGACCTCACCCTGTATAGTGTGTCCGTTCACCCATGGGAGCTCGCTCAGCTTGAAGACCTGACGCCAGTGAACCTCCCGCCGACCGCCTTCACCCAAGAGAGTCGGCTGGCCGAGCAACTCATGTGGAGGTTGACCATTACGGAAAAGGCGAGATGCCCTCGACTCACGCCAGCAAATGCTATCGCGATCCCAAGGATAAGTTGGCAGGCCTTTGAGAATGCTGGGCTTATCCGAGTTTGCGAGTGGCAATGCCCGCTGCATACCGTCGAAGGTAATTAGAGGGTTTGAAGACGGAAAAGATGTCCACAAAAGTCCCAAGCTATCGACAAAAGCCTCAACCGCGCTCTCTCCACGTTTTAAGACACCAGAATACGGAAGATTCAGGCCAGTTAGCAACTTGATCACCTCGGAGCTTGGTCCTTTCAGAGCTGAATGAGGTCCTACTTCCAGTGCCAGGTCCAACACGGACGATTCTTCAGACAAGGCTCGGCTCACTGCCTGGGAGAATTGTACCGTGCTGGTGAGGTTATCGACCCAGTACTGCCCCTCGAGCAGTTTCATGCCATCCTCACTGTCGAAGGAGCGGCTGCGGCCACTTGGTCCCCAAACACTGGAGTACCACTCGCACTTTCTTGGTCTCTTTAGAACCTTGACCCCACACTTGCGCAATGACTCGATATATGGTTTGGCGCATGGCAGCATATGATGAGAATGGTATGCTGTGTCCACAGCCAGCACACGGGCGAAGATGTTATCTTGATCCAAACGGGCCTTCGCTTCATCAATGAGAGCAGCATCACCCGCCAGAGTGCAGCTAGTTGGGGAGTTGCTTGCGGCGACCTTCAGATTCTCACCAACTTCGCTGCAGAATGCGCGTGCCGATTCCAACCCCATACCCACAGCCATCATCTTACCGCGCTTCCCATCCGATCCCTGCGCCAGACTAGCATGGAATCCTCGGTAATACGCAACGCGAATCGCATCCTGCGCATCTAGGTAACCCGCTGCATAGGCAGCAGCAATTTCGCCAGATGAATGCCCGACAACGGCAGCGAAGTCAACACCGGCCGCATGGAGAGTGTCTACCAGAGCGATTTGAAGAGCAGTGCATATTGGCTGCGAGATGACGGCTATTCCAACTCGGGACGTCTCCTTGGGTACAGAAAGTTCGTCGATCAGGCTCCAGTCAGGTCGATCGCTCTCGGGAAGCGTATGGAGGCTATGCTGCAGCCGGTCCATAGCCTCACGGAATACGGGTGATGCTTCGTAGAGCTCCTTGCCCATGGTGGCCCATTGAGCACCCTGTCCAGTGAACACGCCGAGAATTCGAGGTGGTAGCGATTTTGAAATGGCGTGAATTCGCACGGTCTTCTTGAGTGCGCCTGCACGTGATTCCAGCTTTTCGGCAAGCTGCACAGCAGATGTAGCAGAAAATGAAGCCCGAAAGAGGAAGTCACTCCTCCAGAATAAGGTACGGGCAAGTTGGCCGAGATAAGTATGAGGATGTTCTCTCAGGTAGCCGGCCAGTTCTGTAGCTTTTGCTGACAGTGCCGGAGCCGAGTTGGCTGCCAGGACAATGAGTGCACCCGGATGTGCCTTGGACGCGTAGCGGTCAGAGTCTCCATCCCAGCTCTCAATAATGGCGTGGGCATTGGTTCCGCCAAAGCCGAAACTGTTCACGCTCACGCGACGTGGCTTACCTTTGGGAAGACTGGGCCAGGGTGTCAACTCCGTGGGAACGCGGAGGTGCTTAGAGAACGGCCGAATTTTTGGATTCAACTCTTTGAAATGGAGGTTGCCCGGAATTTGGCCATTTTGAACAGCTAATGACGCCTTGAGGACTCCAGCAAGACCGGCAGTGCCCTCGGTGTGGCCAATGACGGTCTTTATTGAACCCACGAAGAGAGGACCGGCTTCCTGGCCTTCGCTCCCCGAGAAGAAGGTGTCATGTATAGCTTGTGCCTCGATAGCTGGCGCATGTTAGCATTGCGGTAAGAATATGGAACATGAGGATGGTTTGCTTACGATCACCTGCTGGTGTGCCAGTGCCGTGTGCCTCAAAGTAATGTGGGCGATCGCGTACCGGGTCCAGCCCGCACCTCTTGTAAGTGTCTCGAATAAGTTGTGATTGCGACTCTGCACCCGGCATGGTAATACCTGGCGTCCTACCATCCGAGTTCACGCCGGTTTCGCGAATAATACACTCGATATGGTCACCGTCAGCGACAGCTCGGCTAAGAGTCTTGAGTATCACAGAGGCGAAGCCCTCCCCTCTTACATAACCATCAGCAGATGAATCCCACATATATGAACGCCCATTAGGAGACAGCATGTTTAACTATTGCCACTTCTCAGCTCGGTTTGACATTATTTACTAATTCCATTCACAGCCAAACTTACGTTTGAATAAGCAATGAAAAGTTCGGGTCCGAGGATAAGATTTGCACCGGCTGCGACGGCCATGTCTGTTTCTCCGCTTCGGAGAGAAAGAACTGCCTGATGCAAGGCCACAAGCGACGACGAACATGCGGTATCGCATGCCACCGAGGGTCCTCTCCAGTCAAAAAAATAAGATAGACGGTTAGCAAGGATAGCCATGGAGCCGCCCGTTGCGTAGTATTGTGGCAGGCTGTCGAGGCCACGCATCGAAACAAACTGGTAGTCAAAGCAAGTGGCCCCGACAAAGACGCCGGTGGAGGATCCCTGAAGTTGAGGAATAGAGTAGCCCGCGGATTCCACGGCCTCGTATGTGGTCTCGAGAAGACACCTCTGCTGGGGGTCCAAGGCCTCGGCTTCCTTGGGACTAATATTAAAGAAATCGCGATCGAAGAGTCGTGGTTCTTCTTGTAAAAGATAGGCATACTTTGTGTTCGTGCTCTGTCGGTAGAGTGGTCAGGGAATAAATTCTTGGGTGCGTAGGTAGGTAAGTATCCAACTTACTCCATGGTGTTGGCTGTCTTGGTTGTAGAAAGCCTTGGTATCGAACCGACTGGGCGGGATCTCTCGCACGAGGTCCTGTGGGTTTTTGAGGAGCCTCCACAGCTTTGATGGGGAGTTAGCTTCACCTGGGAAGCGACAGGAACTTCCCACGATGGCTATGGGCTCCCGGCCACATGGTTTAGGGTAGCTGTCCATGTTGCATCCGTCGATAACAAATAGTTCAGTTACTGGGAGGCAGAGTTCGGATAAACAAAAGAGCAAGCTATGTAGTACAATACTTGATTCTAATATATACAAACGCTGTAGTAGGCACCGCCTCGCGCATTCGGCCTGGTTGCTGCAGATATGCTTATTCAGCCCACCAGGGGTACACTGGTGCGTTATCTGGGCTGAACAGGTATGTTAGCTAACGTCTACGGAGTTTCATGCTGCGGTTTGTTTCCAGTCGGAGGGACAAAATCTGCTCGGACCGGACGTCCGGTCTTCTTGAAACCCGTGATATCAGACTCCTCTCTTTACCTCCGACATCCCGATCCCTCGTCGGAGCGTCCGAACAATAACAGTTATTACCAATATCATCGCAGCACATATTCTCCGCCTTTTTCCATTAATAGCCTGATTCGAGATAATGATTCGTTATTGAAAGGTGATGCTTTTGCATTTCGTTGTTCACGAACATTGCTCCTTCTCTGCCCCGACGCTCTCAACGTTTGACTCGCCTTCTTTCGTAGCATTTTGATACCATCCGTCCATTCATCATGGCCACGGAGGCGGTGCGAAGAGACATAGAGTTCAAGACCTTTGATGGTTTGACTTTGCGTGGATGGCTGTACGAAGGTCCCAAGAATGGTCCCTCCATAATCATCAACGTTGCTGTAAATCAACCCTATCTCCCTCTGAAGTGTCCAATGTCCCTCCCATGAATAGAAAAACACTTACACTCAAACTCTTGCTTACCTAAAGATCCATGCTGTGCATGCTAGTTTATGAGCCCGAAGGAATTCTTCGTAGATAAGATAGCGGCGTGGTTTGCACGGAACGGTGTCTCGGCCCTTCTCTATGATGCGCGTACCCTGGGTGCTAGCGACGGTCTGCCCCGAAGCGATCTGGATCCGCAGAAGATGGCAGAGGATAACTCAGACGCAGTCACGGTATGTTACTATATGTTCCACTCACGCCTCTGTCCTCGAGCACGCCACTAAGCTCCGCCCCACAAACAGTTCCTCATCAACGACGGCTACGTTAACCCCCACCAAATCGCAACTTGGGGTTTCTTCTACTCTACCGGCATTGCGCTCGAAGCCGCCGCCTTCGACAAGCGCATCAAAGCCGTCATAGCCCAGGGCCTCATGCCAGAATGGTACCTCAACCCACCGGACCAAGACCACCTGATCGAGCTGGCGGTGAAGGATCGCGCCGACCAACTCGCAGGCAAAGACCCGCTCTACATTCCGCTCCTCAATGAAAATGGCGAGCACATACTCTACTTCCGCTACCTAGCCATCATGGAACCCAAGCATCAAGCCACGCTCCCCAACTGGATTCCCGTCGCCAAGAAGGCCGCCGCCACCTTCCGCGACTCACTCACCATCCAGTCCTTCTACCGGCACACCAAGTGGAGGCCTGTACACCTCTTCCAGTTCATCGCACCCACCCCCGTCATGATTGTCACGCCAGAGAACGACGAAATCGTGCCGCCAGAGTACCAGAAGAGCATCTTCGACTCGCTCCAGAGCCCCCTCAAGAAGCTGCAGATTGTAAAGGATCGCGGCCATCAGGACTTTTTGAGTGTTGATATCGATACTTTGCTTTCGGAGCAGCTTGGGTTTTTGAAGGAGGTTTTTGGGTTTTAGTGTGGCACTACCCACTTTACCCATATCATTCACTTTATCTCTTTCGCAGTACTTGGTGGAAGGAGTGGGTTACATTATATGAGGAAATCAACGAAACTAATGGATTTTCTATAACCTGTCTCATATTTCCATTTTTGTTCCATTGTATGGCGTCCTTTTCGTCAAACTGTAGGCAGAATATCCGTGCACTTACGCGGAGGTAAGACACCTACTTAATTTACCTTGTCGGGCATGCAGTTGATTTTTTTTAAAAAAAAAACAATTTAAATTGATGACATATCTATTTTCCTACGGAAACATGCAAGCGTGCAGAGGTAATAATAAGTTATCTTTAAATTCATCGTCCCAATTCAGAAGAAAGCACGCAGTAAAAATCGATACTTTTTCGGGATAGAGGTACGTATGCTTTTAGTCTTCTAACTCGAATAACAATGTCGCCAGAAACTACCACATCGACTATTCACCCCAGACTATTTCCTATATTCTCAATGTCATGATCAATGTTTGCGAGGAACAACCATCCCAGTTGCGCTTTACCGGCCTCCTTGTCATCAAGCTCCCACCTAGTTTCCTTGGGCATTTTGGCCCTGTCTTCCTCTCTCATCCTAAGAGTCATAACCCGGGTGGTTAATCTGACCACGTTGTCCAGCCTCTGCATGCGATACGCTTCCCAAGCCTTCAACGCTTCCACCAAGCTTCCCTTGCTCTGAAACATTGTCAAGAGCTTTGCGAGACTGTAGCTGGTTTCAAACGCTTGATTGGCGCCCTGCCCGGCCGCGGGAGGAACCGCGTGGGCTGCATCTCCAATGATGATAACCCTCCCTGTGTCCGAGTGCCAGCGCTCCATCTTGAGCGTGTAAAACGGCCAGACGTTTAAAAAGTGAGCTTCCGGGGTGGTCACTTGTGCCTGGGCTGCCTGGACGAGCGGCGACCAATCCTCCATATTTGCTTGGATCATCTTCGCCATGGCCTTACGATCCTTCAACAACGCCTCCCACGCCGAGCGATCCTCCTGCTCATACATCAACTGCCGGCCCACGAACACCTCCTTCCCGCCTTCCGTCTGCGGCGTGATGATCCACGACCCGTGCTTCCCGCGCAGCGAGCAAGGAAGCGGGAACTTGTCTGTCAAGCCCGTCCAATTCGCCGTCGGGAAGCAGTACGTAAGTCCTAGAACTCCCGTATAATGCGGATAGACGCCGGGGAACACGGCAGCGCGCACCTTGGAATGAATTCCATCAGCACCAATCAACATCTCATCCCCCGCCCTCGATCCGTCCGCGAACTCAAACTCCACCCCTCGCTCATCGTCTCGCACGATCCGCATAAACTTCTTCCCATAGTGAATCTCTAATTCTGCCTCCTTCGCCATCTCCGTCAACACTTTAATAATCACCTTCCGCGTAACCCTCAGGCAATCGTACCCATAAACATCTTTCTTTCCAAAGTACAGTTTCCCCGTCACCTCGTGGTCCGGGTCCGTCATGAAGGTGAAAGCCTCGCAGTCGTACCCTTTAGATTTCAGCAGCGAGTATGCCCCAATAGCGTCAAGACATCGCAGCGAGTTAGGCGTCAGCGACATAGCACCTCCTAGATCTTGGTCGGGCTCCCGCAGCTCGAAAAAGCGCACGTTGACGCCGTTTTGCTTAAGCGCTAGGCCGAGGGTTAGCCCGCTGACGCTTGCGCCGATTATGGAGATGGATTTTGGGGTTGTGGAAAGCATTGTTACTCCAGTTAAGGGGGGATGATAAGGTGGCAGCTTGGGTAAGCTTTTTTAGTTTGGGGATAGACTTTTAAGGAGCCGAGATGATAGCTAGGCGGCGTATTTCTATCGGATCTTGAGCCATCTTGTTATATCCGATGGATGGATCCGTGATAATGTAATCTAAGAGGAAAGCGTCGGATCCGAGTCGGAGGTTCCGTGTGTAAACGCCGGCCCATACATCTCAAAGTTACGTAAAGGTCAGTGAATGTCCCACATTGAAGGCAAGAGCACCTGTTAGTCCTTCATTTGTCTCATAATCTTGGAATTCACGCGTGCCCCCATATGGCAGATTGTGAAAACACTATGAGTGTATGTCATCAAATCAAGACAATGAAGTGCTTCAGTGACTCCATACAAAGTGAGATAACTTTGTTGTGAAGCCACGATATACGAGACATGGTTGGCACTACCGTCGCGGCTACTCCTTTATTAAACTACAAAGATTATAAGTTGATCATAACAATCAATCAATCGCACTCCTAATAGTCCTGTCGTCACCATCTACATTGTAGCTATCGCAACTACCCCCTTACCTATAGGTAAGAGTGAAGTTAGATTATTGAGAACTACTAAATTTAGCAGGATTTTATGTTAATCGCACCTATATGTGTGGCCTTTAGCTAATAACTACATCTAGCTTCGCGATATAGGTGGCCCGCTCAAATAATTATGATTTTATTGGGAAATATTAAATTTATGTTATTAGGTATTAATGTGAGCCTATATTAGATATTTATTTGTCCACTGAAAATTCCTTAAAACAACAATAAGTTAATCATCGCAGAGTATTAGACAATATGCGGTAATGACACGAGTGGGATATCACAATAACGTCCTCAGCTAGGACGTGCACTATTTTAAACTATGCATACGAGGTGGAATGGAAATATGAATCACCTGCGTCCTTGTGTGAATTTTATGGTTTCATATATCTCACAGCTTCATGTGCTTCTTTAAAAAGTCAAGTTGCCTGTTGAAAACATTATCCATGTCGCCAAACATCCAATCAAAGTGGTTTTTCTTCTCCACAATGTGATGTTCCTTGGGCTCTCGTAACAAGTCAAACGCTGCCTTCTGCCTTTCGGCGGGGAAAACCTGGTCCAGCTCGGGCGTCACCATGATGACGGGCGTCGGGCTAATCTTGGGCAAGAGGTGTGTAATGTTCCAGTTGAGACAACGCATGTATGTATGGGCCGTGACGCGGTTCTCAATGGGCATCTTCATGGTATCCATTGTGGTGAAGAAGTTACCCAGGAATTGGCCCAGCGGCGTGCAGCCCTCTTCGTCAACGAGGGGCAGATATATGGGCTCTTCGCCCACCAACTGGCCGGCGCGGTCCGCATTGCAAAGCTCAAGAATGGCCTCGCGACGCTCTGGATCGCCCGTCACATCCATCATAGGCGCTACCGCTACCACAACTGCGATTCGCCGGTCCGAGGCCGCAGTCGCCAGCATGATGTTACCGTCGAAACAGAGGCCCCATACCGCGATTTTTTCTTCATCGACTAGGGGGTGCTGCGCAAGCCACGTCACTGAATCGATAAAGTCGTCCACTCGCCTCTGCATGTCGCTCTGGACACCACAAGTTGCAAGTCAGCTCATGTCAGTCTGCACAGTTTTCGCGTGAAGATTTTCCAGGTAGAATACGACTTACATCATGTCTGGGCTCGCCGTCGCTGGCACCGATGCCGAAGGTGTCGAAGATGAGGGCCGTGAACCCGCGCAGCTGGTACCATTCGGCAATGTCGGGTACGACTACATCCTTGGGCATGTTGAACTGCAATGGGAAACGTAAGGTCAAAAGTCTTCGTCGTGACCTATTTAGACGAGGAATCTCTACGTACGCCTGCGGAAAGGATGATGGCTGGCCCGCGGTGCTCGGCGGGATACAACCAGCCACGCAGTGTGACGCCGCTCAGGGTCTTGAACTCAATATCTTCGCGGGGATGTGCCATTGTTTGTTTCCGTATAATGCAAAGAATTGGAGAGGACTGACGAGCAGTTGGATTCACTTTTTGTTTAAAGCCTGGAACTTGGGACAAGGTGACCCTGATTCACCATACCATTAGGCTTCGCGGTCCATCGGATCCGAGCTCCGACTTGCAGTTTCCGAGTCCGAAACCCCGGCCTCACGTTCCTCCGAACATAACCCCGGCAACCCATCTGGTCAATATTAATGGAGACGAGGCGCTTATGGGTATGTTGAGGCTGCAATCCTATCTTAGCTTTACAACGAGCTGCGCTTCTATTCCAAGCCTTTTTCAGTACGTGTCCTGTCCATAACATGTCCGGCGAAGATATATACTACAAGGGCGACGCCAATTACTGGAAGGCCTACAAGGAGGGAAGGCCCAATGTCCCCAACTCGTACTTCGAGCGCATCATCGAATATCACGTCAAAAATGGTGGTGAATTCAACGTCTGGCACGATATGGGTGCCGGCAGCGCCGTGCACACCAAACGACTAGCCCCCAAGTTTAAGAAAACCATCATCTCCGATTCGGGCGCGCCTAACGTCGAGGCGGCCAAGAAGTTTCTAGGCGAGAGCGATGCTTACCAGTTTCGTGTCGCAAAAGGCGAAGAGGCCTCTGACCTTGAGCCTAACAGCATCGACTTGGTGTTCGGTGCGAACATGATCCACTACACCGATGTCGACCAGACGCTGCAGGCTTGCCTCCATCAACTCAAACCGGGCGGTACTCTTGCACTTGGCGGCTTCGGCATCCCCCTTTTGTTAGACCTTGAGCTTCAGATCCTATGGTCTAAGGTTGCCCATCGCCGCTACCAAGTTACGTTCGAAGGCAACCGCGACGCCATTGCCCTCTTCAGCCAGGCCAGCAGCCCCCACGACGGCATTCCGTTCAACACGGATTACTTCAAGCCTGGTACTGTGCGCCTGAAATTCAACGAGAGGAACGGCTGGAGCTGGCGTCGGTGCATGGTTCCCACTAGCCTCGACGAGTTCATCCCGCATCCGAAGAAGTTTGAAAAGGAAGAGCAGATCATCCATGAGGATAACGACGACTGGGATTTTGAAGCAGACGTTACTATCATGCGCAAGATTTTAGAAACGTTCCCTTTAACGGATGACCCTGTGCGTGAAGATCTCTGGCGTGAGTTCTCGCTGGCCATTGGCGACAGGAAAGTACGTGCCACTTGGCCGTCGGCGCTTACGTTAGCTACGAAGAAATAAGAGTTGTGAGAGCTATGCTCATCCATTCGTATGAATAATTGTGGGAGAGCTGAATAAATCTCTCTTTTTTTCTTCCGGAAATAAACTTCTTGTGCAAGCGGAATGAGAACCTAGCGGTCCAGTTCCTTGATGAGATGGGCTGCTCCCCCTCAAAAAAATGTAATAAATAAATAAAAAAAATAAAAAGTAAAAAGATAAATAAAGAAAATTCATTGCCCATATTAATCCCCAGGAGTATATTCGCCTTGAAGAAATATTCAACCACTGATTTGTTCTACTTGAAACTCGTGCGCAAGCTGGCTCACGGTTTTTTGGGGGTGCTATTTCATGAGGATTCCGAGAGGGGATTTTGATGAGCATATCGAGGTCGACGTGCCGCTTTTTAATTCCTGCATTGTCTGTTTGGAGAATATGTCGAACGACAAAGTTGGCGCAGAGTTAAAAACAAATGAGACATCTTATAGGTCGAACACGCAGTAAAAGGTCGAACCGCTGAGGTTCAGCGCGAATGGGGATTTCCCTTCGTCAAAGTATTTCCTTTCGCATTTGAGCAGCACTGTAAGGAAGAAAGTATTCTTGTGACAATTACCTTCCAGTGGTAAGACGTTCTTCGGAGCTTTTCAAAAATGTGAGGGTGTGACCTGCGTTCCATGAGTTTCTCCGCCCGAGGGGTAGATTGTTTGTCATACGTAGTTCTCGGTCATTAATACAACGCACCGCCAAGTAAATTCTGCAAGTGTGCACCTAACGTGCGCAGACACGGGCCCACTCGTATCGTATATACATATGCATCTGGCTTCGTGTAGAGCCGTATATAATTTGTTGATGTGAATGAATACTCCTCTCGATGCATTTTGATCAGTTGCCTTGCTATTTTCTTACGCTCAGTCTTATTACTTCCTGTCTTAATCCATGGCTGCCATACTTCCTTACAAACTTTGGCGAACAGTAAAACAAACATAATATGCACCAGTTTAAAATTTAGCAAAATCAGGCCTCATGCCCTCAATTATCGTTTCTGTAACTAAAACCTACCAGCATGGAAGTTGTGTCCCTACCTACGCAGCATAGATAAAAAATGACCAAAACTAGCGAGCATGTAGACCAATGAGTTTTGCCTTGAATGATTTCAGAGGTTGAAGGTTTTACCCTAGAAAACAACTGCACGAAAGGAAGGGGTCGAATTCCTACTCCGTAAGTGGGTGGTCGAATCGCAAACGAAACTTCAAAGGAAGAGCATATGACCGTACATACCAATACGGTCATGCAATATAGCGGCACCTACGCTACTCAACATATTGAACCCAACAACGCCGAAGCATGGAAACGTCCGGGCATGTCCCCACCAACTTCGCCAGCCATGGACATCTTTTCGGTTTCCATGTAGCTGACTGAGCCAGTTGTTGTGACATAAATGGTTTTGGTTTTGGCGCCGCCATGATGCAAGTAAAAAATCCGCTGATATACGATAGCTGTTGTTCAAAAAAAAAGATTTGGGATGGGGTAGAAACTATCCATTCTTGTGAGCGAGGAGAGCCGACCGCTGACAGTAAAAACAGTTAGTTTGAGGAGCTCAGCCTCGTATAGCACCTCCACAAAACTCAGTGTGGTATCGCACATCCACTTATCTTAGCTCTGTTTTGGACTCCACAGAAGCTCAGCTCGCCGAACCAGGCATGCAAGAGAACTGCAAATCGCCCCTGAACACGCCCAACCCAACAATCACAAGCCATTACTAGACAGTCTCCACGGTAAAATCCCGCAACCAAGTAAGGATGTATAACCATTTCAACCCCGGTTCTCTTTGCTATATAGTCTCTGGTGTTTCCTGATTTTCTCTCAATCATGGCAGACCCGCTTTCATTCGCAGTAGTGTTGGCATCCTTGTTGACGGTCACAGCCTCGTTATATCAGAGAGCCAGCCCATTCGCACACATCATTCCTCAAATAGTGGGACAACTCGCAGAAGTGGAAATACTCTTAATTTAGTTAAGGAAATAATAATAGTACCTATTAATTATAGTTTACTACTAGATCTATACTTACTACTCTATAATATTACTAAGATTAATATTATAGCTAAAAAAGTTTTCTAATAATTTAGTTAAAAAAAAAAAAAAACTAAAAAAAAAAAAAAATTAAATTTTTAAAAATATTAAAAGCTTTAGTAGATAAGTAAGTATAAATAGTAATATATTATTCTTTATAAGACTCTATTTTTCTACTATATAATTTTAGTAGTTAAACTTACTATTCTAGGTCTACTTAATTAATAAATATAGAGTTAAACCTAAATAAAGAATATTATTATATACTAGAAATATTACGTAGTTTTTATCCCTACTAATATTTTTTTAATAAAACCTAACTCTATAGTATTTACCTTAATAATTATAAGTAAATATTAAAACTATTCTAGTTTTTAACCTAATAGTTAGAGTTTTTTTATTACGTCTAAGGTTTATTTATGCTATTTTTAAGTAATATAGTTTATTTATATTATCTAGAATAGGTATATTAGAATAGAAGTGTCTATATTAACTTAAGCTACTAGCCTTATCTATTATAAAGGGCTAAAGATTATATATACTAAAGCTAAGTTTACTAAATAGTAAAGGTAGAGTTAAATTACTTTTTTTAAGTTTATACTACTAGAACTAGCTCTTAATCTTAATTAAATAATAAAAAGTTTTCTTACTATACTTTAGCTACCTAAGGTGTTTAAACTTTATTAGAGCTATAAGAAAGAAACTTACTTCTATAAATAGTAAGATATTTACCCTATTTAGACTTTAATATTACTATTAACTCTTTTTCCCCTTTGTCGGAATCCCCTCCACATATTATTATTCTCTATTATAGTAGACTGCCTTTTTATAAGGGAGCCACCAGTCGCTCTTATTGACAGGCTTCTTTTAGTGTTCATACCGACCAAAGTCGAACCCTTTCCGTCCCTCACTACCTCGCGCCTGATGAAGAATTCGCGAATAGTTTCGCCCTTTAAGACGACCAGTATTGCAATGCCAATAACAACCGATGTGACTGGAATGGCGACGAGCCAAAACAACCATTGCCCTTGATCCAAGTCCCGGATGTCAGAGGTATTCATACCAAAGTACGAAGTAGCCCAAGAAAGAGGCAAGAAGATAATAGTAACAATAGTAAAGACGATTATAGCGTTGCCATTGTTCTCTTGCTGAATCTCAAGCATGCGGGTTACGTGATTACTTACGTCTTCTAGTCGTGAATCAAGGTCGGAGATACGAAGACAGATCGAATGAACATTTCGGAGCTGGGTATCGATAAATGGCGCTTCAATCTTGAAGCGTGCAGCCCGGGCGAGAGTCGTTGCGCGAAAAGTACAGGGCTCGAGTATGCGGAGGTAATAGCGGAGGAGCTCTTGCTGTCGACTTTTAATGCTAGAAATCAGCTCGAGCTCTTCGCGCATGCGCCAGATCTGACGTAGTATGCGTGTGCGTGGGTGTTTCATAGCGTGTGCTTGCTGTTTGATATGGTCAGATACTATGTGGTTTGAAAAGATGTGAGCTTCTTACTAATCTTCGGTAAAATCCAGCATAGACAAAGTCTACTGGTACGTCCTCATGGAGCGGTCGATTGAACAAAGTTGCCATGATAGTAACGAGTATGTACTCCGGACCGACGCTATCATAGCTGATAATGTCGGTGTCATCGTCCGTGTACGACATGAGCATGACATCGTGTTCGGCTTTACTCATGTATTCCTTGACGCGGTTCCCCATGTGGAATATGTCTTGGCCTGTGCTCTCAAGCAAGGCTCGGTCCTCTTTGAACTTGACAGCGGCATCGACGAGGTGCTGATTCATGGGGTCAGAACAACGATTGATAAGCGGGAATGACTTTGCGGCGCAGACAAGTTGTAGTACCGCGTTCTCAAACGCGTTGACGAGAGATTTTGGGAGCATAAACTGTGAAGGCATAGATCTCTTATCACTCGCGACACCATCCCAGATATTCCTACCCTTACGGCAGACGTCTTGTAAGGGATCTGAGATCAGACCAATATAATGTGAGTAAAGCTCTAATCGATGATCTGCGTAATACTGTTTATCGCTTCGTATCCAAAGTGCAAGCACCTCTTCATCAACGGAGTTGTCATTGATTCCGGGTACTCCAAAGTGATACAGTTGAACGTGGTGCATTGCCTCACTTATTTGCCGATATTGTGTGGATTCTTGACAGACCCGACATTCCTTCCAACATACGGTCGGCTTTTTGCGATCCGATAAGATGGTTAAAGGCGGGGGATCTCGGATGACCCACCAGTCAGCAGTCTGGTACTTCAGCGCCTGAGGTTCTTCTTGCAAACCCCATTGAATTGACTAGATTCAATTGATTAAACCAGTTTGATTAAGTTCTTGAACGTGACTTACGGTTATGATAGTGAAGAAAGCTCCCCAATACTTTTTCACCAAGCGATGTTCTGAAGCAGACGGTGAATCTAGGGGAACATACAGCGACAAAAGGTCCTGTAGTATAGTATAGAGATTCCATAGCTTGGCATTACATCTCTTAACCAGATAAATGCGAACACGATCGTTCGGCAAAGTATTGCACACAAGATCATACAGCTGCTTCCTCTTCTCTTGGGCCGTATCATTCTGTTCTGAATCCTGAATCGTAGTGTCTCTCCTCGGTAACTGTAACGATGGAAATTCAATCTCAAGCTCTGCCTTTTCTATCTCTCTGGATCTTCGATATATCCGACCTCTTCTCAAAGGCTTTGCCGTTTGGAGTGTTTCGTCTACTGTTGTCAAAATTTTGATTATAGACTCGATCGACGGCTCAGACAAGGTATCTTGCATTGTAAAATCTAGACGGGTAGCCCAACTGAGAAAATTCGGGATGGATATACTTGATTTACGATCTCTACCACTGTACTCAGTGGGAGTTGCTGGCACCCTTTCCCCATACTCTTCAAGGCGAACATTGACGATAGGGATTTCAGCTCTCAGTTTGGCTTCACGATCAGTATCTCCAAGTGGGAATCGCACGACAGCATCGCTTGGTGGTACATAAATCTCTGGTGCGGTTTCGATAGCGCGTGGGTCAAAGACCACGACACCCTTCTCTTCCAACCCTATTATCCTCTGTTGCGAATCTGGCATGGCGGAAGCTGTTGATGTCGTATCTTGAACTACATGTTTATGGATAGGTGGAGGAGGAGACGGAACGTCCCGCGTGGTCTGCATCGAGGGATTGTACAAAACCATTGCACCACTGGCCTGCTGCGTCGATTTCTGAGAGGGTCGTGGTATTAGTGCTAGGGCGTATTGGTTTCGCTCACTCAAACTGGAATCTGAGTCTGGGTTTCCCTCTAAATGAGCGGTATTGGGACGTGAACAGTTGTTGCCATCCCCTGACTTAAGAGCTCGCACTGTTTTTACTGTGGTTTGAGATGACTGATCCGGTCTTAGATTTAGGGTATCCTCTTGGCGGTTAACTGACTTGACTAGTGTTGACGCCATCTGTCGACTCATTTTCGGCCTGAGTTGTAATTTGATGGTACCAAGACTCTGCTCTTCAAGAAGACTGAGCCATCTTTCGCCATCGACCGTCTGATTGTCCGGAGTAGATATTTCCACAATGTCGATTGAGTCCAGAGAATTAACCAGACCACGAACTTTGATAGTGTGCTTAAGAGACTGTTGCATAATGAGCTAGGAATTAAGCGCCGTTATCTAGAGTGTACTCACAAAGAAAGTCCGACACTGGCTGAGAGACAATGCATGCTTTTTCCCCTCGGGGTCGGTGATTTCGATCGAAGTCGGTCGTCCTGGAGCCTTTGGATCCTGCTCCATAACGCGGATGGAATCATTACCAATAAGGTCGCTGAAGGTTAGTTGACCGTATGTAACGATAGCTAGAAACATCAGATTGTGAAAGATAGCTTCACCGGAACTTGACTTACTATCGCTAAATGCAACGGCCCATACGTGCGGAACATATATGATAGAATCCTTCGAGCCCATCGCTTCGTTCATCAACCTGAACGACTGTTCTGCATCCCATTCTTTCGCGGATTCGAATCGGTCGTCCCACTCGAACAAACTCATGATCGGGTATTGGTGGTCTGTATTCTTGGGCCCATGGCCTAACAGGGAGCCCAAAGCAAAGTATGGAAAGCTCACTGCTGTTGCTGATAGTGTAGTACCCCTTGCACCAGCTAGACCCAGATCCGCGCTGTCTGCCCTTAGCACCCAAGGGAAGAAACGGTTTGTGGAATGATCGTAGTGCAATTTACGAATTCTCTTGAGGAGGCTTAACAGCACAACTTTCCAGTCTTGTGATAAGTGTGGGACGCCTAAGACAATGGTCATAAACTCATCGAACTCGAGCCGCTGCCGCTCAACGTGTAACCACCTTATCTTGTCGCCCGCATCACCGTCATCACTAGACTGGGAAGAGCAAGTCAGGTCTAGAGTATGGTGATTTTCGCTGTCAAACCAACGTTTTGCACCTAAAATGTTCAGAATCTTCGTCTTCTCTCTATTGGACTGGTTTTGTCCCGTATATGTTCGAGAGGGAGGCCACCGGCTCACCATATCTCTTCCTGAAAGATGATCTCTACCAAAGCCTCGTATCTTGATATCAATTGACAAAGGTTCTCCAAAGTCATCAAAGGGTACGTTGTAAATGTGGCACCTGGGATTCTTGGGGTCCAGCTGAGAGCCTGCTCCTAAGTGGTGTTGATAACGGTAATGTGGCCTTCTTGGGTACCTCCTTCCCTTCCCTTCCCAGGCTCTATTTTTAGTCTTTTCATATAGCCCAAAGGAATGGTGCGTTTCTTCACTTTCGGGAATTTTGCTTGCAAGATCGGGCAATGCCGGTGCTGGGTCATCAGGATGGGATGATGGGGGTGGCGGAGGCGGAGGCGGAGGCGGAGGCGCGGGTGGAGGTGCTGGAGGTGAAGGCGTTCGAGGATGTGGAGACATAGGAAACCCGGAATAACCTGGTGGACTTGCGCCATAACTTGATGCCAATGGTACTACCGGTGGTACATACCCGTACGGAATCTGTGGTGTATACAGACCAGGCAGATATCCAGGCATTGGATACCCATATGGCGTAGTATTAAGCACAGGTGGATTGGGACCATACCCATACGCAGATGGAGCAACAGGTGGTAGTTGTGAATGTCTATTAGGTCGTGAGTATCCAGGATAATTGTCGAAAGAATCAAGGCTTGCGCTACGCTGTCGACCGGCGTACCGTGATGAAGGATAGTCATCATATGAGTCGAAACCACGACTGCGCTGGCGTTCCCTTGACGGGGAACGAAATCGGATATGTCCATATACCGATCTTGACCCAGAAGCAGAATCCGAAGGATCAGTCTCGTCGATGTAATGCCACTCCTCGTCTGAGTCATCGATAGATTCCCCGCTAGATTTTTCGCGAAAGGTGGATGCTGGTGAGTCTTTCGGAGACAAGGGTTGTGTTTCTTCGTTACTGTAAGTACCTTTGTGATGGTGTGTTACAATAGAAAGGTTACTGGAAATGGTTGATGTGTGCTCACTGGGTGTGGGTGGCGCATTGTCTTGTCCACGGACACCGCTATGATCACGAGTTCTCCGCGAATCATCAATCGTGTTAACTGAGTTAACGGTAGGGTCTGGGGGGCTGCGAGAACGCTGATTGCGCTTCGTGTCATCCTCCAGGTCAGCAGTAGTGACGGGACGGTCACGGTTGGTGCGAGGCAAAAGCCCCCGCCCTGTCCAGTACTCATCATCTGCGTCAACGACGTCTTCCACGGTCGCTTGTTTGCCTTTACTGGAGGCGGAAACTGACGAGGCGGCATGATTCTGGAATTTGGGCCGTGACGTGACCATTTCATGAGGATTGTCGAAGTCGGCGTCGCGTGTTGTTGTGCGTGAGGTACTTCGAGGTTTGGTGTAATCGCGGGTATCAGTAGTTGCTGTCCCCTCAAACGTAACCTTTTTCTTACCCTTTTCAATTCTTCGTGGGGGGAATGATGCCCAAGCGCCCCCATCGTCAGAATTCTGTGCGGCCGACTCCACATCCTTCCACCTACCCTGCTCTGCATTATCAATCGTCTTTTTCTTTTCCTTTCCTACGTGCGAGGAAAAGCCCCACCCATCATTCGCCCAATCATCATTTTGCGCGATGCTCTCTTCAGCCTCAAGATCACTTTTCATCTTGCTCCCGGTACCCCAGTCTTGCCAGGCATCCACCTTCATCGGTTCACCATGCCCCGCAGTGGACTCGTGTCTTTGCGCTTCTGTCCCTCGACTCCCACCAGTGTGCTCCCTGTCATTGCTGCTATCGAAAATGATCTTTTCCTCTTTCTTCCCCGCCATTGAAGAGAGTGTATGAAGGCTGAAGGTGGGGGGCTGAATATCTTATTTAACAGATCAGCCTTGTCACGTGCCTTGTCCTAGCAGTAGGACCTGTGCATGTGTGCGACATTGATGGCGCAAGGCTGAGGTTGACCTGGCGCCCCTCAATTGTGTAACGGGAAAAGGCAGCCCAGCGGACAATACGAGAGCTGAGCCTTGGCCAGCGGTGTGCCCACGAGGAGACAATACCAAATGCCTGGAGCATAATCAGAAGGACTGTCGCGATATCCATATGTTGACCTGAGAAGGTATGTTAGAACGGTGCAAGCGGATATTCATCACTGCCTACAGGCAATACCTTGTTTCGAGGAGATGAAACACGCGACGGATATGAGCGGGAGAGGAAATAGTTAGGGGTGACCGTTCTAGTGTAGCCTAAATTCAATATAGACTTATTATTGTAATGCGAAAAGATATTTATTTATTTTATCTAAAGAAAAAAAAGAAAACAAAGTACATAACTATATTACTCGAATATTTTTAACAAGTCATTGCCCAATTTATGTTCCTAGAACTCAACCTTTCCTATCCTTAATCGCTTTTCACTTTTTTGTTGTAGAATGGAACGTGTTGGTTTATGTGGTGGCTTTACGGTAGGCGAAGTCGGTGCTGGATTCAACGCACGACCTGCCAGGGGCCGTCCAGCTTTCCTTGGTGGGGCTGAAGATACAAAGGTACCTTCGGCTTGAGAAGGCAGACAGCGGTAAGTTGCACGTGTCATCTACAGGTGACGCTTCCATGCGGGCCAAATCGCAATTGCGACCAGACTTCAACTCCGATAGTCAAGTAAATCTTCGTCGGTATTCCCTTATTCTTCCAGAGGTCGTCGTGGTTTTGAAAGTCCACACAAAACTACGCACGCATGAACTAATACCGTCGCTCTCTCTTCGCAGATTCAAACGCGCTTTCGATGGCGCATGGGAGAAGCATGTCTCCGAAAACCAAATCATCCACAGCGGGTTGGCTTTTATTTATGTTATGAAAACTTCAAGATGTGTGGCAGGGAGACAACTTGCGCTTAAACTATACTTTGGCGTTTGAAGCGATCATCTTTCCCAAGTTGTTTTTCTTTCTCAAGATATTGTAGTTGATTCTCCCCGTAAATCTCTGAATGAGATAGGCAAGATTGGATGGCATTTTTGACTCAATCAAACTGAAAAGTATTCATTGATCCCGCCGTATGACCAACTACATCGGACACTGCACCACCCGAAACACACCCCCTTCCCCCGGCAGAAGACACTCCCCGACCACTGTCCCACTTCCTCCCAAGCCTCCACTAACAAACACCACTAGCACAGCTGCATACGCTGCCGTAGAAGCAAAGACCTCAGCGCGCCTCGCATTAGTCAACAGCGCGACACTCGCCGCAAAAAGCACTGTATACATCGCAACGAACCCTAACTTCGCCTTGTCGCTCTTCAAAACATACAAGCTCACTACAGCGGCGATGAGCAGCACGGCTGCGGAGACCATGCTAATGACGGATACAGTACGCAGGACGGAGGACCGGTTGTAGAGCGTTGTGCGGTCGAGCGGGTCTTGGGTGTGGTGTGTTTGCGAGGGCCAATTGTCTTGTAGGAGGCGGGAGAGTGGGTCCGCGGCGGGGCTGGAATGCAGGGCGGCGGCGTCCGGGTGGCGGATGTAGTCTTTTGCTAGGCCGCTTAGGAGCGGGAGGGAGGGGTGCGTGGAGGCGCCGGAGATATAGTCGTGGATTGTGGTGAGGACGCGGGGGGTAGGGGTGGGGAGGGCGGCGATTTGAGATTGGAGGAGAAGGGTTTCGTCTGTGGGGGTGTTAGAAGGTGTGAGAGGGATGGAGTGAGTGTAGAGTGGGTTTGGAAGTGGTTAATAGCGGGTAATGAAAGAGGGTAAGAGCAAAGCGATGCCATAGTTTCTGGAGGCATGAATGGGATGAAGTATATACTGAAAAGGTTGATACTGTTATCTTTGCGAGTGCATAAATATATGAAAATAATATTAAGTAAATATAGGAGCTAGAGATGAAATCGAAGCTCGTGAAAACGCACGTATTGAGTACTGGATCCAGGAAATGACTTACGGTACTCCTTCAACAACCCTTTCAGTTCATCAAGCTTCTCCACTCTTTTCTTTTCAGGACGCTGAGGGTCGCCGGCACGCGTCATCAACGTCTCCCACCGCCTTGAAGATTGCCGCTCCTCAAAATCATCACTAACTCTTGCTTGTTCATCGAGTTGTTCAATCTCTCGTTCTAGTGCAATAAGCCTGCTCTGGAGATGAAGTATGTTGCGTGCAGCCAATCGATCAAACTTGCGGAATACAAATGTCTCGTTGTCCGGGTCGCGGGCTATCCAGGATGCAAGTGCAGGATAACCATCGCGTACATAGCCGAGTTCAACATCAGGCGTCTTTAGAGGGGTGGCCATTCAGTTCATCTTGACGATCGACCGTGTTACGTTGGTGGAGTCCATCTGGACAGAAGGTTGTGTGATCTTGCGAGACGGACGTGGCGTGCCTATGAGCCGAGCCAATCACCGCAACGCATGTGCCAAGCGACGTCAGGCAGCAGCCATCGTTATCCCTCGCCCGTCACATCCGACACCAGCACTACCCACTCCTCCTACGCAGTCTGGGCCTGTTTTCAAACTGCACAGTTACATAGTCACCTTTCAGGCTACTGTTGAATGGTTATAGCTGCGCTCCGTCACCAAAAAAGCAAATCTCATTTCAGGAAGTTTGTGAAGATTGTATTCTCCTGGAGCCTGCTCGTGCCGTATGCGGATCCGAAGGTAACATCTTCTACACATCAACATTGATCGACATTTGCGCCGAAGGCGACGCAAAGAACACTAGTGACTCGCAGAAATTGTATGAGGGTTTGCTGTCGCTCTCAAGGTTTGGGAAAATTCCACCTAACTTGTTAGTCTGTCACTGCTCCACAGCAATCCATCATCCGAAACCCAAAGACGATTTAGCTGATGACTTCACAGTTCTATACGTAGAAGAGTAAGCGGGCATCTTGCAGTCCACCTCCATTATCTGGGACTCTAATCAAGATGGCTCCACCTTATGACCTTCACCACGAAAAATCATTGATTGAAAAGCTCTTTATCGATGCTTTGGCCTCCCATGAAGGGGATATATCCCAAAACGAATGGGGCGAGGAATTGAAGCAATTGAAAAAAGAGCGAGAAGAGCTAGTTAAGCAGGAAGCATCACGATCATGGGATGCTGAGGCTACGCGCACTCCTAGTAAGGAAGAACAGGCTGCCATCATAGTCAGACGCCTTCGTGAATTCGAACGGGCAGCAGTCTTTGGTAACGTTGCTCCGGAGCCTAAACTTGGACAGGAGGGCAAGCCAGGCTTGACAGGGAAGGAGGGGTTGCGGCCCAACACAACGACTGGATCACCGAAAGAAACGACCACCTTCTACGAGATTCCCATTGTACTGTCCAAAAAGAAGACCTCACTTCAGAGAGAAAAGCAGGTATTCAATGCACTCGGAGATACCTGCGCAAGATTCAATTTCATCCAAGAAAAATTCGCTATCCGTCTGGGCTTGCAGATCGAACGGAATTCTATAAATACAAAATCTGTCAACATTGGAAGTGGTAGAATTATCACTACGGTGGGCACAACAACTCTACCACTTCGATTCAAAGACGAGAAAGAGATGCATTCACCGATCTTTCACGTCCTATCAAAGTGTGTGCATAATATCGTTTTGGGCAAATCGTTCCTCAAAGCAACCCAGACATTCTCGGTGGCGGCCAACTGGGCCCGCCGTGTCAAAAAATGCGTTGTCCATGGCATTGCGCACCATCTCCTCTATTTGGGTCACTCGACGCCACGATTCACCGGGCTCATCAACGGAAAGCCTATGGACGCATTAGCAGACTCTGGGGCAAAACTCGTTATCATGGATGAAAACTTCGCGCAACAAAACCATCTGTTCATCAACAGAGGAGCCGAATATCGGACAAGAATTCGCTACGCTGATGGCTCTACAGCCAAAACATCCGGTATGGTGCACGGTGTCGAGTGGGAGTTTGGGCAGGGTGGGGAAGGCAAGTACGCGTTGGACTTTCACATCCTGCGAGACGCCCCAGCAGAGGTGATTCTCA
This sequence comes from Periconia sp. R9002, assembly GCA_023627715.1. Classification (NCBI taxonomy): domain Eukaryota; kingdom Fungi; phylum Ascomycota; class Dothideomycetes; order Pleosporales; family Periconiaceae; genus Periconia; species Periconia sp. R9002. The sequence goes on along the minus strand of JAMAHW010000032.1, from coordinate 30,691 downwards.
GCGACAACTTTCTTTTCGGGACGATGGCCTTCTCCCGATACGACTGCTATCTAGTCGATGACGACGGCGAAGATGAAGAAGCCTTTTTCTTTGCCATCGACGTAGATAAACGTCAGCAACATCAAGGTGAGACTATGATTGAGCTATTACAAAATGTATGCTAATCTCTCTACAGATAGCGCAACTACTGGCTTTGCGACCATACACGCTCGGCATATCGAGCTCGTACTCCGCGGCGAGAAAGACGATGAGATCACCAACCTCCCCCTACCAGAGCAACCCGCAGCTCGCGCGAAAGAGAATGTCCGCCGTATAGTATGGGATAGAAGCTACGCAAGAGCACAGCAGGCACAAATTCAATCTGCGGCCACCCAGTCAGCTAGTGCCTACTCACCGCCCTCCCAAAGCTCATTAATAGGAGCTACACAAAAACCATCCTATTGGCGCTGGTGCAAGCTAAAGTTCAGATCTTAATTCCTACTATAGATAGGGATACCGTAGTAGGTCTTTAGGTTCTTTTTTTTTTCTCTTTTTTCTCTTTTTTCTCTTTTTTCTCTTTTTTCTCTTTTTTCTCTTTTTTTTTTTTAGTATTGTAACAACTCAGCTTTAGATTACCTTTAGTATAGTTATATTATAATTATAATCTAAAACTATAGGTTATATATATAAAAGATAAATAAAACTACTCTATAAAATAAAAGAAAGAAGTTAACTATTATTACGAACAAGGAAGTAATTACAAGCTAACGATAATTACGCGCCAACCTGAACCTAAGGGAAACTACGAATGACCCCACATCCTTAGTCAGGCAAGTCACATGACCAGACTCACCAGGCTACTAGTGAGCCTAGGCTTAGCAACAGCCACACACGTGACTAACTCACCATCCTCACCGTAAGGCGAGTAAGGATAACAGTAAGCTCACCTAGCGGAAGGTGAGGGAACAAGCACGCCCTAAGTAGATAACAAGTATATAATTAAGAACAATGTTCCTCTTAGACCATTGTGATCAATCTAAGTTCATAGATACAATCTACCTTTGGTTTACTCTACAACTTATCACTCTCCATATCCACTTTACTTATACTCTTTAAATAAACCTCTAAGGTACTAGTCTGACATTAGTTTGCAACATAACGATCCCTCTGCTAGCTATCTTTAACATTTTAATTACTATTTCAATATAAGTAAAGATATGGATATAACCCTTACCCCTAACCAAGACTTTGGTTGATATAGCGACGTTAAGAAACTTCCGCTCTACTACGGCAACTGAAAGGAACTAGAAGATTGGCTACTCTAATACGATCTCTACTTCTATATAAACAACTACATTACAGAAGCTAATAAAGTAATGCTTGTTACAACCTTAATAAGAGATAAAGCCTTTAAGTAGGTCTTACCCTACGTCTAACACTATATAGACAGCAACATCGAGGACCCCGACAATGCACATATATTTAAAAACTAGGATAAATTCAAAGCAAAGGTTCGCGAGGCCTTTAGATAGTTAGTCTAAAAACCCATCGCTAAGCGCAATATCCAACAGTTAAAACAAATAACGTCCGCCGCCGACTACACTAGCTAATTCTAACAACTTACAGCTCAGATTGAGTAGAACAACAAGTCACTCTAGCGCATATACCGACAGGGGCTTAAGCCACAAGTCTGTGAGGAACTCAGACGCAGTAGAGCCGATATAATCACCCTTAACAAACTAATTAAGGAAACTGTTAAGATCAACAATAAACTACACAAACTAGACTTAGAAAACCAACTTTACGACTAGAAGTTTAGAAGGAAAAACTACCGCTACTTACCTATGTAGGGCAAGAAGCGCGACTATATTTAAACTACGAGAACTATCCGTACAGCAGGACACTACACTTCTAATAGACCTAAAGCTATGCACCTCGATAGTATAGAAAAATAGGACAAAAAGGTAGATAACAGAAAGCGTACAGGCAAAAAGGACGTAGTATACTATAGCTATAGGAAGAAAGGACACTTCGCTAGAGATTGCCGCAGCGAGAACAAAGTTACCCGTTATATTAATATTATAGAGTTAGACTCCGAGCAGCTCGATAATAATAACAAAACATAGGAGATTATCGCACCTACGTACGCCAGTTCCACCTACTAAGAAGAGAAAGCCGAAGATGTAAGAAAGGCACTAAAAATAGTTAGCCTTAAGCATAACAAAGAGAACTACCCACTAGACGTACACCCAGGAATCTAAGTGGAAAGACTATAGGACCACGAAGGAGACGGCGATAAAGCTAGTAAATAGCTAATAGTAGAAAACGACGTACTACTAGCACAATACAATAAGATTAACATTCGCAGAAAGATAATAAATAATAAACCTAAGGATGCTAGAGGACGACGGAAAACTCGCTGCCGCAAATACACTAATAGAAAAGTTAAGTGCGTATTCACGATCACCTCAAAAACATACAATCAATGCCTCAAACGAGGACAATCATATTTGCACCCTTTAGACGAAGAAACCCCCTAAACGTAGAAGAACTCTTACGCGTAAAGGATCCGCGTACGACTTTTATAGGAAAAAACACAGCAACTAGCTAGTAAAGGGAAAACCAACGTTGTATACATACCCCTAGGTAGAGAATACAAAACTATTCGATACGACTATAATTAGCGTAACCCTAGACACAGGACCTTACATTACACGGTATGTACCTATACTTACTGTAAGTACCACTACTTCGCGAAAGTGGAAAACAATTACTTTCCGTTTTACAAAAAGTATACGTATAAATAGATTAACTACGCGAACGACGTTTGTAATTACTATTTATAGGATAAGAGAGCAAACAACTACTTCCTAGGGTATACGAGTCTCTAATAAGCGCAAAGAAACGTTGTAGTAGATAGGGCGTACTTAAATAATAGATAGTAGGTTTGCATAAACTACGATTGCTAGAAGCATAACCTCCTTAAAAATAAAAACGGATTTAACTAAAAGTCTTTTTTAGAGGTTAATTAAGAATTAAAATTACTAATAGCACTATTAGTAGAATCCAGTAATACGTTGTTAAGGAATGTTACAGCATTAGAACAACAGGATTACTAAGAGTCGCGATACGACTTAAGGGGAACAACAGCAAGCATCGCCTTAAGGCATTAGTAGATTTAGGATTACAAATTAACTATATTTCGGCGAAAGTAGCGCGCGCAGCTAGACTACGACCTACTCTTAAAGAAACCCCGTACAACCTGAGAATGGCTAACAGCCTAACAGAGAGGATCACTCACAAAGTGTTAATGACTATTATTGTTACCCCAGGAAATCGGCAGGAGTTAGTACTAGATGTTCTTGGGATGGCCACCTACAACATTGTACTTAGTCTACCCTAGCTAACTAACAACAACCCTTAGATTAATTAGAGGACACGTTAGATTAAACTAGAACGACCGCGAAATAGTAAAGGCGTTACTGGAATGCCTACGCAAAGCTACACCAGCTCGGCAGATAAGAAGACAATTATATAGATTACTTCAACCTAGAAGGTTCTCAAGAAACGAGACTTCAACTCTATAATAATAAATAATACCGTAAGAGTTAAGACAGGACAGTTACCACCCCGCAAGAAGGTTAAAAAAAGACTAGATCCTAAAGCAGAAAACCTACAGAAAATAAATGAAGCGCTAAAAAAGGTACCATTAAAATACAGCAACTTTATAGAAATGTTTATAGAAAAGAAAGGAGTTGGAGCGTTACTAAAACACCAACCATAGGATTACACGATCGACCTAGAAGAAGGAAAACAACTAGGATTCGAACCGATATATCGATTATCCAAGAAGGAATTGGAAGTACTCTAGAAATACATTGATGAGAACTTAGCAAAAGGATTTATACGTAAATCCAAGTCCTTAGCAGGATACCCGGTCCTGTTCGCGCTAAAAAAAGATAGGTCACTACAGCTATATATAGACTACCGTAAGCTAAACGCAATTACGCTAAAGAATCGCTACCCACTACTAAATATCTAAGAACTACGAAATTAATTATCTCACGCAAAGATATTTACGGCACTTAACCTAAGAGGAGCGTATAACCTTATTAGGATAAAAAAGAGCGAAAAATAGAAGACGGCCTTCAGAACTAGATACAGACACTTCAAGTATATAGTAATGCCGTTTAGCCTAACCAACGCCCCTGCGACATGTTAAGCAATAATTAACGACGCACTACGAGAATACTTAGACAATTTTGCAGTCGCATATCTAGACGATATACTAATCTACTCGGACAACAGGGCTGAGTATGTACACCATATGCAGGAAGTACTAAGAAGGTTAAAACAATACAGCATAGAGCTTAAGCCTAAAAAATGTGAATTCCACAAAGAAGAAGTTAAGTTCCTTAGACACATTGTAGGAATCAACGGAGTACGAATCAGCAAAAAGAAAATCCAAACAATTAAGGAATAGAAGACACCAAAGAACGTCAAGGACGTACAGTTATTCCTAGGATTTATAAACTTCAACCGACAGTTCATAAGAAACTTTACAAGAATCACGCTACCACTCTTAAGACTAACGTAAAAAGAAGTGTCATAGAGATAGGGCGAGAGCCAATAGAAGGCGTTCGAAGCATTAAAGAAAGCATGCATTAAGGAACTAGTCCTCATTACTTTCTAAGGCGGAGAACCTCTAAAGATTAAAACCAACGCATTAAACCTTGTAGAAGGAGCAGTAGCCTTACAAAAAAGAAATAGGAAATAGCACCTAGTAGCTTACTATTTGAGGAAGTTCTTAGAGCTAGAAGAACGATACGATGTGCACGACAAGGAACTATTAGCAATAGTTAATATACTCGAATATTAGAGAGTATACGCAGAAAGTTACTTAGAGCTTACGATCTTTACAAACTATAAGAACCTTATATACTTCACCACAATAAAGAAGTTAAACCAACAATAAGTACGATAGTCAGAACTACTAGGATAATACAAGTTCAAGATTGTCTATACGCCTAGAAAAGATAATAGTAGGGCTGACGCCCTTAGCCGCAGACACGATATCATTAGAACAAAAACGAACGAGGAATTCCCAATCCTACAAGTTAATAGAGACGGATCAATAGGACCTTCTAAAGAAATCTGTACAATAATAAAAGTTACGGCAAACGTACTAGATAAACTGCAAGAAACTATTATTTAGCAACACTATAATAATCCAACACGTGGACATCCCAGAATTGCTAGGACAATAGAATTAATCCAACGGAACTACGGATTTGACAACATAAGAGAAAAAGTTAAACGATACATCAACAAGTGTGTACCATATTAACAAAACAAACACGCTACACATACACCCTACGGCGAATCACAACCCATGCCGATACCAAACAAGCCATAGGAAGATATTGCAATAGACTTTATCACGGACCTACCGGAATCTAAGGACCTTGTTATAGGATTCCAATACAACGCGATTTGCAATGTAGTCTGTAGACAAATTAAGTACGCCAAATTTATACTATTTAGGAAGAATTTCTCAGCAACTCAGCTTAGAGAAATTATAAAGGATCGCATCTTTAGACATCACGGAATACCAAAAACAATCATTAGCGATAGAGACAAGCTATTCACATCTAACTACTAGAACACGTTCACAGCATCCATTAGGATACAAAGAAAATTATTAACATTATTTCATCTAGAAACAGACGGATAAACGGAAAGAACAAACAGAACATTAAAAGCCTACCTAAGATTATACTGCAATAACTAGCAAGATAATTGGGTCTTATTACTACCTACAGCGTAGATAGTATTTAACAACAGCAAATTAGAAACGACAGGAGAATCGCCATTCTACCTATATCACAGGAAACACCTAAATCTCTTTAAAAGAAATCTACCGCATACGTAGTTAGAGAAAGCGATGCGTAACACTAAGGAAATACAGAAAACATATAAACGTTTACAAGAAACGTTACGACAGGCTTAACAGCAACAGATTTTATATGTCAACAAAAAAAGAAAAACGGCACCTTAGCTAAAAAAGGGGGATAAAGTGTATTTAAAGACAAAGAACCTTAAAATAAAACGACCAAATAAGGGACTTAATCATGTTAAGGTTGGACCGTTTTTAATCAAAATACAAAGTGGACCAGTAAACTTTCTATTAGATCTACCTAAGGACGCCAAAATACACCCTAGGTTCTACGTCAGTATGCTAGAACCAGCAGACCCCGAGACGCCGCTACAAAAAACATTTCGGTACTAACTATAAAAAAAAAACGAATTTGAGGTCAAAGCCATTCTCAACTATCAAGAAATTGGCCGAGAAGACTTCCAGGACAACTAGTTTCTACAAGAATAGTTAGTCAAGTAGAAAGGATATCCCGAGGAAGACAACACATAGGAACCTAAAAGCAATTTGACGAACTGCAAAACATTACTTAGGAAAGCTAGGAAGAAGCTATACTACAACACTCCTAGCTATATAGAGATTAGAGACATAAAAGAACTATGTAAAATAAAAAGAAAGAGCGAAAAAGAACTCTAGAAACTTACGAACTAAGGACCCTAATTCTTAATAGAAGGAGCAACGCCCACAGCACTGTCGATAAAAGCCATAGTGGACTATACCGCCGGAGAATAGCCAACTAAGGCATCCGCCACAGGACATGCCGCCTCTATAATATCCACCTTCTCGCTAGAATCTCGCAAAGTATCTAACAAACATAATATCTTCTTCTTTGCCCACTCCTCCGCTTACTTTAAGATTGCCTTATTTTTTATTAACTAAGTAATCACCTCTAACAATAATTTTTTATTAGCTTCTACCTTCTTCGCATATTCTTCGCGAGTCGCATCCAATAACTTCTACAATATATTCACGCACGGACGGCCGGCATAAACGCACTCAGAACATTTAAGACGAGAACCCATATCTAGTAAAGAGATGCACTTTAAATTATTTGCTAGGCAATAATTATAGGAGACCAGAGATTTATAACTATTACGTTAAATTTCGAGAGCTAAGCAAAGGGTTTCCTAACGAGACGATAACAACATTGTTAGCTAGCAGAAAACAAACCAAAAGAATCACAAACAGAAGGAGGGCACCTACCGAGTACTTATAGGCTTAAGGACGAACCTACGGGAAGGGGAGGTAGTGTTACGAATAAGGAAGTAATTACAAGCCAACGATAATTACGCGCTAACCTAAACCTAAGGGAAACTACGAATAACCCTACATCCTTAGTTAGGCAAGTCACGTGACCAGACTCACTAGGCCACCAGTGAGCCCAGGCTTAGCAACAGCCACACACGTGACCAACTCACCATCCTCACTGTAAGGCGAGTGAGGATGATAGTAAGCTCACCTAGCAGAAGGTGAGGGAACAAGCACGCCCTAAGTAGATAATAAGTATATAATTGAGAACAATGTTCCTCTTAGACCATTGTGATCAATCTAAGTTCATAGATACAATCTACCTTTGGTTTACTCTACAACTTATCACTCTCCATATCCACTTCACTCATACTCTTTGAATAAACCTCCAAGGTACTAGTCTGACATCAGTTTGTAACATAACGATCCCTCTGCTAGCCATCTTTAACAACTATATATAAAAACTACTACTTTCTAAATACTTTAGCTAGAGGCTAGAGGTATAAAAGTACTTTAAAGTACTAAAGTTAAGTAAGAGATTAACGCGCTTAGTAGCTATACTTAACCTAGAGTTAAATAAGTAGCTAGTAAGCCTATCTAATAAGATTTACGTCTCTATTAAGTAAGACTCTCTCTACTACCTAATAATATAGATATATATATATATATATATATATATATATAGATAGACTAGTTCTACTATTATATATATTGCTCTACTTACCTCTACACTATTAACCCTAGGTAGCTATAGTTAATAAACTTAGCCTCCTTAATAGAGGTCTAAATTTAACTATATATATTATTAGGTTTATTATACCTACTAGGTTACTTCTAAATTTTTATAGGTACTTAATATATTATATATCTACACTAAATCTTTTTACTAATTATTCTCTAATTACTAATTAGGAAGGTTAACTCTACTCTACTTATAGATATAGATTTTTATACCCCCTATATTAGTGTAGTTAAAAGCTATAACTAACAATACAGCTAAATTACTTTAGGAACTTATACTACCTTCTTACTATCTAGCCTTATATATATATTACCTAACTCTTTTAGGTATTATACTATAAGTTCTCTTTTCTATTATAAAAGATTTTAATAATTTTCTACTATTATTTATAAAGAGTAAATTATTATCTAATACTCTACTTTTACTATTATATATAGCTTAGTAATTTAATAGCTAAGTACTAGCGGACGTTAAGAAGTGTGTTAGGTTTTTAATTAACCTTAAAGTAACCTAGTTAGGCACTAAAAAGAGCTAAATAATAATTAAGTAGCTTCTTAAAGAACTGAGAGAGCTTAAGTATAACCTAAGTCCCCCCCCTCTCTAGGAACAGAACTCTTCTCATTCATGCAGATCCCCGGAACCGGTACTTTTTGAATTGGAAGGGTTTGAATATGAGACACTAAGCAACTGGTCTCTGTAGAATCTGATTGTAGTGTGGAAGATTATTTCATTAGAAATATATACTTCATATACTTACGCAGTGTACCCCCCCTCCACCTGTGTCGATACCCAGGGTAGCGATACTATGTGAGGATCAAATTCAATTTCATATACTTCATATACATTTTCCCCAAGAGCACAAAAGGTGGGTGAGCCTTTTTATGCCCAGTACTTATCGATAACCTTTCTCATACGCTCAACACCGAGTTTGATTTGTTCCTTCTGGGGTTTCACCAAAGTACCTATTAGCATATGCGAGACAATCTGAGCTATTGAGAAAGGAATCATCTTACGTTTGGCGTCGCAAAGGAGAACCGGAAATGGGAGGTTCGAGCTACAGCTCCACGAACTTTGGTTGTCAACACGTCATGGCCTTGCCAAGGATGATAGTAATGACCTGGAGTCAACAAAACCTGCCATTTTAAAATGTCAATTACACTATTCGTCCACATCACCGGCATAACGGAGTTGTCTTACAAGTTCTTGAGCCCAAGACATCCAAAGCTCTTGAGAAAATGCACCCTCAGGATCGGTCAAAGTCCCATCCATTTCCATCTGAAGGAACTTTGGCACACCTTCAAAATAGAACTTAGCCCAAACGAACATTCCAGCTTCAGGATCCACGTAACTGAACACCGGCTTCAGCTGATCCGTCCTTGCGCAATTAATGCATGCGACCATTCCTTGGGCTTGCGGAATTGGCGATTTCGAGGCTGGTACTATAGTGAAATTGGAGTGAAAGGCATCCAGAAGCCAATCTCTTCGAGTCTGGTATTGAAATCTGAGGTTCTGCAGCCACTGCAGATATCCATCAACACCCCAGCGAGTCATCAAACCCAATACGAAGGCTTGGCTAAGTCCAGCTGGATCTTGCGTCTCGACTTCAGTTGCGCGTAGAAGTCGCTCAATAAATACTCAATTTGCGACGAAATAGCCGAGACGAAGGCCTGGGAATAGCGTTTTCGAAAAGGATTCTAGTCGGATCACTCGGCCTTGTTTGTCGATGGAAAGAAAAGAAGGCGCAAGAGTGCTAAGAAATTGACTAGATTCTACTGGCCTGAAAGGCCGATCCATTTCAGGTGAGCTTGCGTAATTGGGATACTGAAGAAAGTAGTATGGATCATCCTCGACAATGATAATATCTGACACGTCCGTCAGTCCAGGGTAAAGTCATTACATAATTTGGACTGTGTACCAAACTCAACACAGATGTCGTATAATTCTCTGCTCCGCTGTGCAGAAATGGTGACTCCCGTGGGGTTTGAACCCACAGTAACGAGGTAGATACTGAGACACGTTAGCCTCCTTATCTCTCTCACGGTGATAACCTTTTCGCTTTGCCATCTCATGACGTACACTCTCGGTCTCCTAGATCCCCGCTTCTGCTCGTCCCAGTCGCTCAATACTGCTCTGAGATTGTCGGCTCGCATACCTCTGGCATCAGAGGCAATGGGAACCGCCTTAATCCCCAATGGAATGCAGAGCGCTTGAGCTGACGGATAAGTGTATTGTTCCACCAAGACATAATCGTCGTGCTCGCACAACAATCCTACAACCTTCGCCCAAGCATTTGTATTCCCAGGGTGTAGTAGAACTTCGTATTTATAAGGGGGTGCATGAACTCGGTCCGTCAGAAAACGGGAGATTTCGAGCAGTCTGGCGTTGCCCTCCCCTGTTCCTGTGATTCGATACCCATGTATCAGCATCTCTCCACCGTGCGGGATGCATGGTTGGCAGAATCTCGATAGCTATTATAGGGCATGGAAGCAGGATATGCCGTCTTACCATACTGCAAGAACTGGGTCAGGTCAAAATCTCCAGGCGAGGATCCACGGCCGAGGGAAATCTCTAAGAGGTCCTCTGACTGCCGCTCCTGCTGAGCAGTGCTTGACAAGGTCGTCGACGGCAGCAAGGTGTCAAATTTTGCTCGCTCAAGCGGAAATAAAGATGGGTGTGGTATTCCTGGTCACAGGTTAGCTAGATCCGACCGCAGACGGATTTTCCTGGCTGGCCACAAACCACCTGCTAAGCTGACCATTCCCTCAACACTCATGTATTTGATTATGGCTTTGAGTGGTGAAGAATGGCGGGCTTTACTTCTCTCGTTTACATGGTGTGAAAGGTCCACAGTCTCTGCTAGCCGGTGCGCGACAGTCATTCTTGGTTTGGATAGCGTCGGCTCTGTTGGGGATGGATCATGTGAAAACTAACTGCTTTTGAGAAAATGCTGGAGGTCGCAAAGGGTCGCAACTTAGGGTTATATCGAAGAAGGGGAGAGTCTTGATTAGCAGAATGATGAGTGACTTCACGTTGTGCCTACGTAGACCTCTAATCTAGGAATAAGTCATACGTTTCGCCGTGCTTGGCTTATTAAGGCAAGTCGTTAGTGTTAAGGGAGATACGTCTTAAGACCACTTGTATAATCGTAGTTACGTTAACCCCGCTGGTCCCATTTGGTATCTTGTTACTATTGGGTAGCTAGAGTTTAGCGCTGACAAATTGAGTCGGTGGGAATCCTCTAGAAAATACGGACTTATGCCCTCCACCTTGTTGGCTAGCTGAAGGAGGTTCTCGTGCGGTAGACGGCACACTTTGTCACTAGCTCTATGCATAGTGACTACAACGCAAGTATCATCCCAAACTGTATAAGGAGATAACTCCCAGGTATGGAGCTATTTAGATACATTTGAATTCGCGTGCAGACGTTGTTGGCCACAATGGAGGATCTGAAGCTTCCCACGCAGTTTCCAAGCCCTACCCACGAGGTTATTGTCTTCGTGCAGGCAATCCGTCTCAAACTGGAGAATTTAGACACAAAACCGAAAACGCACGAGTTCATCCAGTACCATAACGTGACAGACCCTGTTGCCATTCGAGAGCGCATACAATGCGCCAGCATTGTCATCACAATATCAACTCCGATCAATGCACAAACCCTGGGAAAAGCAGAGTATCTGTGAGTTGCCGTCCGCCTAGGGATGCTTTGCGGGCTCCACGGCTGCCAAGACTAGGTAGGTACTGACTCGTTCGTTATAGCAAATGCATCGTCGCACCTACAGCGGGCACCGATCATATTGACCTTGCTGAATGCAAGGCTCGCGGGATCAGAGTATTAAATGCTCCTGGGGGATCAGCCGATGCAGTTGCCGAGCATGCTCTGAGTCAGGTACATGTGTCCGGCCACGGCTCACACCATACACAGTTTGGTCTAATACTAAGCAGTATTTCGCCGCGCGGCGTAAAACAATGATAATGCACCGCGCGTTGGTAGAGACTGATGCCAATGGCGAGTCCGCGTGGAAGAGGGAGGCGAACGTCGCGTACAAGATGCTCATGGCCAACGGCAAGCCCCCAAACTCTCTGAGCCATGAGGTTGTGGGCATATTCGGTGGCGGATTCGTTGGTATGGCCACCTAGCAAGCCAAGAACACGGGACTGCGACAAGTCCCATAGTCCTCTTGTCATTCTCAAGACGATGCTAACTGGTTATTAGGGCAAAGATTGGCAACGCTGTGCAAAGCACTGGGGATGACGGTGCTTCTCTCCGAACACAAGCATGCTTCAAGCGCAGAAAAGCCCAGGGATGGCCGCGTGCCATTCGATGAGGTCATCCGGACAGCGACGGTGCACTTCATTGTCTGCCCGCTCATTCCGGAGACGAGAAACATGATTGACGAGGCCGAATTTGCAGCCATGCGGCCCGAAGTGCTCATCATCAATGTCGCGCGCGGAGGCATCGTCAATGAAGGGTCGCTGTTGAAAGCCCTTAAGGGGAAAAGCATATCGGGTGCCGCCACGGACGTCTTCGAGACGGAGCCGGCAAGTTCTGCCGACACCCTCCTGCTGGCTGAGGACGTGCAAGACCTAAATCTCATCTTTTCACCTCATGTCGCGTTTATGTCGTGGCAAACAGGTCTTAATCTGCCGAATAGAACTAAGGAGAACATTAAGAACTACATAAACGGAAACGAGCTTACCTTTGTGGTATAAGTAGAGGTTTAATAGCTATAGAAATAAAGACTAGGCAGTAGCATATACCGGGGTAAACTAAATACTACCCCTATATATAGATCTATCATATGTTACTCAATAGCTCTAAGCCCTAGTAATTACTAGAAGAGGAAAGGTTAATCTAGAGCTAGATAGCCTAGGTAGTATTTATACTATTCAAATAGTCTAAAACTTACTTATAAGTTATTAAAAGGGGGGGTAAATGTCTTACGCGTGTTTAGGTATAATGCGATTGCTCTAAATGATAAATCTATACATAGGTGTACACGGCATTGCCTTATCGCCTTACGCTGAAATGTTCCTTCTATTGGTCTCCTGACCCCTAGGTTTACTGTAGCAAATATTAGTAACTAGCGAGCCTTAATAGAACGCCCTAACGCGCAGGACCCTGTGATCTTTTTAATTGGACGCTTCGTGAAATACATTCCTTAGGCTACACAGGTCTAAGTAGCAATCGTATTGTGGGGTGATGCACTGCCGCTGAGATTTGGGGCACACAAAGCCATGTTTGATCCTTGACCGTTGCGGAGCCGGACCATGTGACCTCGTATACGAGCGTGAGATCTCGCGCAAGGCTGACCATGATCGATCCACCACAATGACCGCTCGATATTGTTAGCTGACACTGAGAAAGGCAGAGACAGAGTGGTAAGAATGGACTAAACGGCAGGGAAGCTGAGAGGTCTTCGCAGAGGATGGTTGGCTGTCCCTTTGTGCGGTGGATCGATTGTGGAGATACCTTAAGGCTGCGATGTAGGACGAAGCTATTGGATATCGTGAAGAACGTCGTATTCATAGATGTGGTATATTACAGCTGAGGATGGAGGACTTTGCTTAGGTGCGAATGTTGGATATAAAACTGAGCGCACCGAAGGCCACTTACCTAGAAGCATCCACACAACTTTGCAGCGTCTACACTCAGTCTTGACATCCATAAGTTCCACACTTCACTCACAATGAAGCTCCTCGCCATCCTCTCCCTCATCCCAATCCTCACTACCGCTGAAGACCTTGTCGGCTGCGGCACCGCCCGCTACTACCCTTCGCAGTACACTTGCTTTGACGGCAACTTCCTCTGCCCGAAGGCAAACGGGGAGACATATCTGCGCTGCGGGCAGGCGTGCTACTCGACCAAGTTATACTACTGCGATGCGAACAGCCAACTGCAGATCTACAAGCCCGGACCGGAGCCTGTGCAGTACTGTGCAGGACAGCCGTACTATCCTAGCAAGGCGAGTTCAGGATAAATGACCCCTGATGCATGGCTGATATTGTATAGTATGCTTGCTATGATGGCAGCTTCCTGTGCCCAATCTTGAATGGGGAGCCGACTCTTAGGTGCGGCAAGGCTTGCTACAGTCCTCGCGAATATTCGTGCACCAATGGAGCGCTCGGCAAGCCTTCTGAGGTGCATTAAGCTGAAGATGAGGTGTCGAAACAGCTTAGGATGTAAGGGTTATGGTTGGTATTTGAGCTTTCGTCGCGGGGCAAGAGTCGGCACCAGTTTCAAGCAACAAGGGTCAAGAGAATCCACTTCTAGCTCTTCATTATGATCACCTCTTCTCATTCTTTTCATTTCGTCGATTATCTGTTGGATATACGAATAATGATGTAATAAAGTACATGAAAACTTCTAAGACATTTGCAGTGCCTGTAAGTTGATGACAATCTCTGGGACTACTATACCAGATATATTTGGTTCTTAACATTTCGGATGGGCATCTAAGTTGCATATGTAAGGCATACTATAAGGATCTTATTGTCTAGCGCTATAGTGTGAAATTGTAGCAATTTGTAGAAGTGGAAGTACTATTACTAGTAGTTAAGAAAATAATAATAGCCTTTATTAATTATAGTTTGCTACCTAGATCTATACTTACTACTATATAATATTACTAAGATTACTATTATAGCTAGAAAGGTTTCTTAAAGATCTAGTTAAGAAAGAAAGAAATTAAAAGAGAAAAAAAATTAAGTTTTTAAAGATATTAAAAGCTCTAGTAACTAAGTAAGTATAAAGAGTAATATATTATTCTTTCTAAAACTCTATTCTTCTACTATATAATTTTAGTAGTAAAACTTACTATTCTAGGTCTACTTAATTAATATATATAAAGTTAAACCTAAATAAAGAATTTTATTATATACTAAAAATATTATATAGTTTTTATCTCTACTAATATTATTTTAATAAAACCTAACTTTATAGTATTTACCTTAATAATTATAGGTAAGCATTAAAACTATTCTAGTCTCTAACCTAATAGTTAGGGTTTTTTTATTACCTCTAAGGTCTATTTATATTTAAGTAATATAGTTTTTTTATATTATCTAGAATAGGTATATTAAAATAGAAGTATTTATATTAACCTAAGCTACTACTTATCTATTATAAAGGGCTAAAGATTATATATACTAAGGCTAAATTTACTAAATAGTAAAAGTAGGCTTAATTTACTCTTCTTAATTTTATACTACTAGAACTAGCCCTTAATTTTAATTAAATAAAAAAAAGTTTTCTTACTATACTTTAGCTACCTAAGGTATTTAAACTTTATTAAGGCTATAAGAAAGAAACTCTTTTTTATAAATAGTAAAATATTTACTCTATTTAGACTTTAATATTACTATTAACTGTTTTTCTATAAAAAGTTTCCTTAGACTAAGCGCATTCTCGCAATCTTTAAACATCTAAAACAGACACTAAAAACTCTGTAGAGAGCAGACGTGGATACAATTTTCGCTCGCGGGCGGCGAGTTTGACGAATTAGTGCGGCGCCTTAAGAGAGAGCCAGACTTGAATGGTTACGTGTACGCCGAGATCCGGTTGGTCGTCTTCGATAAGAACAATAGGTATGCGCTCACGATGCACACAGATATGATTATGACGACCGGACACGGCAGCCCGTTGTTCGGATGCTTAGCGACATCCACGAGACATTCCGCGAGGCACTGCACCAGCAAATCTGGCAATAGATCAAGACACTCGCTATAAGAGAGGGCAATGGGGGGATTTTTGCCAGAGGGATGGTGGATACGGAGGGAGCGCCTTCGTACAAATTCCCTCCCACTCTAGCTTCTGATTCTGCAGCCGATATGGACAGCGCACAATCCATCCATACGCCAGACATTCCTTTCCAGCACGAAGAAGTTGCATTGTCTGGCATCATTGTCTAGGTGGCCTATTTCCAACAATCTAAGGATCTTCGGAGGCTAGCATACACCTATTTGGGTGCACTCCAATGCAGCTGTGCAGGTGGTTTTTGGCTTCAATCTCAAGTGCGGGTCAAATCTGAGGGCGACGTTCTCAGTCTGGCGGAGCAAAGATAAGGAAGACGTGCTAAGCATGGTAACTGAGTACTACAATCAGGTATGCAGTTTTCTTCGCCTAACCCGTTCCTTTGCTGATATCTCCAGGAATTTCAGAGTCCTGACGGAGAACCTTCAAGTCATAGTCCACTCTGCTTTCGGCTCTAAGACTTTGCAATAGACGATACCGCAAATAATATACTAGGCAACAATAATAAGAAGCTTTTTATCACTAACAAACAGCTCTGCAGCTTTCTGTCAACGGCAGAGGGGAAGCTGAAACTTAAAAAGAAAGGGGAATTGTAGACAAAGAAGACTAATGTGAAGAAGAGAAAATTACCACTAGAAAAGACGCCAGAACGACCGATACGGTGGAAGATAAGGAGGGATGGCGGCATGAGGAGGCAAGAGCCGTCAAGCAGGCGGACTAGGGAGATAGTGCTTACTCTAGTTTGCACAAATAGACGATAAGCTCTACAGAGCATAGACTAGTGCGATTAGAAGACGTATTGCTGTCTTTAAGTTAAGCCGAACATGTTCTAGACTAGTAGAATATTATTGTGACTACGCAATAGAGTAACCGGCGTAGAACATGTTTACTATATGCTTATCTATCCAATATTAGGAAAATAGACAAACAGGCCTATTTATGTTCGCCTTACACTATTTGGCTCCTTATAGCTAGACACTGTTATAATACCTAACTTCGTAAGAGTTCCTAAATCCTAGTAAGATCCTAAGACTGCTTGAAATAGTTTAACGTTTATTGCACTAGATAGTAGTAATGTTCACCTTTAACAACCTTTATCTACGCCGAAAAATAAAGCGCCTTTTTAAGCAAGGTTAGGGCGGGAATAGGTTAGGTAGGGAAAGGTAGAGTATATATATTAAAAAAATTATAATATATTTAAATAAAGAAGGTATTAAAAATAATAGCTTATATTCTAAATATAGTAAAATACTACTAAAATTTATATAATTCTAGAATTAATTATACTATAATTAGGGTATTAATTTAAATTTTTATAGGGTGTAGGGTGACCTTATAACATATAAAAACTACTAATAAACTAGACACTATATTATAAACGTTTTCTCTATTACTTATTTCTAATAAATATATAGTATATTAAGTGCTTTAATATTACTAAGTCTTAGTGCTACTCCCTAGAATATCTAATTTTTTAGATTTTTATAATAAATTTTTAGTAACTGTTAGGGTCCTGCTCAGGCCTTGAAGCAGGATACCAGGTGGTGCGCAAGGGGAGTAAATGGAAGTACAATGTCACGGGACAACGGTAGGGTGTGTAACCGTCAATAAGCACGATGCAATAGATTCCAAACAGTGGATATTAAAAGCAGAGTAGCTCTTTAGTCAAAAGATTGAATTGACGATGAAGACTATCTAAGGAGTGTAATACGTGCTTGCTATATACTAATAAAATTCATAAGCTCTATTGCTCTGTCACAACAGAGTTACGGAGACAGCTCTGTGTCTCTGTGGCCGCAGAGCCACAGAGACGTCACGTGATCCCCTTATCACGTATTCATGTTATGGACCGCTTCGGGCCCAAAATCCCAGTCTTCATCGGCCTCATGCCACTCATGGTTATTACCGAAATTACACTCACCATGAGTGCCAAGAGTAATTCTGTGAGGCACAGCCGTAACAGTAACGTTAGGGAGTGTAACTAAATAAATTCCTATAGTATTATAGGAAGCCTAAGCTCCTTACTATTATAAGTTAAAGATAAAAAATAATAAGGAGATTTATTGTAAAAAAAACTATAAAGAACTAATCTCTAACTATAAACAGACTAGAATAAGTATATAAAAAGAGAGAAAGTAGGAGAATAAAAGAAATAATAAAATAGGTCCTAGAGGAGAACGTGCCCTCAACGTAGCTAGCCTTATTCGTTCCGTTTATTGTTAATTATCTAATTACTCTTCTCTAGCATCGCTAAAAACCAATTAGTAACGTTTTAACTTACTTAGTAGGATTGCACCTCTCGCTAGGCTTACTTTTATGCAGAAACAACTATCGCTTTCTATCTTTAGCTAGCTTAATGGGAGGTAATAAACCCCTCTTCTCGTTAAAGAGACCCCATCTATGCTGATTCTTATACGTCTTATTCGTGACATCTCTGCGTATGTGTTGCGACTTCATAATAAGCGCAGGGATGTCGAAGCATTCGGTTAAGAGAGTCGAAGTGCAAACCGGCTAGAGCTTCCGAAGAGTTATATCGCAGAAGAGGCCTTCTTCGACCGTCTCTATAAGGTACGTAACCTAGCTAAAGGATTTCCTAAGGCTACCTCGTAAGGGCCCTTACACTTAGCCTACGTAGCTAGGTAGAAACACCTATTGTATGGTATAAAAGTTCTTGCTTTAGTTTAATATTGCCTAGTGTAAATTCTGACCTTAATCTATTCTAAACCTTGCTGTGTAGTCTTCCTAGTCTTTCATTCATTCTTTCGCATCCTTCCGTTCAAACTTCTATCTTCTCCGTCTTGTTGGCATCATGTTCTAGAGTCTCCGACACCTCAGTATGCTCGTCGAGACCAAGGACGCGCCTAGACTCATCGATAGACAAATTGTGTCCCATGCTCTGTTCCTTCTTAACGGGATTGCCTCCCGCTGCGAAGATGACGTCCAGCTCCTCCAGCGAACGCTTTTTGGTCTCGACAAGGAAGAAGTAGATAGTAGGGACGAAGAGGAAATTGAAGATCGCGAAGATAATGTACTGGACTATGAGTTAGCGGTGACAGGAGAGCACCATAAGGAGGAAACACTTACAGTTTTCCATCCAATACTAGCGAAAGCAGGAGGGATGATCATAACGACCACAAAGCAAAACATCCAGTTAGCACCACTAGCGATAGCATTGGCCTGCGAGCGACAGCGAAGAGGCGCAATTTCGGCACTATACAGGAAGGGTCCACCAACCCAGGCAAGACCGAAAAAGGTGTTGAACAGGAAGAGGAAGCCTGCGGCAACAAGCTGAGATGTGCGATCGCTTGTGCTAGTTAGGCCGGCAATGACGGTAAAACAGATAGCCATGCCGCTTGCGGTGATCATGAAAGATTTGCGGCGCCCGATACCCTCGATGAGAAAAACGGAGAGAATGGAGCATAGCGCGTATTCGAGACCTCCCATGGCGGCGATGAAGTGCGACATACTGGAACTGAGGTTGAAAGACTTTTGGAGGATCTGGTTGGCGTAAGTTGAGACCATGTTAATACCAGTCAGCTGCTGAGCGGCTTGGATGAAGGTGCCGATGGCAACGCGGTACAGAGTCTTGGTCTTGCCGTTCTCGAATAATTCTTTGTAGGAGAAGGGCGCCATTTGGGATTGCGCTTCGAATGAAGCGACGATAGCGTCGCGCTCGGCAATAAGATCTGGGTCGTTGGGGGAGAGGTCTCGAAGTTTGCACAGGTTGTGGGTTGCCTAGAGTTGTTAGACAAAGTCTGGTATTCATCATGTGAGACGCCACTTACCTCGTTGAACAATCCGTGCTTAACGAGCCACCTTGGGGATTCGGGAAGGAAATTTATGAAGACCGCGACGACTAGGGCGGGAATAAGCTGAATTCCGACGGGCACACGCCATTGCTTCTGTCCCTTGACAAAATAGAAGCCATATCCGATCAACTGCCCACAAGCAACTCCGAAGGTCTGAAGACCACCCTCAATCATCACTGAGTCCTGTTTAGCTGCTGCATTATGTCCGAATGTTCGTCGAATGACCTACCCCATCGCCCTCTACTGTGCGGCTTCGCGCACTCAGACTGCCACGATGGTATAGTGGCAACCTGCAAACCAAGACCGACACCACTGATGACACGTCCAGTGGCTAGCTGGCCGACGTGCCACGCAGAGATTTGAAGAATACCTCCAACCAGCATGAAAACCATACCGAACCAGACAGTTCCACGTCTTCCAAGGCGATCACCGAGGTCGAGACAGGCCAGTGCTCCCACTAAGGCTCCGAGTTCAAAGGCAGCAATTACGATGCCTTGGATGCTGGGGCTGTTCATTTCTGGGAAGACGGAGGTGAACGTGGTTTCTGTGATGACACCACCCTACTGTTGTTAGCTATGCCGATTATGCGTAAAATCGAGTGAATCTACTTACCATAACACTCATGTCGTAACCGAAGAGCCAGAAGGCGCAAGTAGCAATTGTAGCCACAGCGAAGTTGAGCGAAAGACCGCTCAACCCTAAGGTTGTCGTGTAGGGGGTTAATTTGAACGGCATGATACCGGCTGCCGTCGCAAGGCAAGACGATTATGGAAGTACTACTGGATGGGTCCGACAGTGGACATGAACAGACAATGTTACGAACCCCAGTCAAATGGAACGCACTCGAGTTTTATAGATGAATGCCGGGTACAGGTTTCGACATCTAACGTCTTGGCAGAGGAGTGTTAGCGAACAATGAAGCTATGGGGAAACAGCTACGGAAGGCAGTCGACTCCGGAGTATGCTAAGTGCACGCGGAGTGGCCCTGGAGTATGGAGATGTGGAGACCCCGGGGTGTGGGTCGACTGAACCGTGGGTGCGCCGCATCGATCGATGAGTCTACACATGTGAGGTGGATCTCGGACTCGACTCGGAGGTGGCGTTTTCGTAGTTGGTTACCTTCCTGGGTACCGAGGCTTGTGAGAGTTATCCGTAAACAGCGTACCCGTCGCTAGCGTGGCACCAAGTATATGTGGTGCGTACTTTAGCGGCCTCTCCTGCGCTTATTTCCGTAGAATGCTACACGTTTGCCGCGGGGCCCCTCATTGTGCCACAACCTGGGAACGAGATGCTGGACTCTGCGTGCGGTATTGGACTGCATTGCCATTTATTTATCGGTCCCGCCCCACTTTGGCCGGATTTTTGTGAGCAATGAGTAATTATTTCCGCGCGAATATTTTCCTCCACATATTTTGCTACTAGACCCTTCAAACGACAACAGCCGGTCTTTCCTTACAGACGAGCTTGAGGTTTGCCTGTCTCAGATGACCCACAACGTATTCGTTCCCACAATGCAGCAACCCAGAAGGCAGCCAGCTCCGAAGCTCATCGATAGATCAAGCACCAAATCTTCGGCCGTGCTAGTGATTATTTATTATCGAGTCTGCCGTCACTTGCGTTCTATGATTCTTTGACAGCTTTTGTGAAAGATTTTTTTAGCCCTTCCAAGCCATTTACACAGAACTGATCATGCCTTCCGCACCCAATCAGTCGTGGGGCGCCCCACTGTAAGTCTTGCCTTTCGGAAACTTCATATACACTCTCCTTTGTGCAGAGTCCATTCCGACAAGCAATCGAGAATTGTCGCTGAGATTGTGCAGCTCCCTAAAGGTCATTGGCCACAATGCTGGAACCTCCATGGATGGAGTCGACCTCGTCCACGTCCATTTCACCCAAGATACACCAACATCGCCCCTGAACATGCAGCTCCTCCATTACGGGGAGTACCCAATGCCACAGAAGGTCAAAAAGCGGGTCATGAGGCTCATCAAGGAAAACAAGACGACTCCCGAGGAAATGGCCATTGTCAACATACAGCTTGGAGAGGTCATTGCTGACGCGATAAACGCTTTCGCAAAGGAGCAAGATTTCGAGCTTACAAAAGAAGTTGACCTTATCGGTGGGCAAGGTCAGACCATCTGGCATCTGCCTCTTCCCGAGCTCTTCGAGGGTGACCAGATGCGCGCCCATCTGGACATGGCGGAGATCGCCATCATCGCTGCAAACACCGGTGTGACTTCCTTGGGAAACTTCCGTGTCTCTGACATGGCTCTTGGCCGTCAAGGATGCCCTTTGTTTGCCGCTCTCGACTCGCTTCTGCTTAACCACCCTACCATGAACCGAGCTGTCCAGAACATTGGCGGTATTGCCAACTTTTCCATCCTGCCAAAGGGCGATGTCGAGGGTTGCTACGACTTCGATACGGGCCCAGGCAATGTCTTCATTGATGCTGCCGTGCGTTACTTTACCAATGGCGAGCAGGAGTACGACAAGAATGGTGCAATGGGCGCCAAGGGCAGAGTAGATCAAAGTATTGTCGACGAGATCCTGGCTGGACCATATTTTGTACATGAGATTCCGAAAACCACGGGTCGTGAGACTTTTGGCGACCGTATGGCGGAGGATATCTGTGACAGGATGCTGGCTAGTAAGCAGTCTCCCAACTTTTCTCTTTTTTGACGTGTCACTAAGGCAGATTAGACGGCGCCACCCCCGAAGACTGCGTCGCGACGATCACTCGCATCACTGCGCAATCCCTCGCCGACGCTTACGAACGCTGGGGTCCCAAAGACGGAGTTCAGGAGATATACATGGGCGGCGGTGGATCTTACAACCCCAACATCGTCAACTACCTGAAAGAGCGCATGCCTGATACACGCATCACATATATCGATGAGACTGGTATTCCTATTGGCGCCAAGGAGGCTTTGGGATTCGCCCTTCTTACTCATGAGTGTTTCGTTGGCAGGCCAATGATTGTACCCCGGGAGACTGAATCAGACAAACCTGGTCTTGTCGGTCAGATCCAGCCTGCTAAGAACATGCACCGCATCAGGCAGGCTGTTGCTCAGGTAGGCTTTTCGTATCTCCGACGTCATATGTGAGCATTCTACTGATACGAGACAGTTCTGGGGTGACTTCCCTGAGGAGGGCATCAAATGCACCACTAAGATGAATCTGTTGCCTAGCCTTTGCAAATGAACGACGAAACGAAGACGAGTTAGGGGTTTAGGGAGACTTACTAGAAGTACAAAGGCATATGTCGCTCTCAGCCTACATGCGAGAAATATACGGCGTTCAATGCATGGCTTGTTACAGCGGCGTACATTTGAAAATCTGGATACATTGATATGTAGATACCATGTGGACCTAGCGCGAAGTCACGCAGATGAGCCTGGAAATAAATTCATGAATCAAAATCAAATGTAAACGTCTTCGTTCGGTTGGCCATTGAATACTAGAGAGGGCAAGAGCATACTAATGTGAAGATCGAATGACTACCTCAATCCCGCAAGATCGGAAGCATGGAAGCTTCCATCTCGTGAATCGGAGGCTGCCGAGCTTCGCTACCGATCTTAGTTAGCGCGGATCACTAGCGCTAGTGGCGTTGTCGTCCAACCAATGAGGATTGTCATTTGCAGGCTCTATGACTACCCAGGTTGCTCAGGCCCAATTAAAAAATATATATAACCAATGAGGATAAATTGTAACTACCTCCAAGGCAAAACTGAATTCTGGCTGATTGGTCAGCAACCGCGCTCCTCCATTTTCCCCCGCTTCCCCGCACAATAATACCTTTCTTCAGCTCCTCCCAATGGTAATGCAATGACCACCTCCCGCGTGAGCTTCTCGAACCAAGTTCGAGGACCTAGCTCAAGAAGCAAGCTCGGTACGGAACCATCCCTGCCCTCGTCTAGTAGTACACGTTGATGCAGTCCTTAACGTTGATGTGAGCAGCTTGCCAACAATGCCGCGAACGCCATGTAAAATGTGACCAGCAACATCCATGTGGCATCTGTCAACAACGCAAAGAGGAGTGCTCCTACGGCAACAGCATTCTCTTCACCGCTTTGGAGTATAAATCTAGTCTAGGGCTAAGGCAGCATACGTGGGAACAGCGACCCAGCCCACGCAGCATAGGTTAGACCATGCAAACCTCGGAAGCCATGAGGTTCATAGCAGCATTCTCTAACTTGTATGCCTATGTAGTCGGCTTTGTTGATGAAACACTCGAGATTTCTCAACTCTATCATATCCTCCCAGATAATGTCCCTGGGAGCTCTTTGGGCGCATCTACAACTGCTCCCGATGAGGCCATTTCCCCACCAGTGCCTCATATGTCAGCCACCCCTGTTACCAACGAGAAAGACGCCTTCTACTTAGCTCGATACACAGATATAATTGGCCCCAGATTCGACATGTTTGACAGCACGTCTCGGTACTTCTCCCTCGTCCTTCCCCGGATAGCTCTCGGCAACCGTCTCGTTCTTCTATCCTGTCTAGCAGCAGCTGCGAGGCAGTACTCGCTCGTCGCGAACCGCGGACACCACGATGCGCTAACTTACTACAACGAAGCGCTCAAGATACTGCGTAAGCGACTAGATAATAGTAGGCATGAGGCTGCGACGTTCGCAAGCTGTTTGCTCATTGCGCATTGCGAGATGGTGGAGAGTAAAGCAAGTGACTGGAACTTGCATCTTAAAGGAACGGGAGAGCTGGTTGTAATGCATAGTTGGAATGAGCGGAGCGGAGGGCTTGCGCAAGCGGTACGTTTATTCTCGAGATTGTCAAGACGTATGTGTTCTAACCTTGGTACTGAAGAGCTTCTGGATCTACTGCCGGATGATCATCCTGGCTTCTTTATCGTCGGGTATGCCGACTACTGTGGACTTCAGGCCATGGCTACCGCCAGGAAGCTCCCCTGGGCCTGCGGAAAACTCGCTTGACGCCTGGCAACGCAAAGTGGTCTATCTTCTTGGAATCATTCACAACTTTTGGGCTAGAACACGGGATGCTGAAGCTCTGGATGCGTTGGAATACCATACTGCGGAATGGGACAGCTTAGGCAATGAGCTTTTACGACATCAAAATGAGGCGCCAGAATTGTGCCAGGCTTTGAGCGCCATCTCAGCCAACGCAGAGAGTCCCTTTGAAACAGTTCGTTACGTCAACGGTCCGGTGTCAGCCGCATGGCAGATGTTACATACGGCATACTTCATTCTTACACTGTCTCAGCCTTGCCCTCGGAGCATGCGGCAGACGTTCCTCAGTTCGGCTGAGGTGACACGAAAAGCATTGTTTTTCGCCAAGAAGATCGTGTCCAATTCGATAGCAAATCGTTGCACCATTGCGTGGGCTAATGCAGTTCAGTTATTGACAATAGCTGGGCAATGTCTTGTAGAGGAGCAGGAGCGTCAAGCTTGCTTAGGGGTGCTGGAGGACATTCAACATCACACAGGATGGAACGCTCGCGCAAGTGTGGTACTACTTAATACCACATGGAGACGGGATTTAACAGATAGAGGTGAGAATAGACATAGCGATGTTGGCAAGTTATTGTATAATGTATGGCTAGGCAACGAAGGCACATATTAAGAGTAGATACTACCTATTTGATTATACTAGTAAGTGAAGACATTTCCGAGGCGTTGACACCTGATCCAGCATTTATCACGAGATATACCAGCAACCTTTGACAATAGTTCGTGTATTCAACACGCCTTTAATCACAACCTTCATATGATCCCTAATCAGTAGTACAAAAAAGTCCCATCTCGTATCAAATGTTCTACGTTTGGAATGCAGCAGATCATGAAACCGCTCGCGACTCGCTCGCACTGAGTGTTTCGGCTATCTCAGGAAAGCTTTTGGCCATCCGAGTGCACAAAGTCGCTGTGTGAGCTCGCCACTCTTCCGATATATATAAACTTAGACTAGTCGTAAAATGTTCAATCAGATCATCCCTTCTATAAACGAGAAGCGTTCCGTTCCACAATTTAGGGCTTTTGGCGAAATAGAGTCTTGGATCACCATCTTTAAGAAACGCAAAGAAAGTATCCTGGATGCTGAGAAGACATGAAGAGAATTTCGACAGGAGATACGCGGGCAGTACTCGAATATCGCCGGTGAGAGATATGTGCGCGTCAATCCAAAGACCAAGGGGCCGACTCCCAAGATGGATGATAAGAAGAAGATCAACAGCTTACATTATGAGATTAGTGAGAGCCTAAGAATGAATAGTATGCAGATGAAGCTCAAAGTAATTGCTCGCCGTCTAGTGGCTAGTTCATTCTACTTTGAGAAGTCGGGGCCGTCTAGGGGAGTAGGAGACAACACAACCATAACAGGTAAGACGCCTAAAATGCGCATGTATACGTGGACAGTACATAACGTTGAACAGACACTATTCGTTGCAGATTTGCAGCTGGGTCCGAGAACTTGCGCAATCTTGGCGAATACATGTGGAAACATCAACTTGGATAAAAGTCTCAGCCTTTCTTCAGAATACAGGAAGTTAGTCATGAAGATAGTGCTCACAACATTCCTATCACCACCCAGGTAGTACGAGATATGATTGAGAGAGGACTTTTCGACCTGGGGTCTATTGCGACGCCAGTCACTTCGGAGAGTGCAATCATCTCAATTGATTTGCACATGACGGATGATAGGAGATACTTTGCGAGACCCGGATACCCTATCAGTGGTTCTCCCCGAAGTCTAGCGGATGGTGAACCTCTGAAGAAAACAAGTAAGTTTCTTGCAGTGGCCTCGTATGCATGTCTCTGACCGCTTACAGCTTCCCCTGCCGCATTGGTCCATGAGCGGCCGAGAATGTCTAACAAAAGGTAATCATTGCGTGAAAGGCGCCCTAGGAACAGTCTAAGCTCTTCGAAACGACAGTCTAGCGAGAGCAGCTTCTTTTACGAACTTAACGGTTCTTTGAATCACACTGACAGTTTAAAGTCAGCCCTGAGTTTCCCCCAAAGCCCCGACGATGTTTCCGATTGGTGTCATCGTCGTGGCGAGGCGAATCGCGCTCCCCCGAAGCCTGTACAACAGATGGACGATACGAACTACTACGCACCGGGGTCTTCTCTGAGCCAGCAGCTGTATGAGCTTGACTCTGAGCCTGTAATTCGTCCCAGTGAATCGAATTAGTTGGATGAAAATGATGAGGCTTTGGCACAGGTGCTTGAGCGAAGCCTTTATGATATAAGACCTTAACTGCATAGAACCAACACGGGCACTGATGAGGAGGAGCTGGTAAAAGTCTTGTCTCTGTCTATGCATATCAAATAAATATGTAGAAAATAGAGGCGCATTTGATTTTCTTCTTCCTATTTATACATTGCTAGTATTAAGAATATAATATCCTGGTATTTCTAAGGTGATATAAGTGGTATACGGAACGGCTGAGCCAAGTATAAACGGGAAAAGGTTAGGTTTCGTTACTATTTTCTTATTAATACTATATTTTATATATTCTCTCCTAGTCACTATATTTATTATAAAGTAGTATACTTTACTATAGAATGTATAGAATTATATATACTATCTATAAAACGTTATGTAATAGTTTATTATATAATATATATTACTATATTATACTATATATATATTTTTAACTAATAGAATATACTTTTAATATAGTTTATTTTATAATCTCCCTATAATAAAAATATATTATTATAAGGAGAAGATAGAAACTTATCTAAATATATTATTACTATAAATAGAACTAGTATATAAATAGTATAAAAAGATTATAGGTTAGAAGATAGAAGTATAAGGGTAGAAAGAATAAAATAGGGAAAATAAGGGAAGTGTATAAAAGTTAAAAGTAATATAATAACCTATATTATACGTAACCCTAAGTAATACTAGATTAGATTCTTACTTTAATAATTACTAATTACTTTACCTAGCTAAGGTACTTAGAAGTACTTAGAAGTACCCTAAGGTACCCCTAACTTATAGCTAAGGTACCTAGGAAAGGGTAATTTTTATATATAGTTAATTCTCTTCCTTTTATTTATAGGGTAGTTTTATTTATCTTTTATATATATAACTTATAGTTCTAGATTATAATTATTCTCTAGTTACCTATTATATATAAATTTATTCCTATTTATAGCGTAGCTATACTAGAGGTAATCTAGAGCTAAGTTATTATATTATAAATAAAACTCTACTTTACTAGTAATAGTATTTAAAATATTACCCTTTTACTTATTTTTAAAAAATTAACTTTTAATAAAACTATACTATACTAAGTACACTATACTTTACTATAATTCTAAAACTTTTAGTAAAGTTAAAATCCTTTTTAAACTTTTTAATAACTAAAGCTTTTAGGTTTAGAAATTTTACTTTAGTATAGAATTAGATTACTTTTAGTAAAAACGCGTTGCGCGCTAAAGTAGAAACTAGGTAACTACTAATAATTTACTAGAATTATTAATAGAAATAATATCTAGCCCTTTAACCTATAATACTTAATAGAGTATAGTTAGATCTATTACGCCTATAAGTTTAGTATAAATATAGTTAAGCTCTTCTAGAAAAAAAGCTTTTATATAATAACTACTACTAGTAGAAACTTTTTAGGGAAAGACTTCTAATAAGTAACTACTTTCCTTTTAGAGAGAGGAATAATAATTAGAAAAAAAAGAATTAGATAATAATTAGGGTCTAAATAAGGTTAATATAAAGTATAAAAATAAGGATATCTAGGCTTATATAGAAATTATATAGCTTTAAGCGTAAATAGAATAACTCCCTAATATACTAGAATAAAGAAAATTATGTTATTTTCCTTTCTAAAGTAGCATATACGCTAGTAAATTAGGAGGAAATTAACTATAATTTCTATACTATAATTTCCAAACATAAGGAAATTATAGATTTGTACTAGGAAATTATATATATATAGTAGGAAATTATATTATTCTATTAGTAAATTATAATTAGTAGTTAGAAAATATAGCTTTACTATAAGAAAATAAAGTTTTGCTATAGAAAAATAAAGTTTTACTATAGAAAATTAAAGCTTTACTATAGAAAATTATATATAGTTTCTAATTTTAGTTTAAAAATCTAAGTAAAATAAATACTAACCTTAGTATATAAAAATAGTACTTAATATTTTATTATATATAGAGAGAGGGGCCCTAGAAGTAAATAGCCCCTCTTAGTATATATATCTATATTATACTATTAAGAACTTCTATTATACTATATATAATAAAACCTATCTATAATAGGCAAATCCTATAAGGTCTATAGGATTTAAATGTGGCACGTGCACGCTAAAAGATAAGGGGCTATAGGATTTAAAGTTACTATTATAAATTCTATAGACCTAAAATAATATTAGATCTTAATATAACTTTATAGAGAGGTGTAGCGCGATTTAGTAATTTAATTACTATATTTTATATATCTATTAAGTTACGTTTTATAGTAGAATATAGGTAGAAAAAATAGTATATTAATATTAGCGTAGTAGCTACTAAGTAAAGCTATATACTTAATTAATCTAAGGTAACTATACTATAATTTAGGGTAGAATACTACTAACACCTCTACTATAGCGCGTATACTAGTATCTCTATTTACTATCTATACTTACTATAGAGTAATTAGACGTAATTTTTACGTATCTACCTACGCACTATATTACGATATATAAGATATACTATTAGGGCCTACTATAGTTATAGCTATAAAGCTATTTAAATAGTAAGTATAAAAAACTAACCTCTAAAATATAATAGTAGATTACTTTAACTATAGTATTATTCTACAGATAAGCGAAAATAAAAAATAAAGTTATATTTCCTAAGCTAAAAGCTACGCCTATACTATACTTACCTATATATAAAAACGCGTTTATATACGTAAAGGCTACACCTAGTAATAAAGTATATAGATATATCTATTAATAGCTAAAGTATATCTAGAAGTATTACTAGGAGAAGTATAAGTAGGAGAACCCCTAAAGGTAAAGTTAATAGGCTTAAGAGTTACTAGCTAGGTATCTAATAATATAGGTAGAAAGTATAGTATATTAGAAGTTCTAGAGTATAGGCTAGTTAGGTAGGTTATTCGCTATTAGCCCGTCCTAGCTAAATATATATATAGTAGATAGAGAGGACGAAGATATCTAGCGCATAGTAGTAATATTATTAAGCTAGGCTACTATTAATATTAAGGTAAGAAAGAAAAAGTAGTAGAACTATATTAAGGTAGACTAAAATTAGTACCTATTCTACGTATAGCTAAATCGCGTAAGGTAAGTAAAGTATCTATAAAGTTTTAATTATAGCTAGTTATTAACTACTATATAAAAGCCTAGCCCTAAAAAAAAAGCGCTAAATTAAGTGTATTAGGCGTTATAAATAGTTATCTATAAAGCCTAGTAGTCATCGCAGCTAAACGTAGTAGAGATAGTAACTATAAATTATATTAACTAGTATAAAGTAGGTAGTAGTACTAATAAAAAGCTATTTAACGTATAATAAATAAAAAGAATAATAATTAAGTATAGTAGGTAGTAGTTAAAAATTATATAGTATATATAGTAGACCTACGCGTTGCCCGAGATTAGTATAAAGAAAAAAAAAAAGAAAAAAGTATAAAGAAAAAGGCTACTATATTAACTTACTATAGAATAGGCTACGTTGCTATAGGAAATAGAAGGTATTATAAAGTAGAATAGTAATAAAAGTAAAAAAGACTAGTTTAAAGAGATAGATAGTAATAATAAGCTAGGCAAAGAGCAGAAGTAGAAGCTAGAAATAGTTATATTAACGTTTATATTATATCTACTAAACTACCTACTAGACAATTATAAGTACTATAGTACGTTAATTAGCGCTATAGTAGTAATAAGTATTAACGTAAATAGTAGGTAGGTTAGCCCACTACTATACACGCTAAAATAGGCTACTATTATTAACGTATTACGTATACTAGTATTATATAGAGTAGTATAAATATATAGAGTAGAAATAGCCTAGTTAAAAGTAGAGGGGCTAAATTATAGTAAGGTAGAAGAAAAAGTATATAGCTATTTTAACTTAATATAAAATATAGCTAACTACTTTAAAACGTTAATAAGCTACTATAGCTAGCTAACCCTTATAAATACTATCAAATCAGACGTAAATGGGATTATGAGTATAATCCCTTTGAATACGGCTCGTGCACTCTGAACGACAGGGGCT